>JARFXV010000879.1:605000-992500 GCA_031761425.1 Cosmopolites sordidus | reverse complement strand
ATATATATATATATATATATATATATATATACTGTTGTTGGTTGATTGACGCAGTCCAAGAAAATCTAACACTACATATATATATATATATATATATATATATATATATATATATATATATATATATATATATATATATATATATATATATATATGTATATGTCTGCAATCCCATCAGGAACAATTCGTATGGAAGAAAACATACAAAAAGTGGCTAAAAAACTTTAAAATGATCGTTGAATATCAGTCAAGCTCACCAACCAATTCGCTGATATTTCTAAAGCCACTGTACATCTCATTGTAATGAAGGAATTATAAAAATAAAAGGTATAAAAACAAAAGGACACAAAAGAAAAGTATCCACGACTTTATGACTAGAAAATATAGTGGTAACCGATTATAGCTCATATTCGGGTGATTTTTCTCCATGTGATTTATATCTTGTGATATCTATTCAAGAACTATCTCCCAGAATAAAAAGAAAGTTTTTCATATTTCTTTTCGCCAGTTTTAGACAAGCGATTTCCAAAAATGAGTACAAGTGTTTCAAATAAATTTGTGAAAAATTCGAACATTGCATTCACTCGCAAGTTCACAAAACAATACAAACCGTAAATAAATAGCATCCCGTATTTCATATCTCGGTTATATTTTCCTTCAGACGGACTCTGGTATATCAGACGTGCTCCAAGTATAAAACATTCGTTGATGAAAATAAATAATATTTTTTTATAGCAGACATAAAATTTATTGCGTTTAGTTGGTTTTGGCTAGACAAGCAATCTAAATTTATGGTTAAAACGTCACTCTCTTGAAATTTCCATTATTTATAGTCTACCAGCCGGAGATGTTTTAAATCATTTCCTAATAATTTCACCTGTAACATTTTCCCCAATAATTAGACTCGACAGATTGGTTCTTTCCATTAATTTTATTATATCGCGTAATATAAAATGTCAAATATCATAAGGCGAAATTATAATTCAGAAAAAAAATATTTTGCTGGCCTCATCAGCATGATTTTTAATATTTAAAAGTTTTTTTTACTAGTTTAATAACCTTTATACTCTCATTCACAGCATCCACTGTAGGATGAAGGCCTCTTCAGCATGTTTCCAACTTTCACGGTTCTGGGCTTTCCTCTGCCACTCTGGTCCAATATACTTAACGATGTCATCAATCCATCGTGCTTTCGGTCTTCTTCGCGGACATTTGCTATCAAGCGGTATCCACTCCAGGATTGTCTTGGTCCATCTGTCATCCCATCTCTATTTCAATTGCTTTTCTCTTCCAATGATGTCACAGACTTTCGTTTCTTCCCTGATCCATGCGCGGGACTTTCTGTCTGGTTTTGTAATGCCAAGCTTACATCTTTCCATTCCCCTCTGTGCTACCCGAAGTTTTTGAATTGATTGCGATATGACTGTCCAAGTTCCACTTCCGTATGTCATAACGGGTAGAACGCACTGATCGAAGACTTTTCTTTTCAGGCAAAGTATTCTGTCTTAAACACAATGTTGAACCTACCAAATGCATGCCAGCCACATTTAACATGCCGTTGCAACTCCCGGGAGGTATTCCCCTCCATTGAAATCCCCTGCCCAAGATATATAAAGCTGTTTACAATCTCCAAATCCCTTCCTAAAACTGAAATTCTTCTGTCCTAAGCGAAGTTATTAAACATAACCTGACTCTTTTTGAGGTTTATTTTTAAGCCAAATGGTTCGCCAGCCCTTTGCAGTTCTTGTATGCGTCTTTGCTGCTCCTCTGGGTCTTGTGAAATGAGAATAATATCATCTGCAAATCTAAAATGGTTTAAGTCTGCACTATTGATCTTTACACCATCCTGTTCCCAATCCAGTTTATGGAATAGCCGTTTATCGAATAGGCCAGCCGAGAAAAGAATAAGCGATATTGCGTCACCCTGCCGTACACCTCGTCCTACATTAATTCCGACTTCAAGATCATCAAGGCGAATTGTGGCTATAGCTCCATCATATATCGATCCTAATAGGTTTACATATGCTTTATCTACCCCTTGACTAAACAGTGCATCCACTATTGCATGCTTTGAGATGGAGTCAAATGCATTTTCATAGTCGATAAAAGCCAAGCACTGGCTTGGTGTATTCGTTGTGCCTTTCTAAGGCTTGCTGTACAACCTGGATGTGATCTATTGTACTGAATCCACTTCTGAATCCTGCTTGTTCTCTTGGTTGTGCTTCATTCAGTTTTTTTAATATTCTTTTAGAAATTATCTTAGTGAAAACGTTGTACATTACTGATAGAAGGCTTACTAGACGGTAGTTCTTTAAATCTTCCTGTGCTCCCTTTTTATGTAAAAGGATCACTTCTGCATTTTTCCATAAGTCAGGTACTTTTTGTTCTTTGAGGCATTTTGCGTATAATTTTGCCAGTGATTTATGTCACGTCCGACCACCAACTTTTAACAATTCCACAGTTACACTATCCTTTCCTGGAGCCTTGTCGTTTTTCATCGATTCTATAGCATTTGTTACTTCCTCCACTAGGATATCTGGCATTTGTTCGTCCGTGGGTATTGTTGTCTTTGATTGGTTCTGATGTTCATATAACTAGGAATAAAATTTTCTAACAACCTCTAACATTTGCGTACGCGCCCTGCACACTGTGCACGCGTTAAGGCATTTATCCTCACGCGTTAAGGCATTTATTTGCGTTCTTTTGTTTCTCAGCTTCTGTTTAGCCTTGTTAATTCCTTTGCTTTCTTCTTCTATATATATATTAAAAAACAAAGCAAGTTCACCTGCACTCTACGTCGGTCCATTGCCGTTCCTTTACAAGACGCCAGCACATGTCTCCCAAGACCGGTTTCTGCCCTTAAGCCGTCATCAGTTGGGCTTAAGCTGAAGGCCTGATGAGCGTCAGATGGCCCACGAACGGCCTCGCACAGTCTGACTGTTGTGACCGTTTACCACAGGATGGCATAGTTACATGTGATTGCGGCCACAATTAGACATGGCCGATTTATATGGTTGGACTTATATTAAATGGACTTTTTTGGGATTAATATTATATGGACTTTAGTCGTTCCTTCATCGGCTCTCCAGGTTTTCAGCTGTTCCAAGCTCCAGGCTCTTCAGGCGTTCAGTGGTTTATTTTTTACTATTTTAACTTAATAACCTCTATGCCAGGGTTACCAGCGCTTCAGAGGGTTAAAAATAGTAAAATAGAGACTTATCTTTCACAGAAATAATGACATAATAGTGATTTTTTCGTATAAATAGTGGTAAAATAGTGACATTTTCCCAACCAATTTAGGAACTTTTGTAAAAGCTAGTCGTTTTTTTTACCATTTCAGAGCACATTTGCAGTATTTCCATGAAAATTTATAGGATATGGGAAGTAAAGAAAGAAAGAAGAAGAGAAATGCTACAATAAAAGAATAAGAATATTTATTAAGATTAAAGTAATTTGTACTATCATTATTATATTATTTGTCTATTATCATTATTATTATATTATTAATAATAATGATGATTATGACAATTATTATTATTATATTATAAAATTAAGGCAAAGGGGCCAGATCAGGGTCGTCAGGGTTTTCATGGTCTTCGTGGCCCTTTCTTCTCTTGTCGGTGTGGTTTTGAAATAACTTCTGAAGTAAAGTTGTTGATTTCTCTTTACTTTCTTCTGCAATGGCGCACTTTCCTTGTGGTGGTTATCAGCCCTCTCTCTCATAGCCGTCGCTCTTGCTAGCATTCCTTGAGCCACCTTCGCCGCTGCCAAATCGTTATTCTTCAATACATTTTCAAGCTTTTTAGTTGCGTCTTCCAATAATTGGTCGGCGGCTCTCGCTGCCTCCTGCTTCTCTTTGAATTTCTTATTAAAAAATTTATTGTACACATTTACGTAGTAAAAGAGTCGAGGTACAAATTTGTCCGCTATTCTAATCACTTCTGAGCTCTGAAATACTGGTAATTGTGACCAAATTTCGAAAATAATGAGAAAAGTGACACGATTTTAAAATAGTGACCAATAGTGGCAATAGTGACTCACTGGCTTCATTGCCTTTATACTCCCATTCACAATATGAATTATATATATATACATATATATATATATATATATATATATATATATATATATATATATATATATATATATATATATATATATATATATATATATATATATATATATATATATATATATATATATATATATATATATATATATATATATATATATATATATATATATATTAGTATATATATTAGTACTGTACTGTACTATATATATATATATATTAGTACTGTACGACACAGCATTTCCTCCCACAGCCGCCCAAACCATGTCTATCACGTCTACAACTAATTTGTAGCATTTTATTCACAACAGGTTTATTAATTATACCTTATTTTAAAACTTGATATAAAACTTTGGTAGTCAATCTCTTAAGCCTTCAAACTTCGAAGAATAATCCTCTATTGCATCTCTTGATTGGGAATTGTGTACATATTAATTTTGAAACCACAAATTATAATTTTGAAACAAATCGTGTGTTAACATTTCTATGTCAGGCAGTATATTATTTATAGATTTTCCGTAGAAAATAAAACAGAAATAATCGTATTATACCAAGTACTTCAATGATTCATTCAAGCAATGTTTGCCAAGAAATTGTTCGTTATTCCAGTCGATCGAGCCCCGAAAGTAAAACGTCACATCAACACACCGGACCTTCGTCGAAATGCTTCTTTAACACTGTTCTCTCTCCATTTTTTTTTTTTTTTTGTTTAACGGCGTCGACATCGCTTGGCCCACGTCCAAATAGCGAGAAATCGCTATTTATGACGATCTACATCAACGGAAAAGTGTCGACGTTTTTTCGTTAAGTTAAAACGAGAAATTGATTTTCGTCGGAATGTTTCGGGGCCACTTTTCCAGATAATCGTTCGAGAAAATCTGATTTGTCGCAAGGTATTTGCGATGGTCGCTTTATTTTCGCCTTTGCTGAGGTTAAGTTTGCGGTTGTCCAGATGAGACTGAACGGTAAATATAGGTCATGTGTGCGGAATTCTGAGAATGGTATATCTATTGAAATCGATAAGGCATTTTCGTTGCAAAAATCTTAAATAGCGCATATATATATATATATATATATATATATATATATATATATATATATATATATATATATATATATATATATATATATATATATATATATATATATATATATAGCCAAAAATTTAAGAGTACTATTTAGAAATCATAAGTTTATTTTGTATCAACGAATAAACTAGATCAGAACAGTTTGTATATACACCAAATGAAGTAAGACTGAAAAATTAAACACTAAAATATAAACTAAATATAAAGAAAAAAATAATGTAAGTTAGATTTCAAAAAAATCATAACTATCAATAAATAAGAGCTTGGTCACAAAAATAAGAGTTGTTTAGAAATAACACGCACTAAAAAAAAAAAGTAATATAACAAGGAAAAACTAGATCAATTCTTCTATTGAAACCTTCCGTGTGAAATACTAAACTCGAAGAGATTTACCACTGAACACCAAATCACTTTTTTTAAACTTCTCGACGCATGTTTTACTCACCATGTTAGCATCATCGGGGGATGATTTAATCTGATTATTTATGATTTAATCCAGATTAAATCATCTCCTAATGATACTAAAATGGTTAACAAAACGTGCGTCGAGAAGTTTAAAGCAGTGATTTAGTGTTTAACGGTTAATATCTTCGAGTTTAATGACAAGCTAGTCAAAATCAACTTATTAGTTAGTATTTTGTTGGATAGCCTTTATTTTCCAAAACTGCGACACATCGTTAGGGCATGGAGTCTATTAGATTGCTGCAAACTTAAACTTGAATAGAATATCAGATTTCTTGAACAGTCTCCCATAATTTTTTGGTATTTGATGTTTTTCTTAAAGTTACACGGATCTTCAAAATGTTCGACAAATTTTCTATAGAATACCGCAAATTTTTCTATAGCTAAATTGTTGCAAACATCTTCTAATACTTCTCGTACTGATTGGTAACTGTAATTCCAGTTTGGCAACCGTCGAAGTTAAAAAAAGGATTTTTACACACTTCGCGAATTAAACGAGCATCTTCTCGACTAGAAGTTTTTCATTTCCAGCCTCGGAAGTTTGGTTTTTGCTCCATGTTTCTCTTTTAAAACTTTTGAAAGTTTGACAAATAAATTTTTATAAGACTTTTCTGATCTCGTAATTGCAACATTAGCCGGCCTTCTTCGTCAGCACAATGTTTAGTACGATCCATTGTTTTAAACATGCTTGTATATACAGAAATATTATACTAATAACGCCAATCAAACAATAAATACCAATTTCTGACAAAGAAACTAAACCAAAGCTATTAACACTCTAATTTTTCTGACCACATTATTTTAAATAATAAGAAATCCAAAAATTTGATGACTTGAAAACCTATTTTATAAATAGTACTCTTATTTTCCGGACCTTTTAAAATAAAGCACAAATAATTTATTTATCCATCCAAATTTAATTTGGCTCCTTAATTTCCTCTCACTAAATTACACTTGGAGACAGAAAAAATCACACGGTGCCATATTTGATGAATATGATGGTTTTGGAATATTGTTTGTTTAATTTTTAGAGAAAAATTCACGCATAATTGTCACACCATGCGATGATGCGTTATTCAGATGCAAAAAACAGAAATTGGCACAAATTTGTAACCTAATCTCTAATACTTAATCTGCGGTTACCGAGTATATAATCCTTGATCAATTCTTCCATTGGAACCGTCGATGTGAAACACTATACTCGAAGAGATTTACCACTAAACACCAAATCATTTTTTTCAAACTTCTCGACGCACGTTTCACTAACCATGTTAGCATCTTCAGAAGGTTTTCTAGAAAATATAGGCAACACAGCATACGTGGGACAAACCAACAGAAGAATATAAGCCCGACTCGAAGAATATAAATTGGCGGTTAGAAACAAACAAACCACATCGGCTCTGTTCCAACATCATCTACAAACAGAACACAAAGTTCAAAACAGGCACCATTCGAGAAACACTAGAAATAGAAAAAATCGAACGCCTAAACAGAAGAGACGATGCCATCAATCTGCCAGACAAGTGGAAATGCGTAATCAACCGATAGATCGAAGCTCACCCGCCGCAATCAGGGGAGCAACTGACTACCACTGAGATACTCCACACAAAGGTCCGAGGGGGCGGGCCCAACACCAGAACCAATACGAAACATGCACCACCACAATCTGCGGCGCAAACGAGTATAAATAATATGCGACGGTTTCTTAGCTTTCAGTCGTCAAACTCCCATTGAGAATTCCAAGTGAGACCATGGCGAAACATCTACACGTTCCCAACAAACGGGACGCAAAACATATATATATATATATATATATATATATATATATATATATATATATATATATATATATATATATATATATATATATATATATGAACATTTTTGTTGGTTGCTTGACCGGGAAGGAACCCCACCTATCCCTTCAACTGGATGATATATGTTTCGTCTCTCGAGGTTCAGACTCATCAGGTGAAACCCCCACCTTTTCACCGTTCACTCATTTTTGTTTTAATTCTTGCCAGTTCTGTGCAGGTTGTTTATCAAGCTCTTCTGTTAGGGCTGGTTTTATTTTCGTTGGGTCAAACTTTGGTATTAGCACCCCCTTTTGAATAAGTTTATATAGTTTATATAGTTTATATATATATATATATATATATATATATATATATATATATATATATATATATATATATATATATATATATATATATATATATATATATATATATCTGTGAAAATATTAGATGTAACATTGGAACCGGATCGTAAAGATCAATGGTGCAAACTTAAACCATCTTAGATTTGAAAATGATATCGTTTTGCTTTCAGAGACCTTCAAAGGTCTGCCGAACCATTTGGCTTAAAAATAAACCTGAAAAAGAGTCAGATTATGTTCAATAAATTTGCTGAGGATAGAAGAATTTCAGTTTTAGGAAGGGATTTGGAGATTGTGGACCACTTTATATATCTTGGACAGAGGATTTTAGTAGTGGGGGACACACACGTAGTGGGGGATTTTAGTAGTGGGTGTTAAATGTGGTTGGCAGACTCAACATACTCACTTTAAGAGCAAACTCTCACTTTGCCTGAAAAGAAAGGTTTTCGATTAGTGCGTCCTCCCCGTTATGATATACGGAAGTGAAACTTGGGGACTTACATCTATTCAAAATCTTCGGGTAGCACAGAGAGGAATGGAAAGATGTATGTTTGGCATTTCAAGACGAGACATAAAGTCCTGCACATGGATCAGGGAACAAACATAAGGAAGATTAAAGAAATTGAAATCGAGATGGGCAGGCCATATAGCGAGGCGATGGGACGACACATGTACTAAGGCAATCTTGGTGTGGATACCGTTTGAACGCAAATGACCGCGAACAAGATTGAAAGCACGATGGACTGATGACATCGTTAAATATATTGGACCCGAGTGGCAGAGGATCGTGAAAGTGACCCAGGATCGTGAAAGTTGGAAGCATTCTGAAGAGGCCTTTATCCTGCAGTGGATTGACACGGACTGCTGATGTATATATATATATATATATATATATATATATATATATATATATATATATATATATATATATATATATATATATATATATATATATATATATATATGTAGTGTTAGGTTTTCTTGGACTGCGTCCAATGAGACAGCAGTAGCTGAGTGTCATCACACACCCAACCGTTGGGTTCCACAATCTCATGTGGAACACACAACAACCTGCGTCTCCGCCTAAATGTCCACCAATAAATGTTCACCATATATATATATATATATATATATATATATATATATATATATATATATATATATATATATATATATATATATGAACATTTTTGTTAGTTGCTTGACCGGGAAGGAGCCCCACCTATCCCTTCAACTGGATGATATATGTTTCGTCTCTCGAGGTGCAGACTCATCAGGGGGCCGACATATACCATACCATCAAGAATAGGGAGACCCTATCCACAGCCAACAACCCATGTTTTCGCCGAATTCCCGTCGTATGGCTTATATATGTAGTGTTAGATTTTCTTGGACTGCGTCCAATGAGACAGCAGTAGCTGAGTGTCATCACACACCCAACCGTTGGGTTCCACAATCTCATGTGGAACACACAACAACCTGCGTCTCCGCCTAAATGAACATTTTTGTTGGTTGCTTGACCGGGAAGGAGCCCCACCTATCCCTTCAACTGGATGATATATGTTTCGTCTCTCGAGGTTCAGACTCATCAGGGCGCCGACATATACCATACCATCAAGAATAGGGAGACCCTATCCACAGCCAACAACCCATGTTTTCACCGACTTCCACCGATTTTTGTGTTTTCACCGATTTTCTTGGACTGCGTCCAATGAGACAGCAGAAAGAAAATCTAACACTACATATATACGCCATCCGATGGGAAGTCGCTTTATGTCTCGTCTTGAAATGCCAAACATACATCTTTCCATTCCTCTCTGTGCTACCCGAAGATTTTGAATAGATGTAAGTCCCCAAGTTTCACTTCCGTATATCATAACGGGGAGGACGCACTAATCGAAAACTTTTCTTTTCAGGCAAAGTGAGAGTTTGCTCTTAAAGTGAGTATGTTGAGTCTGCCAACCACATTTAACACCCACTACTAAAATCCCCCACTACGTGTGTGTCCCCCACTACTAAAATCCTCTGTCCAAGATATATAAAGTGGTCCACAATCTCCAAATCCCTTCCTAAAACTGAAATTCTTCTATCCTCAGCAAATTTATTGAACATAATCTGACTCTTTTTCAGGTTTATTTTTAAGCCAAATGGTTCGGCAAACCTTTGAAGGTCTCTGAAAGCAAAACGATATCATTTTCAAATCTAAGATGGTTTAAGTTTGCACCATTGATCTTTACGATCCGGTTCCAATGTTACATCTAATATTTTCACAGATATATATATATATATATATATATATATATATATATATATATATATATATATATATATATATATATATATATATATATAAACTATATAAACTATATAAACTTATTCAAAAGAGGCTGCTAATACCAAAGTTTGACCCAACGAAAATAAAACCAGCCCTAACAGAAGAGCTTGATAAACAACCTGCACAGAACTGGCAAGAATTAAAACAAAAAATTATTAAAACAGCCTTAAACTTGGTCCCTTTACAAAAACGTAGAAAACATCCGTGGTGGGATGAAGTTTGCGAGCAAGCAGTATTAAGCCGAAGTAAAGCATTCAAAGATTGGAACAGTCAAAAAACAGCAATAAACTATAACATCTTTTTGGAAGTAAGAAAAGAAACATCGAAGCTAATTAGACAAACTAAAAGAAAATATGAAAACAATCAACTTAATGAAATAGAAAAAGATTTCCAAAAAAATAACACCCGAAACTTTTACAAAACTTTTAAAACTAAATTAACAGGCTATCAACCGCAGAGCCTATGCTTTCAAAAGGAAAACGGACAACTAGCTCTAAATAACCAAGACAATTGCAAAGAACTTGCGAAATATTTTGAACAAATACTAAACTGTCCTGAGCCCTTAAACAAATTACCAACACTAAACCCTAAACAAACAAACCCAGATTCATTACCACCGAATGAAGAGGAAATACTTAGGCAAATCAAGCGGCTTAAAAATAACAAAGCTTCTGGTGAAGATGGAATCACTGCTGAACTTTTGAAACCGCTGGTCCAGGTACAATCAAGGAAATAACCAAAATTCTACAAGAAGTTTGGCGAACCGAACGGATTCCGGAAGACTGGAAAGATGCTCTAATCCATCCACTACATAAGAAAGGAGATAGAACGGATGCAAACAACTATAGAGGAATATCTCTTCTCCCAGTTTGTTACAAGATTCTATCTCAATGTCTACTAGACAGAGCACAGGGACAGTTAGAACCGAACATTGGTGAATATCAAGCAGGTTTTCGACCGGGCAGATCCTGCCCTGAATAGATCCTGAGTCTAAAGTTGATCCTAAGATATCAAAAACTGTACAATAAAAATCACGTCTGTACGAGGTCAAAAGTTAAATTAATGGGTGACATCTCAGAACCCTTCGAAATTAAAACTGGTGTGAGACAAGGGGATGGACTCTCGCCACTCTTATTTAACTGTGTTCTAGAAAAAGTAATACAGGAGTGGCGTGAATATTGGCCTGAATATTGGCCAGCCCATTAAACTGGGGAGAACCAACATCAAAATTGATTGTCTGGCATTTGCTGATGATCTAGCAATTTTAGCTCAGGATGTATTAACGGCTCAAAAACAGATTGAAATCCTAAAAGAAACAGCAGAAAAGGTAGGACTCCAAATATCCTTTGAAAAGACACAATACATGACCTGCAACAGACTAAGAACACCATTTCTAAAAACAAAATATGGTAACATCAGACGAGTCTCTCAATTTAAATATTTGGGTGAAATAATCATGGAAAATGGGTTGGAAAAAACGGCCAATAAGGGTAGATGTCAAAAAATTGAAACGGCATTGAGACTTACACAAAATATTTACAACAAAAAATGCCTATCTAAAAACACAAAACTGAGACATTACAACACGGTTATTAAGCCAGAATGTCTATATGCTGCAGAAACGCTCATTTTGAATAGAAAGAGGGACATCGAGGACATTGAAAAGAAGGAAAGAAAAATTATAAGAAAAATCCTAGGCCCCAAACAAATAAATAGCACAACATACCGACTTCGAGAAAACCAAGAAATCAAACAATACACAGATATACATAGCGATATGAGAAAAGGAAGACTTAAGTTTTACGGACACATCAAACAGATGAATCCGAGTAGGCTAACTAGACAAATAGTCGAATTTTATGAAAATAGGAGTAGAGCTAAAATAGAAATAATTAAATGGATTGCGGCAATTAAAGAGGACCTAAGATCAGCAAATATTACACAAAGTGAAATTCAGGATAGAGGTTGTTTCAGACACAAGGTTAACGTTTGGAAGGTTGGCCAGAGAGAAAAATGTAGAAAGACTGGAACAACTTGGTCTGACGAAAGGAAAAAAGCTCATAGCGAAAGAATGAAATTAGTATGGGCTCAAAGGAAGGCTAACAACAACAAACGCCTCTTATTGTACTTCGCGTGGTCCACCAGGGCCCATACGTGAATAATAATAATAATATATATATATATATATATATATATATATATATATATATATATATATATATATATATATATATATATATATATATATATATATAAATTTGTCGAACATTTTGAAGATCCGTGTAACTTTAAGAAAAACATCAAATACCAAAAAATTATGGGAGACTGTTCAAGAAATCTGATATTCTATTCAAGTTTAAGTTTGCCGCAATCTAATAGACTCCATGCCCTAACGATGTATCGCAGTTTTGGAAAATAAAGGCTATCCAACAAATAAAGGCTATCCAACAAAAATACTAACTAATAAGTTGATTTTGACTAGCTTGTCATTAAACTCGAAGAGATTAACCGTTAAACACTAAATCACTGCTTTAAACTTCTCGACGCACGTTTTGTTAACCATGTTAGTATCATTAGGAGATGATTTAATCTGGATTAAATCATAAATAATCAGATTAAATCATCCCCTGATGATGCTAACATGGTGAGTAAAACATGCGTCGAGAAGTTTCAAAAAGTGATTTGGTGTTTAGTGGTAAATCTCTTTGAGTTTAGTATTTCACACGGAAGGTTTCAATAGAAGAATTGATCTAGTTTGTCCTTGTTATATTACTGTTTTCTTTTTTAGTGCGTGTTATTTCTAAACACTCTTATTTTTGTGACCAAGCTCTTATTTATTGAAAGTTATAATTTTTTTCTATATATATATATATATATATATATATATATATATATATATATATATATATATATATATATATATATATATATATATATATATATTTATTAGTGTGTGTGTATCAATTTAATGGTATTTAATATGTTTAAACAATAAATCAAAAGAAATATGTTTACATCAATAAATCCTATCAAATCAAAATGGCATAAGCCTGAGGATAGGAGGAAACAAACTTCTGCATGTGTTTTTTTCATTCCCCCGTCAGATAAGGGAATCAGTAAAAGTACGAACACATATAAGGGAACAAATTTCTCCATATAAATATTTTTACACGGGGTGCCTACTTTTGTTTGTGTCCATAATTCAATATCCCAATTCGGATGAAATATGATTGTGTTGTCAGGGAAAATATAAAATATCGTCACAAAAAAACGGAATCGGTAGATGGAGATAGAAAAAAATATATATAAGAAATAAAATAACTTCATACGTCACTGTTATATTTGTATGTTTATATTTTGTTAAATATTTCTCGCCTTGTAGGTAGGGACAAAATTGTTTTATTGTTATTATTATAATTTTTTTCTTCTTCTATTTCTCGGAAGAATCAAATATGCTTTATAAGTTGTTGAGGTTGTTTGTGATTTTTCCTTGCTTCCTTCTTGTGCTCTTTTGTTGTTTGGCCTGTTTTGGTCTGTGGCATATCACTTTTAAAATGATTTTTCTGCGATTTATTTGTGTTTCGAGTATGTTGAAAGTGCTGTTTAATCTGTTTGTACCGAAGTAATGTTTCTTTCCTACGCTAGTTAACTTTGTGGATGATAAGAGCTAACGGTACCAATTCCCATATCCTTACTAGATGACAATAAAAATTGGGATTTTTTTAATAATGATGCCAGTTGAATATTCTTATTTCAGGAAGAGTTCTTTGTTTGATTTGGTTTCGTATCCAATTTTTGAGTGGTACGCATCGCGTAGACTTAAGCTACAAGCATAAAAAAACTTAATTCAACATTCTCTTTTTAATTAAATAACTGATTCATCTTAGCAACTGAATTAAAAGGTTATTTTTATACACATTCGTATACAACAGCTTTCAAATAACACAATGACAGCACAATAATGACGGAAACAAAAACAAACAACACAATTTTTGTTTAATTTCTAAGGCCTACTATTGCTATGTTAGCTTCTTTTAGTTCCTGCCAACTGCAGATTATTTTAGTTGTTTTTGATAATTATTCTAAAACGGCTACTCCAATAAAAAAATGTGACTACATTTTTTATTTCGAATTTTAAGATTTATCAAATTATGTTAAAAAATACGGTTTTGCCATTTAAAAACTATTATTTTAGTATTTACTGAAGAAATCTGGCAACACCATAAAGCACTATTTATTTTTTTTAGTTAAGTTGTTTCCTACAACTTTGCATTTAGAAGTTCAAATAAAAAAGTTGACCTATGTCAGGTTTTAAAAAAATTACGCTGTATATATATATATATATATATATATATATATATATATATATATATATATATATATATATATATATATATATATATATATATATATATATATATATGTGTGTGTGTGTGTGTGTGTATAGACAATAACTTATCCGCCATAGAGCAACTGGTGATAATAGAGATCAAAATAAGAGGATTTAGACAATAAATGTGTTGGAAACGTTTTTCACATCGATGGATTGGGCGCGGTGGTGAGTTTCCTTGGCCAGCTCGTAGCTCAGACATTAATCCGTTAGACTTTTATTTGTGGGGTCATATGAAGTATTTAGTTTAGCATGATAAAATCAAAATACGAAACGAACTTTTACAAAAAAATCAACAAGCGGCGTCAAATGTGAGGCGTCACTTAACAAACAGCCTGTTTTAAATAAAATCCGTTGTTTTCTTGATATCGTAATGTTTTTTTTCCCTCCTATTCAAGGCACACTTTGTGAATTGAATATTCGAACACGAATATCTCGCAAACGGCATGAGATATCGATATTCACCAAGGGTACCTTTTTTGCGTTGAAATTATAACTCTTCTCTATTTTGAAGTCAAAATATTCCTATCTTTATAAGATAAAAAAATATGAGCGACTTAATTCCTCACAAAGTAGAGGGCGCTCTAGAAACTAGGCTCAACCTAGTACCAAATTCGGATTTGTCACCTTTGAAAACCCAACTACACCGATTTTGAACGTGATATCTTCATCCGTTTTTAAATTATTTCAATAAATTTCAACACCCTATATCTTTTTAATGACTAACATTTGCCGACGCATTTATTGTCTAAATCCTCTTATTTTAATCTGTATTATCACCAGTTGGTCTATGGCGAATAACTTATGAGATACCCTGTATATATATATATATATATATATATATATATATATATATATATATATATATATATATATATATATATATATATATATATATCATCATCATCATCATCATCATCATCATCATCCTCTGCAGGATGAAGGCCTCTTCAGCATGCTTCCAACTTTCACGATCATGGGCTTTCCTCTGCCACTCGGGTCCAATATACTTAATGATGTCATCAATTCATCGTGCTTTCGGTCTTCTTCGCGGACGTTTGCGATCAAGCGGTATCCACTCCAGGATTGCCTTGGTCCATTTGTCGTCCCATCGCCTCGCTATATGGCCTACCCATCTCCATTTCAATTACTTTGCTCTTCCAATGATGTCACAGACCTTTGTTTGTTCTCTGATTCATACGCAGGACTTTCTGTCTCGTCTTGTAATGCCGAGCATACATCTTTCCATTCCCCTCTGTGCCACCTGAAGTTTTTGAATTGATTGCGATGTGAGTGTCCAGGTTTCACTTCCGTATGTCATAACGGGTAGAACGCACTGATCGAATACTTTTCTTTTCAGGCAAAGTGGGAGTCTGCTCTTAAACACTATGTTGAGCCTACCAAATGCCTGCCAGCCACAATTAATACGCCGTTCCACCTCCCGGGCGGTATTCCCCTCCATTGAAATCCTCTGCCCAAGATATATAAAGCTGTCCACAATCTCCAAATCCCTTCCTAAAACTGAAATTCTTCTGTCCTGAGCAAAGTTATTGAACATAACCTGACTCTTTTTTAGGTTTATTTTCAAGCCAAATGGTTCGCCAGCCCTTTGCAGTTCTTGTATGCGTCTTTGCAGCTTCTCTGGGTCTTGTAAAATGAGAACAATATCATCTGTAAATCTAAGATCGTTTAAGTTTGCACCATTGATCTTTACACCATCCTATTCCCAATCCAATTTACGGAATACTTCTTCAAGGCCAGCCAAGAAAAGAATAGGCGATATTGCGTCACCCTGCCGTACACCTCGTTCTACATTAATTCCCACTTCAAGATCATCAAAGTTAATTGTGGCTGCAGCTCCATCATATATCGATTCTAATAGGTTTACACAGGCTCTCTCTACACTTTAGCTAAGCAGTGCATCCATTAACGCATGCTTTGAGATGGAATCAAATGTTTTTTCGTAGTCTATAAAAGCCAAGCACAGTGGCATGGTGTATCCGTTGTGCCTTTCTATGGCCTGCTGTACAACCTGGATGTGATCCATTGTACTGAATCCACTTCTAAATCCTGCTTGTTCTCTTGGTTGTGCTTCATTCAGTTTTTTTAATATTCTTTTAGAAATTATCTTAGTGAAAAATGTGTACATTACTGATAGGAGGCTTTTCGGACGGTAGTTCTTTAAATCTTCCTGTGCTCCTTTTTTATGTAAAAGGATCACTTCTGCGTTTTTCCATAAGTCATGTTCTTTTTGTTCTTTGATGCATTTTGAGTATAATTTTGCCAGTGTCTTAGGTAACGTCCGACCACCAGCTTTTAACATTTCGACAGTTACACTGTCCTTTCCTGGAGCCTTGCCGTTTTTCATCGATTCTATAGCATTTGTTACTTCCTCCACTAGGATATCTGGCATTTATTTTTCCGGTGAGTATTGTTGTCTTTGATAGGTTCTGATATTCATATAACTGGGAATAAATTTTTTTGACAATCTCTAACATTTGGGTACGCGCCCTGCACATTGTGCCATCCTCACGCTTTAAGGCATATATTTGCGTTCTTTTGTGTCTCAGCCATTCGGTGATCACTTCCAACATTAAAATTGTTAAGGACAGTACAATTGTTAAATATTGTTTTATCGTTGGTCATGATATAGTCAATTTCGCTTGTGAGCCCAGATGGACTTTTCCATGTCCATTTTCTGGTGATATTTTTCTTATAGAACGAATTCATAATATATAGTTCTTGTCCTTCAACAAAATCAACCAATCTGTCACCTCTATTGTCTCGCTCACCAGTTCCATATGGGTCAGTTGCATTTTCGTCAGTTCTTGTTCCAATTCTGGCATTAAAATCACCCATCAAGATTTTGTACCTACATTTCTCCTTGTATAAAAGCTGGGCTACATCATCATAAAATTCCTCAATTTCCTCATCCCTATGGCTTATAGTTGGTGCATAAACTTGGACGATTTGAAGCCTAAACTTCTTATTCAGCTGAATGACGCATTGGGCTAGTCGGTCGGATGTACTTTCAAATTTTACCACACTGTCCTTCAGCTTTCGATTGATGAGGAATCCAATTCCGCCACACCGGTCATTTTCCGTACCTCGAGTGTAGAGTACGTGTCCAGTTGGTTCCAGTTTGATTAACTCTTCACCTTTTCTTCGTGTTTCACAGAGCCTATTAATGTATATATATATATATATATATATATATATATATATATATATATATATATATATATATATATATATATATATATATATATATCATCATTCAGCCATTGTCGATCCACTGCAGAATGAAAGCCTCCCCGGCATGCTTCCAACTCGCGCGATCCTGAGCTTTCCTCTGCCATTCGAGTCCAAAATACTTGATGATGTCATCGATCCATTGTACCTTCTTCGTGATCGCTTATGATCAAGCATTTGATCCCAGGATTGCTATATGGCCTACCCACCTCCATTTCAATTCCTTCACCTTTACAATGATGCCACATACTTTCGTATGTTCTCTGATCCATGTGCAGGTCTTTCTGTCCCACTTTGTAATACCAAACATAAACCTTTCCATTCCCCTCTATGCTATCCGAGGTCTTTGAATTGATTGTGATGTGAGTGTCCATGTTTCACTTATGTATGTCAGAATAGACAGCACGCATTGATCAAAAACTTTTCTCTTCAGACAAAGGGGCAGTTTGTTTTTAAACACCATGTTGAGCCTGCCAAATACCTACCAGCCACATTTAACGCGCCGTTCCACTTACCGGGCGGTATCACCCTCCATTGAAATTATTTGCCCAAAATATATGTAGTGGTCCACCACCTCTAAGGCGCTTCCTAAAATAGATACCCTTCCATTTTCAGTAAATTTGTTGAACATAACCTGACTCTTTCAGGTTTATTTTCAAGCCAAATGGTTCTCCCGCCTTTTGCAGCTCTTGTTTGTGCTTTTATAGTTCATCTGGGTCTTGTGACAGGAGAACGATATCATTTCCCAATCTAAGATGTCTTAAGTATTATGTTTATTCCATCCTGCTCCCAATCGAGATTACGGAAAACCTCTTCAAGGCAAGCTGAGAAAAGAATATGCGATATTGAATCACCCTGCCGTACACCTCGCTCTATATCGATTTTTAACTTCAAGGTCATCCATGTAAACTGTCGCTGTAGCTCAGTACACATAAGTTTGCATAGGCTCTGTCTATCCCTTGGTTAAGCAATGCATCCGTTATGACTTGCTTTGATATGGAGTCAAATGCCTTTTCATAGTCAATAAAAGCCAAGCCCAGTGACATGGCACATTTCTATGGCCTGTTGGACAACCTGGATATGATCCATTGTACTGAATCCACTTCTGAATCCTGCCTGCTCTCTTGGTTGTGCGTCCCAAGTGTTCCCAATATTCTTTTAAATATTATCTTGGTGAAAACCTTGTACACTACCAAAGGAGGCTTATTGGGCGGTAGTTTTTCAAATCTTTCTGTGTTCCTTTTTTATGAAGAAGAATCACTTCAGCACTTTTCCATAGGTTGGGTATTTTTTATTCCCTGATGCATTTTGAGTACAATTTTGCCAGTATTTTATGTAAAGTTCGACCGCCAACTTTCAACATCTCAACTGTTACGCTGTCCTTTCCTGGGGCCATTCCATTCTTCATCGCTTCTTTAGCATTTGTCACTTCATCCAACAGGGTATTAGGCATTTGTTCTTCCGTGGATTTTACACTCTTTAACTGGTTCTGATCTTCCTATAACTTGGAATAAAATCTTCTGATAACCTCTAACATTTCCGTATGTTCCCTGCATAATGTGCCATCCTCACGCATTAAGGCATACATTTGTGTCCTTTTATTTCTCAGTTTGTGTAATATTGTCATAACATAGTTGTCAGTTCGTAGGGTGGGAGAGAAGAAGCAAGAAATATAAGGAAGTTATTGAATTCAAAGAAATGAGAGTTGTAGAGTCAATATTTGAAAGAAAACTGCAGTTAATTGTTAAGCTCGATAGGGTAAGTAAAGAAAATGAATAAAGATTAACAACAATATATAAGAAATGAACAAAAACTTGAAAAAAAGAACAAAATGCACAGTAAAATCAAAACATAAATTAAAAAAACTAATCAAATTTGAACAGTTAAGCAAGATTATATATATATATATATATATATATATATATATATATATATATATATATATATATATATATATATATATATATATATATATATATATATATATTATGGCTATTACTATCTATAATACCATGTAAAACTCCCACACAAAAACCAAACTACCCTCGTTAAATTATTTAATGGATTAAATATTAGATGGAACCAAATTAAGAAAACCGAAAAAGAGGCCACGAAAAATTATCAAATAACCGGAACTCATACTTTTCCTTAGTAGTACACAAAAAATACCTCACAAGGTAAAAACATTTTTTTAAACCGTGTTCTTTACCGCATGATTTGCAGTTACATGTAGAAACATAAGGGTAAACAAACTAATTTTATCTTTTAATAGTTCTATTAAGATAATAACAATAAAGAGGATAAAACTTTCCTCGTTTCTAGATTATTTTTCATTTGATTTATGTGTTTCTTTCAAGTGAAAAGAAACCAATTTAAAGAAAATCACTCTCTATACAGCACAGCAACGTAAACCTTTTTCTTCAACGTCTCGCGGCAGTCACTTAACGAAAACGCAATTTCATTATCGACATCTCGCAATATTTACCGTACGTTCGTCGTTTTGTTTGGGCACGTATCCTAATATTACGGGATTGCGCTAAGCACTGCGCTCCGATCCACTTCCGGTGGCCCCTCGTCGGTTTTATTGCATTTCTGCAGACCGCGGCTGACGAAAAATTACCGCCCGGAATAGCGGGACGCATCTTTCGAACGGGACCAACACAGAGCGGAAAAAAGGGGGAAGAAGACGACCCGGAAAACGAGGCTCTATATGCAAGGTGTGTTTTTTTTCCTTTCGGGTAATTTTTCACACTTGGAAAATGTTTGCGGATGTATTAGCACGCTCCGTGAATGCTAAGTGGAGAAGGAAAGTACTTGTGTAATTTAACAGAAAAAAATCACACGGCTATACTCAAGTTGTATAAAATATATAACAAGTTTTGTCATCGGAAAAAAATTATATCAATTTATCATCATATTATAACATCTTGAGTTATCGTAAAATTATTTTATTAAAACCTCCTTTAGGGTGAAACACTAAACTCAAAAAGATTTACCATTAAACACTAAATCACTTGTTTTTATGAACCGTGAAGTTAACCAAGCGTTACTTTAATAATTCAAAAAATTGCCTGTATGGAACAGGTTCCAAATCACAAATCATAGTTTTGTTACATTTTACTGTTTGAATGGTTTTATATGCATCCAAAGCCCTATTATTGTTCATACATCTAACAAATCTTAAGTCATTAATTCCGGTGTTACTATTTTTGTATCCGGAATTGAATTACCTTAAAATACCTTACGATGTAAAAATCTTTTTTTTAACCGTGTTCTTTACTACATGTTTTGTAGAAACATATAGAAACATAAGGGTAAACAATCTAATTATATATATTAATACTTCTATTAATATGACAATATGACAATAAACAGGATAAAACTTTTTTCGTTTCTAGATTATCTTTCGTTTGATTTATGTTTCTTTCAAGTGAAAAAAAATATTTTAAAGAAAATTACTCCTCTCTATACGGCACAACAACGCAAACCTTTTTCTTCATCGTCTCGCGGCAGTCACTTAACGAAAACGCAATTCCATTATCGACATCTTCGCGCAATATTTACCGTACGTTCTTCGTTTTGTTTAGGCACGTAACCTTATATTACGGGATTGCGCTAAGCGCTGCACGCCGATCCACTTCCGGCAGCCCCTCGTCGGTTTTATTGCATTTCTGCAGACGGCGGCTGACGAAAAATTACCGCCCGGAATACCGGGACGCATCTTTCAAACGGGACCAACATAGAGCAGAAAAAAGGAGGAGGAAGGTACGAGCCGGAAAACGAGGTGCTACATGCAAGATATGTGTTTTTTTTTCGTTTCGGGTAATTTTTCAAACTGGGAAAATGTTTGCGGATGTATTAGCACGCTCCGTGAATGTTAAGTGGAGAAGGAAAGTACTTGTGTAGTGTAACAGAAAAAAATCACACGGCTTTACTCAGATTGTATGAAATATATAAAAAGTTATGTGCTCGAAAGAAAAATTATATCAATTTATCATCATATTATAACATCTTGAGTTATCGTAAAATTCTTGTATTAAAAACTTTGGTGAGAACACTAAACTCAAAAAGATTTATGATTAAACACTAAATCACTTATTTTTATGAACATGTCAAGTCAACCAAGCGTTACTTTAATAATTCAGAAATTACTGTTTGAATCGTTTCATACGCGGCCAAAACCCTATTATTATTCACACATCTAACAAGTCTTAAGTCATTAATTCGGTTGCTATTTATGTATCCAAAATTAGCAACAATGGTGTTGCTAGGCGCCATCTGAACATATACATTGTAAAGTCTTTGAAGAAAAAAGAAAAAACAAATAGCGATGCAGGATCATAATTATAATTAATGTATTTATAAATCTATAAATAAATTGTATTAATGTGTCAGTTTCGGTAACAGAAAATAATCAAAGGGGATCACATCGGGAGAATAAACTGAATGATCAAAAATCAGAATACTTTTCCGAAAATAATGTTAATAAATATAACAATAAGTAACCGATTCGAGAGAACAATTTAAGAGCTGTAAGACTGTAATAAAGGAGAGTTCAATAAGAGTGACAGAACTAAGAGTGACAGAACATTAAAATGATGTACGATAATAACTACCAATAATAATCCGATAATTTTTATTTTAACTTGAAAAATAAATCATGGCATTATGTTTAAAAAATAATATAATTCAAATGTCTGTATTTATTCTAAAGACCAGGCCTATTTTCGAATACTTTTTCACACATATCTAGTAATATACGAGGGGTATTTCTTAAATAAGCTCCGTTTGTAAATGAGAGTGAGAATGACCCGCAATCGCCCAAGTGCGCTTGTTCGTCTGCTCCCAGTATGATTTGCGCGCGTTTAAACACCATTTGCAGACGTATCGTCTGTCTCTGCGCTGAGCTGTAGAAGTTTCTACTGTTTAAGAAAATTACCAGGTATGTAAATATAAAACCGGAATTTTTGTGTAGAAATACGTGTTTCTTGTATGAAAATAATAAAAAATATTTTATTCGAAGTATTGCACATCGCTAACTATACATTTTTCCCACCTGTCTGACAATTTGTGGATGCCACGCCAAAAAAACTGTTGCGCTTTTGAAGCAAACGAGTCATCGAGCGATTTTCGTAAGACATGAAGCGCTGCTCAGCAAGTGTTTGTCCAATCGATGCAAATAAGTAGTAATCGGACGCAGCCAAGCCTAGTGAGTCGCCGCATGTGAAAGTATTTTCCAACTAAACGCCCCAATCTTTTCCTTGACCAGTTTTGCTGTGTGTGATGGTGCATTATCATGAAGCAAAATCACTTTGTGTTGCCTTTTTTAATATTCTGGTCGTTTTTCTTACAAAACTTGATTAAAATCGATCATTTGTTATCGGTAGCGTTCAGTATTAACGGTCTCGCCAGGTTTTATTACACAGCTCAATAATAGATCACACCCTTCTGATCCCACCAAACACTGAGCATTGTCTTCCGTGCATAGCGATTTGGCCTTGCAGTTAATGTCGATGGGTCGCCTATAGTTACCCATGATCTTTTACGCTTAGGATTCTCAAAATATATCCACTTTTTATCGCCAGTAAATTCGATTGAGAAATGACTCTTTTTATACCTGGCAAGCAATATTTCTCAAGTGGTTTCTCGGTTTTCCTGCTATCTTTCATTCAGTTCATGTAAAACCAATGTTTCCATCTTCTGGATGTTTTCCGTGGCTTTCAAACGAATAGAGTCGGCTTTTCGTGTCACATTTAATTGATCTGCGAGTTGTTGTTGTTGTATTTGAGCGTCATCCTCATCCAACCATGCTTGCAATTCGCTGTCTTGAAACTTTTTCGGTGGTCTTCTATATTCTTCGTTCCTCGCCTCAAAATCGCCACTTTTCAATTTTTTATACCACTCAAAGCAGTGTGATTTACCAAGAGCATACTCACCGTATGCTTCGACAAGCATACAATGTTTCGATTCTGCACCAGTTTGCTTCAAATGGTAACAGAAAATCAATGCTGTCGGCAAATCGTAGTTTCCAGGCACCAAATTCGACGTGTTGAACGCTATTACAAACTATGCTGTTGTCTGAAACTTGTATTGCTGTAAATTGAAAATCTTTATCAGATGTCAATAAGAAAATGACATCAATGACGCGGTAAATGACATACATGACAGCTATGGACATCTATGAGCAAATTCCGGTTTTATATTTACAGACCTGGTAAGTCGCCTTTCGACTGTAAGATCCGATCTCTAATTCGATTCTTGAGTAGAAGAAACTTGGCAGTAGCGAAAATTTACCGTTAGATTTGTGAGGTTTATGGTGATAATGCTATGAGTCACAGTAAAGTCCGAAAGTGAGTGAGAATGTTCAAGGGTGGGAAGCTTAATGCGCATGTTGAGTCACGCTCGGCCGATCTTCTCTGATTTTTAAATATTTGGTTCGTAATGTGGACAACAGAGAACCGACAATTCACGATTTCAGTTCAGGAAGCAGATGAATTTGTTAGACCACATCTTTACAGGAGATAAGACTTGGGTGTCTTACATGACTCCTGAGTTCAAGCAACAGTGAATGGAATGGCGACACATATCGTCGCCAACCGGAGTGAAAGCAAAATAAAAAATTTCAGCATGAAAGATCATAGCAATAGGAAAGGAATTTTGCGGCAGACAGGCCGCAGATTTCTTTGACGTCGGAATTCAAAAACTTGTTGAGCGGTATGGCAGATGTTTGAACAAAAATGCAAATTATGTAAAAAGTAGATAAAAGTATGTAGAATGTGGAAAAATATATTTTAATGACATTTATAGTATTTTTCTTCATACTAAAAAACGGACCATATTTAAAAAATATACCTTGTATTTCCAATGGTGATCTGAATGTTCCTTTTAAGGTCAAGAATTATTCGGGGTTTATTTCTGTAAATCAAAGGTTTTAGCACAACCCCACAAAAACTAATACAAGAGCGTGATCTTGGTGAGGAGTTGACATTACTATTTTGCGGAATAACGCGTCCAGAAAACTTTCCTTGCAATAAATCGATTGTCTTGTTTAAAAAAAGCCTCAGCCTTGTTTAAAAAAAGCATTGTTTATATCAACAATTGTCACTTTATTCCAAAGATATTCTGTTGGTATATTCCAATAGCGTTCACTATTAAACCCAACATGATTTCGAGCATCGTCTTCAAATAAAAAAAAGTTCCTATCACTCCCAAAGCCCAAAAACTACACCAACAGTGACTTGTTGAAAATGAGGAGATAACTCCTACATCATTTGAGCATTTGCATCGTCGGGGTACTTTATTTTTCCTACAAACTGCGGATTGCTTTGCAACTGCTCTAGACCACAATTCGTATATCGTGCTTCATTCTATGGTGAATTGACACAATATACTGAACACCGTATTTAACTGTCAAACCACAGTGTTGGCGCTATTACGTTTCAAAATACTGACACTCTTATAAATAAACTGAATGATTTAAAAAACTTCAAACTTTGATTCGAAAATGCACACATTTAGAGATGCATAAAAATTGCAATAAACTGAGCCTTTTAAATTTATCATTCAACGTATGAATTTCTTCTCGTTCTTTTCAACTGTCGACAGAATTCCACCTGCGGGCATAAAGTTAAAAGGTTTTCAATTTCGCATAGAAAGTGCATTTATTGATAAAATGAATGCAAAAGGAAGAGAAACTGGAACGGGGCGGAAAGCTCTTTGTGGTTTTCCTTTTAAAATATATATAAACTAAAAGGACGAGCCACCATGGGATTAAAACTATTGGTTTTTATCTCCATATAGTCTAATGTAAAAAGGTTTCTATGACTTACCGCAACAAAAATTATGTTACTATATATAGTAGCATAAACTATATTTCCTAGTTCTCAACTCCAATTCCAATTAAAGATAATAATATTCCTTTCCTTCATTCCGTTCCTTTTAATATCATAAGGATGGTGCCTTTGCCCAGATAGCAAGGGTTACAACCGCACTTTTAAAAGAAAGTTTACATCAATAAAACGAAGTACTAACTAACGCAATGGGAGATGTAAAAAGAGCATCAATTTGTCATTTAGGAAATGTTATTTTTCAAAAGTAATTCCCAAATTCCCCTCCAAAAAAATGAACTTTAATCTGCAAGTTTGATAATAAAATTTTACTTTAGTTTTCTTTTATTTTTTTAAATTTTAATTGAGATTGTAGTTACACCACCTTGAGATTTTCAAAAAATGAATTTGTTTTGTCTAGATAAATTGTTTATACTTTTAAGAATATTTTAAAATTTAACCATTTCAAAATTTAATTATTTCCGAAGTTATAACAACGAGTTGACTCGAGACTCAGATAACCATCGGACCGGCTCGAGCGGTCAAAGCCTTGACAAAAGGTATTGTTCTTTTAGTTCACCAAACTCAGGTCTCCAAACAACGACCCGCGGGCCAAATCCAGCCCACCAGTATCATCAATCCGTCCCGCGACTAGTGAATTTAGCAAGCGTATGCTGGTTTGGGGTGCGTACTCGACAACTAGTTTAGAAATTATGGATAATGGCAGAAAAATTAAAACGGTTTCCTTGGAACTTACTAAAGTAATCAGTATGGCCCTAAGGCTGGAAAGTTTGGAGATCCCTGTTTTAGCTAGTCCTTTGTAACAATAGTCAACATTTTTTTTTTAATTTTACAACAATATCCTTGAAGAAATCTAAATAATTCCTTAGGGGAAGTCTAAAAGTAGTAATTTGGTCTATGGCTCCAAAAGTGCGTTATAGTGACGCAAAAATTGTTAAAATTGAATCTTATCTTGCACTAGTATATTTAGGGCCGATTCTACAATGCAAGAATATACCAGGTATTAGCTATACTTCGAAATTTGAAACACCCGCCGGGTGTTTTAAATTTTATTCCAAGTATAGCTTATACCTGGTATATTCTCGGATTGTAGAACCGGCCCTTAATGATGGATATACTAGTGCATTACAAATGATGCAATTATTAAACCTTGTAATTGGTCCAAGCGCACTGCGATTTGCCAAGAACTTGGATTCTCAATGAATATCAATAGCCAACATGAGAGCCCAACAGGAGACTAAAGAGACCAGAAAAAAGAGCTACTCAAAAGGAATTGGAGAACATTGAGGCAACAATGAAAGACTTCATGTACGGTCCAGGAATCGCATATTGAAGGTAATTTTAAAAAATATTTCGTTTTAAGACGTTGATGCCACACTGTTTTTTCTTTTTCGAAACTACTTTTTTCAAACTGGTGTATAAGATATCTCAAGATCTACTTAATTCATTTTGTTAGAATTTCAACACATATTCTTTATAATATTATCTAAAACAAAGCATAGGATTTTTTTGATTGGATGCCACGCTCATAAATTATAAATTTTTAAACTCAAAATATCGATAAAAATCAAAGTATTTTTTTCAAACAGCTGTCATTACTACAAAAAAAATAATTTTCCTATGTTTCGTCTTAGCTATTACCTTTCTAAAGAAGAAAACCAATTTTCAGATGATGCCTGATAGAAAAAATAATTATGCCATCAGCAAGGATTTTCAAAAGAGGGCTTAATGGTTTATATCTTCGTCATTTTTTTTTATTCGTTATTATTTCAAATTGTTCATAAAAGAACTATGTATATGTGTAAAATAAAAATTATTTTATATATTTAATAACTGCCATCATAAAAAAAATGTTTTTGTACCTATTTTTCCGCGCTCCAAGGTGGTGTAACCCCGTAAAAGGGTCAGAACTTGGAAACGTAATAGCAGTAACACTCTTTAGAATATATGTCGTCACTTGAGGATTGAAGTGCGTCAAGTCCAGTTTTTATTATTTCTTTAAAAAATATGATTTCGTATCGTGCACTGTAGGATTGCTAAGATGCAACTAAGACCAAGTCCGGACAAGTTATAGAATATTGGTAACACAGTGTTCATATCGGTTTGTTCTAATTCCACATTCAATGAGACTGCACCTTCAAGTCACGTGGCAATTTTTAACGGCGAATTCAATTTTTCCTTTTTCAAGCCCAAAAAAGACTGGTGCGACTTTGGCGAATGTGTAAAAAATGACGGTTGATTAATTCAAACAAATGATTTTGAAGAAGAAAGATATAGTAACATATACTGCAATGTAAAATCGAAAAAGATAACGACAAAAACCTTACAAAAGGTGTAGTATTGCGAATATTTCATTCGAAATGCAAAATATTTTTGCGCTCCATAAAGTTAATGTGTCTAACTTCTTTTACAAATGGAAATTAAATACTCAATTTAATAGCGCATTATACGACAAAGAAAAACTTACTGTGGGATAGGGCATGAAATGACGACAGGACGCGCCGTATGCCATATTGCCTGCACCTTAGTAAAAATTCTAGACGACAGTGACGGTTTGTGTATTTAAAATATGGAGGTTCTGCATAGCAGCAGACGATTTATAAAATTCATTTATCGAACTAAAATTGAAAATAAGGGATGTAAACTTACAAGATTTAATAAGCAATTAAAAAAAAGGTAGGCAGTCATGGGGACTGCCGACAGAAGTGAAAACTTGAAACTTTGGAATAACTGTGTTTTTTTTTAATTTTTAAATTAATCATTCTTTAAATGTTTAATTTAAAAATGTATAATTTTTTTCACGTAGGATCGAGAATCCAAACAAATATAAAAAATGGGCATTTAGAAAAACTAATTATATTGCAATATATAGAGATAAGTTTATATATATATATATATATATATATATATATATATATATATATATATATATATATATATATATATATATATATATATATATAGATAAGATATAAGTTTATAAATAATCATTTTGCTAAAAATAACAAAACATACTTTATTTCTGACAATTTAAACCAATAAACAATAATTTCAAGAAATTAAATTTATTATAAAATTTTATAGAATTTTTTATTTTAAAATCTGCGACAAAAATACTATCAAATATTTTAAAGTTCCGGCAATCTTATTTACACGTATCAAACTTATCATCTTATTTACCCTTTTACAAACGGTCGAAATTAAATTTCACAAATAATACTAATTAAAATTCAGAAAATAACTATTATAAGTATTTGGTATGTATGATATTAAGGAAAAAATTGTAAGCCAAAGTGCCGTCATTTTTATTCAAAAATTATAAAATACCGAGACCAAGTTAAGGCAAAATTATATCCGGTTATTAATTTTTCATAAATTACAAAATATTTCGCTTCTGTAGCGATTCATTAATAATAAAACGAAAGAAAAAACAATTTATTCAGATATTTCGTATATTCCAATTGGCCGTCTTACATTTTCAGTTAAAAAGCAGTCGTACCGGCAGTAGAATTCCGTCTTTTAGGAAATAAATAACAAAAAAAAAGATAACTCAAACGACGTAAGAGAATTTAATATGCATTTTTTTCTATTTGCAGGAAGCCCTGTTTAGTGTTGTTTTATTTATGAAGTTGGGCGTTATTACAGTATAAATCTTGAGTTATTCGAAATTAGATTTGGCCAGCAGGACGAATGTGAAGAAGCCTCTTATTTTATTTTTTGGAGGAAATAAGTTTTTTCTTTGTTTCTGGGTTAAAACTAGTAATTTTAAATAATAAAATAGGTTAGGAAAAAAAGACGATGTTGAGAAAATTGAAAAGCATCACGTAATCAATTGTGAAATATTAAATAAAACGATTTTGAAAAGGAATTCTCAAATTAGTAATATGTGTTTCGGTTAATAATGTAGATTTAGCTAAGTGATATCCTTACTAATATATTTGTTGGTATAGAGTAATGACCTATATGGCATTTTGGAAGGTAAACATACGCCATCAAAATCCAGTTCATTATCAATTGTTATTGTGCAAAAAATATAGTTTTTCATAGCTTTGAATATGTCGAATTGTGTACCAGAATAAGACGTTTTGCAGGGAAGTTTAACAACCTTCTTTCATTTGAGGAAAACGGCTGTTGAAAGTTATCTATGATTAGTTGAAGCTTATGATTAAAAACTGATTTAAAAACAAGGATCGTCCAGCCGAAAAAGTTTGAATGCCATTTCCGAACGTCTATACACAGTGGGAAAGATCTTGAAAAAAGAAAAATCAATTCTATATGAATTAAAGAAAAGAGATATTAAAAGACGAAAAACCACTTGTGAAATTTTGCTTGCCAGACAGAAGGGAAGAGGTTTTTTTGCATCGAGTTTTGACAGGTGATGAAAAGGGGATCTATTTTGCCAAACCAAAGCCCAAAAAACTTTGGGTAGAGCCAGGTCAACCTTCAATATCACAAGCAGTGCGCAACATACATGGAATGAAGGCTTTGCTATATATTTGGTGGGATAGTAGGAAAGCTGTGTATTATAAACTGCTGAATCCTATTGAAACAATTACTGGCGATCGATACCGACAACAATAGATAAAATTGAACCGAACATTAAAGAAAAAATTACTAGGATATGCCCAAAGACACGATAAACTCTTATTTCAGCATGGTAGTGCTCGGCCCCATGTTGCAAAATGTGTAAAAAACTATTTGGAAAACGTTAAATGGGACGTTCTACCGCACCGGCCACATTCACTGAACTTAGCCCTTTCGGATTACCAGTTATTTCGATCGATGAAGCACGGACTTTCAGAACAACATGTACATTCTTAGGAAGAAATGAAAAATTGACTTGATGAATGGTTGGCCTCAAAAAACCCAAAGTTCTTTTGGCGCGGAATCCATCCTTCGGCAGAAAGATGGGAAAAGGTAATAGCTAACAATAGCCAATACTTTCATTATTAAGGTAATTTATTTTGTCATGAAAATAAAAGCTCAAATTTTGCGAAAAAATTGACATTATTAATCGAACACTATTATAATAACAAACTATATTTTAAAATATTATACTTGATACAACATAACTTCTTCAACAGTTTGGTTATATGAGAAAGGCTTCCTTCAATATTAAACGTTTTCCAATAGGAATGTCAGAACTTTGAAACGTAAAAGCGGCAACACTGTTTGAAATGTAAATGTCACTGACACATCACTATGTTCAGGACATTGTGTCAATACACCAGAATGAAACAGGATTCAACAGCAAATATTATTATTCGTATCTGTCGTCCACCAAACTTCTCAAGCATTGTGTGAAATTTATGATCAACATAATCGACCGAAACGAACGTCTGTTTACCGTCTCATAAAAATAATTGAACGAACTAACTCAATTTCAGATGAGTCAGTAGCTGTACCATGTCGGATCGCCCCATCATTGAAGAACATCGCTGCAGTAAGACAGAGTGTAAACGATTTAAATTTACCTATACGACGTTCTCAGATCTTCATTGTAAGGCTTATAAGTTCAATTAACTTAACAATTAAAGCTCGCTGAATATCATCTGCGTCCAACATTCGCGAATTATGATAAGCTCTAGAGCAGTTGAAAGACAAACCCCACTTTGTGGAAAAATAATGTTTTCCGACGAAACGCACTTCTGACTTAATGTGAACATAACGGCACGATTTGGGTCGATGAAAATAATCAAGTGATTATCAGGAGTTGCATCTTTATCATCAAAAAGTCAGTGTTTGTGCGGTTACTGTTAATGGAGAATGCTATAGGAATGTGGACATAAACAATGTTTTATTTCAACAAGTCAATGGCCAGAAAATGTCAACTGGCCACCAAGATCAAGCGATCTCACGCCCGTGGATTATTTTTTGTGGCGTTGTGTTAAATTACTTGTTTACAGAAATAAACTCTAAACAATTTTTGATCTTAAACGAAACTTTAAGAAAATATACCACTAGATGAAGTCGAGGGAGAAATTATTTTCAAAACAGAATGCCATAATTTGTTTTTCAAGAGAAAATAAAAATTATTTGATTATCACTTGTTATCATTGTCTTATTTTTAAATTCTGACACTCTTATTGGACACCCTTCATAAAGTTGAAAGATCAAGAAATATTTTTATTTGTTTCACGATATATGCGAAGGTTGTCGTAAGGTAAGGTCTCCAAACCGCTGGAGTCGCCAGGTCGCTTTAATGCAAGATCCAGCAGCACTGGCGTGTAGCTTTGTTTCCCGCCCATAAATCCCCACCACTCCGAGCTGTCTACGACGGTCAGTCTTTGTTTGGCAGCCGTTTGTGATGGAGCTTCCACTCGCCGCTACCACCAGAGTTACGTTTTGTGATTCATTTTTTGTGTGCCAGGGGCACTACGCCTATGGAAAAATCATCATCAATTATATGAAATGTATGGACATCAAAAAAGTGCGAAAATGGTATAGAGTGGTGAGATGGTGCGAAAATGGTGCAACCGACGCTAAAACTTCTACAATTTCTAAATAATGCAGTACTATATACCACTATAATCCTCTCCAACTGCATACCCTGTATGACACACTTCCTGGAATGTATTTAATACAGCGTGTTTTCACAGTCTCCAAAATTTTATTTATAGCTGCCAGCGAATTCTCTTGAATGGCTTCTTAGGATTCAAAACGGCAATCTTTTTTATTTTTAACAAAAAAATTACTAATAATTATTGCGATGTGGATGTTTTTTTCAACAATGTCTCTAATACCTAATCAGCGATCACTCAGTATAAAATCCTTGATGTTGGTAATGTTTTCCGCATTGGTTGACGGGAGAGGTCTTCCTGTATGAGATCCATCTTCATCTGCTTCTAACACTAAAGTCCTTGCACCACATTTTTTGACATAGCTTCATCACAATTTTTTAACAGCATTTTTTGCAAATTCATTTTAAAAATCACCGACAATTTTTTTTATAATTACAGAGAGTAAGTTAATAAGCAAAATGATATGAAACTTCCGTCAGATGTCACGCACACTCACACCATCTTAAAAAATAAATGGTTCTATTGATACATAAAGCGCAAATTTCTAAAACAAAAGTCACTTTGCTTATTGATGATAATAGTATGTATTAATCTTTAATATTCAAGATAATTCATCTTCAAAAATATCGTTTATTCTAAATACATTAAAGTTTATTTTACGATCCTCTGCTTCTAAGAGTAAACAAACAAAGTGTTTAATATTAAATTTGACTCTAAAATTTATTATATCATCCTTAATCCTGTACTTGCCGTCTCTTAGAAAACTTCCTGGATATTTTCTCGTAAAAGAAAAATCGTGATTACAAGCAGGACCGAAAAATAACTTTACAACGTTCCACGTCGCTTTTAAAGTCACTTTCATAAAAAAAAAACAACTTCGAAATTAATAATTGAAATGGTCATAGAATTTGTCCCTTTTCTTTTTTAAAACTCTTTCCTTGATTCTGAGCAATTTTCAACCGGCTTTTTGGAATTTTTAATTAAAGCCTTTTTGGCTCGAAGGACCACCCACCCCGTAATAAATTTCGCGATAGATAAATTAGACGACGGCGGCGTTTTGAAAAAGTCACAAACGGTTTATGGTGCATTTTGATTTATGTCTCGCGGAGTGATTCAATTAATTGATATGTGCCGGAATTTTTTTCCGATTTTTTTCGCAAAATTATGAATGCCGAACAATTCGTCCAAACATTAAATAGAAAATAATCTGGTTAAAGCTAAAATTTATTGCTTTGATATGGTTGTTCTTCGTACTGCAAACGATCCAAAAACCGGATTTAAAAGAACAATTACATCGTTATACCACGAAAATTATTCAATGAAAACAGGCGTGTTGGAAAATAAGCTTTAAACTGTGGTTTTGTAAATATGATTCGTATTTTTTCCAAAGTCTGTAAATGCAGCTCCAAATAGGTTCATCTATAAAAAATTTTCAAAAATATATTGGGTTGATACGTGGCAAAACCAAAGTGTTCTTCTAAAAAAACATGATGCAGTAATGTCATTGAGGCTTTTCTCGACTTCTTCAAGAGATGTGAAGCGATTATTAAACAGGTTGTTAAAAATTCGAAAAAATGACAGAAACAGAAATATTAAAAATTCGAAGATGCCAAGTCTTTTTGCTGTATGTAACCATTCGTTATCTTGAAGCAAAATGACTTCCCTTCTTTGATTACCAGTACAAGAGCGTCACTAAGACAAATCAGTTGCTGCTGATGACGATTAGCACTGTATTCATCAGATCTGGCCACCAGCGACTTTTTTCTCTTTCCTAGGCTTAAAATTTCGCTATGGGGACAGATATTTTCATCGAACGAGGAGACCATCACTTTCGTAAGCGACCACTTTACATAACAAGATGTCAACTACTATTTGGACGGATTAAAGAGATGGCAGCATCGCTGGGAAAAGTGTGTAGAATGACAAAGAGACGATATTAAGAATTAAAACTGAATTTGACAAAAACAACATTTGTTTCTGTGTTATAACGTCATATATAACATCAACAAATGCAATAAACTGATCCAACTAGATTAATAAATGCGTCAGAGTCTACGAAATCTTGAACCTCACTAATGTTTTGTAAAAATGGAACTGGAGACATGTTACCACCATATATAGGGTACAAGCGTAAACACTTGTGGTCTACATGTACAGAATGTGGACCAGCGGAATGTAGGTATAATAGAATAAAAAGTGGTTGATTTAATATGGGGACATTCGAAGATTTGTTTTTCTCAACCTTGCTGTTCCCTGCTGTTTTTCTCAGTCAAGGTTGTGATAGAAGATAATTTAACCTCCTATATCAACCTAGTTTTAAACGTTTTAAAAGCATGTGAAAATAATGTCTACAATGTTAACTGGCTCATAACTCAAATGAAGTGTGTTTCAATTTACTCAACTAAAAATAATTGTTTTTCTATCGTCTGATGTTTACATACTTGATTATAAACATAAACATAAGTATTGAAAGGGAAAAACCCTCAATATTAATAACAAATTTCTAAACTAATTAAAGATAAAATATGTTCCATAATAGGGACAGCAATAATACCAATTTAACATGAATTTATTATGAATTTATTATACTAGTCCAAATATTAAACGGGGCTCCAAAGCAAGGCCTCAGAATATAGTTGTTTTCAATATCGGTTAATTCAACAATATTTAATAACAATAATGAAAGGGTTCATTTTGAATGTTATAATAATTCAAGCAAATTTGCTAATATAGTGGAATTAGCTATTATTAAAGTTATAATGTGTGTATGGGGATGTTTTATAGGCTCATATTTAAATTACCTTCAAATACAAGGTGGGAAAGAGGAACAAATGATTTTCAAAATGAATTTTTCAGCTCGTTTCGTGTAAATGATCACCCAGTTAGGCTGAGAGATGTTACCGCACCCGGCGTTTTCTCCAGACTTAGATCCTTTTGATTTTAATCTCTTTCGATCTCTAGACATTACTTGGTTCATAGATGTTTCATATCTCTTGAGAAAGTCAAAAACGCCTGAAAAATGTTATCACATCAAAAATATCTATCATATTATATGTTATCACATCATATATGTTGTATATATTATATCATATATGTTATCACATCTAGAATTCCAGAGGTGCCAAAAAAATTGCGAAAGTGTATAGAAACTGAGAAATATTTCTCAGTTTCCTCGAAAATTTATTTTGTATTACTTTTTTCATAAAAAAATTCCAATAAATGTCAATCATGAGTCCTGCATCGAAAACAAATAAAACAACTTGAAAGCTTTCATCAAACCTGCCTCCGGAAAGTCTTGAGAATAAAATGGCAAGAATATCGAACAATGTGGATGTACTTGAACGAGCCAGCAGTTTAAACATAGAATCGCAGATCATGAACGCTCAGCTAAGATGGTTAGGTAATTACCAGATGATGCAAGACACCAGGATGCCGAAGCACATCCTCTATGACGAATTCTGAAACGAAATCTGGGATGTCCAAACAGAAGATATAAGGACGTAATAAAATCGTCTCTAAAGAAGTCTATATCAAGCCTGTCCTAATGTTATTATTTATGTGTTGTCCCGACCTTAAATGCCCAGCATGCAGAAGAACATGTAGATCTAAGCAGAGTTATCTTAGCCACTATAAAACACATAATTCTTCAACAATACATTAACAAAACTAATATGAGGATAAGGTCATACTCGTATCGGGTCCACAGCCATCCTCATCACTTGAAAATAAAATGTAATATTTATACAGCCATTTATTCCATACGTTTCATTATAAATTTACTTTGATTTGTAAAAAAAAAGAAAACTTTTATTTATTTTTTTTCATTTGTTGTCGAAAGTTGAAATTACTAGCACTAATTTCTCACCCTATAACACCAACACACCCCCGAAACAGATGATTAATTCTTTTACTAAATTATATGTTCAAAACATCTACAATTTGACGCAAACTAGACTAGCACCGTTTTAACCACTTTTCGCGCACGTACTGAAAAGTTCTGGCAGTCTAATCTGATCGGTTCTAGCAGAAATACGTTCTTAACGGAAAAGCTCGTAAGCTTCTCCGTTAATAAGAAGCATATCGTGATACTCGCGCACAGAATAGATCTTTTTTTTAATGGAACTTCTCTGTCGTGGGGATGTTGCGACATTGCCGCATCGTTCTTGGCTGACAAAGGGCGTGATTTTCAACAAAAAGAAAGTTTTAACAACATTCAATAGGTTATTTGAAGTTTATTCATTAAATAAAAATCAATTCATATTTCCCAACTAGGCTTTTACACATATTTGTTTAAAATGTTGGTTTTTATCATTGTTTTTCCACTAGTGAATTTATAATGTTGCATTTTTTTTCGCAAAAACCATTAGGTTTTTGACCCTGATTATAAAGAAAGCTTATCTTTAAAATGATGTAGAGAATCGCTGATTATATTTACGAAAATTATTTTCCTTGCACCCTGTACTAAGCTAATTGAAAGGTCCGCGGAGCAGTAACAGAACTATATAATCTACTACATTTTGAATTTTCATCATTTATATGAATATATGTGAAATTTCAAGTCGATCTGTCAATTCATTCGTACAAAAACAGCAGTTTAAAGTAAACTTATCAGCGTTATTTTTTAAAATAGAACATATTGAAAATCATGATTAAATTATTTGTAAAAAAGGTTTAAAAGCAATGGAAATTCACAGTGAAATGGTAAATGTATTAGGGTAGTATGTTCCTCCAAAAGCAATAGTTTGTAAGTGGGCAGGTGAATTTCAACGTGGTCGGACGAGCCTGGATGATAATCCTCGTTCTGGACGTCCAATAAGTGCAACTGCTGAACAAATTCTATACATGATATGGTAGAGTGAAATTACTAAGGTCCTGGATATCTCAACCAAATGGTTTCATATTTTGAAAAAGGAATTAGGCTGGAGATAGCTATGTGCAAGATGGGTACCGCATTTGTTAAATTCTGATCAAAAACGATTTCGAATAAAACTTTCTAAGCAACATTTGGATATTTATCGAAAGAATAAAATAAATTTTAAACGCCGTTTTGTAACTATGGATGAGACTTGGGTTTACCACTATGATTCTGAACTGCGACAACAAGCCCCAGAGTGGACTGAGCCTGGTTATTCAGCTCCGAAGAAGTCAAAGTTGTTAAAATCGACCAAAACGGTTATGGCATCAATTTTTTGAGACGCAAAAGGCATTTTGTTGATTCATTACCTTCAAACCGGTAAAACAATAACAAGAGAGTATTACTCAAACATTTTGGATCAATTGGGTGCAAAAATTCGTGAGAAAAGACTTGGTTTAGCAAAGAAAAAAATATTTTTTCATCAGAACAATCTCAGGATCATCAACAGGCTCACAGAAGTATTCTTGCAATGGCCAAATTGAAAGAGTTACATTACAAATTGTTGGAGTATCCACCATATTCACCAGATCTAGCTCCCTCTGATTTTTATCTGTTCCCAAACCTCAAAAAATTCCTACGTAGCAAGCGTTTTTCATCAAATGAAGGAGTTATAGCAGCCGTAGATGAGTATTTTGAAAGACGAGAAAATCACTTCACAGCTGGAACAATTGAATTGGATAACCACTGAAAAAAAATGTATTGAGCCTAAGAGAGAATATACGGAAGAATACATTCATTTTTTCAACTATAAACTTGTATATCATTATCGCTCCGCGAATTTTTTAATTAGCCTAGTATAACAATATAAAGTCGTTCAATTAATTCGTCTTACGATAAATTAAAAGCGTACATATTCATTATTTTCCGAACATTCACAATTCTTATATTATAAGAAAATGATATCGAAAAATGGCAGTTTTATAGATTGTAGTAAAAAAAATTTATAGTGGTAACGAAACAAGACAAATTTACTTGCTTAGTGGCTTAGTCTTTCATAGTAGTAACTTTCATAAATAAAACCCAAATTTTATTTTAAAAAAGACTCGAAACCAATTAGTTGTATTGCCTAATAAGGCAACCGCAAAATTGTTAAAAGCAAATTAGCAATGGAAATGCCTCAAGCGCCTATTATATCAGATGGAGTTAGTTAGTTTTAATTAATGTTATCATAATGATTTTAGCGCCTGATAATTATCAAATTAGCATGTTTAATTTCGTCGGTCAACAATTGACAATCCTGTTTCAGTCCGTTTTAAATACTGCAGTAAATAGCGCTGTGTTTCAAACGCAGGGCGTCAACATTAAATATTATTGTATCGCCTACAAGCATTTTTGTTATACATAGTCCTACATAGTCATAGTTATACATAGTCCTACATTTCAACATTAGTTTAAATGTTTTATTAACCTCTATTAACTTTACAAATAAACCCTTGCCTCAACTTTGACCTCATTATTTAAAGTGAATCTTCATACAGAAATTAATTTCTTTAGGTTTAGGAAGGAGAAGTAATTTGTTGGAGCCAAATCCGCCCAGTACGGTGCATGTAGAAACATAGGGCCTGGAGTTTTGCTGCATCAACTCGAACAACTGTGTGTGCAGGTGTTTTATCGTGATAAAAAATGCTTTCTCTTTGGCCAGATATAGACGTTTAACCTGAATAACACGTTTCAGTTGATCCAATAGTGAAGAATAATACTCCCCGGTACGTTTTACCAGATAGTTTATGAAAACAACACGACAAGAATCACAAAAAACCGTACCCAAATTATATTTTTACAATTCGTTGTTTCGTTTTTTAAAAACTAATTTATTTAAAAATGTACAGTAAATTATACTTTATGAAAAAATAACTGAATAACAAAAATAAAAGTAGTTTCTAACAAAACAACAAAAGGAGAATTCTGTTGAGTCTTCGTGTTGTTTTCATGCGTCTTCAATCGTTATGGCCAACTGACAATAGTGAACGCCTTAAATCGAAACGCGAGCCTACTGAAAAAACGTTAGTATTTAATCTTAATATTTAATATCAATATTTGACATTCCACGATAAGGTATTTTTCTATATATAACTGCCAAGACTTTTCTTGCAGATGGAACCGTTTTCGCCTCCTTTTCGAACTTTCTCAGTGTTAGTGTGTAGAAAAAAAAACAAAATAAAGGAAAAGAAAATAATACAAAAAAAATTTCGACTTTTTCGACATAGTCTCCTCCCTCTACACATTCTTCCCAGCCAATTGCGCACGAAGTCCTCAACATCTTGATCGTTGTCGAATCGTACTCCTCCAAGTACATCTTTCAAGGGCGCAAACACAAAATAATCACTAGGTGACAAATATGGTATGTATGGAAGATGTTCAAGGGTTTCCCAGTACATATTCTCCAGATTTTATTGAAGTCAAGATGATTTCTGATGATTGTTTGAGCACTTCCAAAGCTAATACCCACCTTTAAAGCGATTTCACGAATAGTGAGCCGCCGGTCACCTTCGATAAGGTCGCGAACTACACCAATGTTGTCAGCAGTGACACTTGACCTAGGACGTCGAATATGACTTACATTTACCATACTTGCTCGTTCACTCTTAAACTTCTTGGCCCAACCAAACACTTGGGTCTTAGACAGGGTATCGTTCCCATACTGAACCTTCAGCCGAGATAATATTTCGGATGGTTTACCATCTTCCTTGGTTAAAAATTTTATTATAACCCGTTGCGCAACGGATGGTGGAACCTGTTGCTCAATCATGGCTGTACTGACAAAAGAACTGAGTGAAACAGCTCATCAAGCGTTTTTCCCACTCCTAATACATTGAATTATAGCTAATAATAATAATATAATAATTTATATTTGATTCACCCTCGTAATTTAAAAAGGGATTGTAACTTACAATGACGTTTACTAATACACACAACTGATGACCGGATGTTAGCGGAGCAGACTGTTAAGCGTGCATGTAAGTGATGTCCCTTTAGACCAGATCAACAGGAGAGTAGGAGTGGGTGGCAACGAAATAGGCCAGGAAATCACCAGGATGCTCTAGGAGTTCGCTCTACTTTACCCTACTCACCACTAGAGCGGCAAAATTTGTATAAGTACTAGCAATAGTACTTCGTAAGTTATAAATAGAAACAATATAAATAATATATCAATAATAATATTGGTATTCAGTTACGTCGTCCCCAAAATATAAAGTAGAAATGAAATAAAAGCTCCACGTTGGGCGCCAAAAATTAAATGAAAGTAAAAGTAAAATAAATGACTCGCACAAAAGGCATTTCTCAGCAGAAAGATCGGCCTTTTCATTATCTAAGACAAAGGTAAAAATAAGGTAATATAAGGGGATACATATATAATAATAAGGGAAAAAAAGGAAAAAATAAACGTAGTCGAAGTCAGGCTTTCCACAGGAATAATAGGGAAGTGGAGTGGTAAGGCCCACCTAAATTCGATTCCGTCCTAGGACCACAAATTTAGCTAAGTTCAAGGACCTTAAATTTGGCTCCGTCCAAAAACTTTAAATTTGACCCTGTCTAAGAACCCTAAATAAAAAAACCGAATATTTAAAAAAGGGAAAAAAAAGTTGTGACTTGCCTTCGTAGCCAAGAAAAGACGGCACACGCACGTGGTAACCTAGCATTATATTTTAAGTAACCAGCAAGTACAGCAAACCAGCTTATGTCCTTTCTTAGGAAGAGATAGTCTGTTAAAATCAAACCTTTCTCTTTACATGTCTAGTTTAGTAGGGTAGTCGTGGACACCACAACTAAAGCCTTTTACTTTTTTATTATGACTGTAATTTTTATATTTTTGTTCTGTGTGTTGTTCTCTGAGATTAAGCACAAGCACTCTTATCAAATATCTAGTACCATTATTAAGTATTTTTGACAAAAATAAACCTTTTCCCAGTTTTAATGTCAATTTTTATCTTGAGTAATTCTGAAAAACTGGATGGCACCCTATTAACATACCTGATCAACCCATCCGTGAACTACGACCCAAATGCCTCCGGCGAAAGGCTGTCGTCGCTGTAACGATATACACATTAATATTAAAATAAAACAGAAAAAATCACGTTGCATAAAATAGGCTATCCAACGTGGGGTCTAATGTGTGCAGTCTGTGTGAATTTTAATAATATAAAAATTATTTCCTTACAACATGCCCCACCCTTTACAACCACGTTTAACAAATTTAAAAGACGATCCTGCGCAATCGAACTTAATAACCACGTTCATTGGCAGCCTGTTTCGTTGTCATTTTTTGTTTTTGCAACATTTCAGGTCTCTGATGGAGACCTAGGAATAAATGGGTGGGGCGGTCCCGTAATGGGATCCTAAATCAAATTAACGGCTAGCTTTTCTCAATAATGGAGTCTAATGAAAATGGAATAAATTTTCCGAGAGCGGAGTAACTTTGCTGACGTCGGTGGGGCTTCCATTGCCTGAACGCGCCGGAAGAATACAAACGGGAACGCTCGGAATCAGATGATATCGACGATCTGATTATAATTTCGATTTGCATGGTCGACGACTCTATCGCCGGAGTATACAATCCAGCTTAGTCATATATATTCAACAGCCGTATTTTGACAGTCTAATATGTCCATTTCAAATTATATTGAATGAAAGCTGACATGCAATATATTTGTTTAAGTGAGGTAGCCGATACTTGATAGAAATGCATTCTAAATAAAAAAATTAAGGCTTATGTGTAAATTTCGACTATATTCAAGAATAGTATGACAAGTGTTTCATCCCACAGTGCGTTATTCAGATTCGAAAATACAATCTTAAAATCCTTAGTAAGAAATTATACGGTGAAGAGGAAATAACATTCTTTAATTTATTTAATCAACGACGCTTCTCGTGATATGAATGAAAAATGTTCCTAACAAGAGTCATAAACCCAACGGTTTCCGGGAAAAAAAATTGTAAACTTATTAAATGGCCAATCGAAAAACTATAAAAAGAATTATCAAGTAAATAAATATGCATAATAGCATATTTTGCCAATAGAAATTGGTTATTATTTAACGAATAAACTGGAAATAAAATAATGAACATTGTTAAAACATTTTTTTTAAATAAAACATCAGCAATATATCAGCCAAAAAAATTAAAGTGGGGACGAGTATCGACTAATTGGGATACGGGTTATTGAGACCGTATTGGCTGACATATATATATGATAACGATTTTTCTACGAATCGCCACCAAGGTGTAAATAAAAATAAAGGCTTCGTACAATTAAAAATAATTATTTATTTACGATTAAAAATTATCTTGTATCAAATATATTTAAATCAACTAAAACAGTTGAATTCTACTTGTTAAAATATACATACAACTAAATACAGTTTAGTTTTTTTTACATAATTTTAGTTTTTTTTTATATCCAATTTAAAGTTGAGCTTTAAATTTATTTTTACTCCTTGCAAAAACTATGCGAGTCCATAAAAAAATAGATGTCGCTTGCATGTAATTTTGACGCTTTAAAACATTACACAATAAAATAAAAAATAATAATAATTTGGAGGCTATACCAATAACTTATTTTTTAATTCAAGTTTCACTATGGACTTTTGGAATTTTTCAAATAAAGAATTAAAGAATTAACATAAAAAAACCTGTGGGTCCAATAATACTTTATGTACTTTAATTTTGCAAACGATGCACCAAACATCCTGTATAATTGTGTTTTATTAATGTGTGATATTTATAATGATCCGTTATATTATTTTATATGTTTAAAAATTGATAAATCGATCGACCAAAGAATTTGCATTAAATTTTGGAAACACTGGTTTTTTAAAAAAATATCGTCATGTTGAAGAGATGCTTTCTTTCTATGATTATCTTTTCAAATGTATATTTATTGATGATGAGACATGTATCTATGCTTGTAATCTAACAACAGCCCAACAATCAAGTGAGTGTCATGCGAAAGATGAATCAAAACCGAAAAGCAAAGCGTCAAAGCCTGTAAAAAATCAAAGTAATGTAAACTGTGTTTTTTATTACCGTGGTATTGTCCACAGAAAGCTCCTTTGTATAAAACCTCTTTTGTATACCCGTCAGAGTTCTAAACCTTCTAAAAGGTTTTTCTTCTTCTTCTTCTACAGTTTATAATAGCTCAAACTTTTTTCCAACCATTTTTCGGAATATGTCAAAAGTTGTTTGCCTTACTCGATCATTATAAACAACATTTGAAACTTCACAACGCGCCATCTAGAGAAACATGCTTGAAAATTTTGGTCATACTTGCTGCATATCTATATCAGGCTAAGAACTTTTTCAAATGATCCCCATAGGTAGTTTTAACTATATAATCCTACTTAATGATAAAATAATTCTGTGTATTCTGGAATATTTTTTTCAGTTGTGTTTTTTAACACCAACAAAGGTATCGTGATCCCTCCAGAGAAATATAATATATGTTGTATTATTATTTCAACCCGTGTCATCCACCCTCGTCGATTTGTCCTTTTCGGAGAAAAATATCCACCCCTCAAAGCTACAGAACAAAAAATAAACAGCCAGTTTATCCAAGAAACATTCGCCCGTCATATAGAATATTATATCTACTTATCACATGTCTTTCCTTCATCTCTTTCTCGCCCTCGTGATTTTCCTCATGTTTTCTTTCTCCTTCTCTCAGTTTTCTATATTCGATATGACGCGAGCATCCGCCCTCTCTACGACATTTATCAACGTCACCGAGGGCGCGACGTTGATTTAAATTGCGCGCCATTCGACTGACAGGCCAGATCTGTCACATTATATTAATTGTACGGTACGGGGGCGCTACTGAGATCGGTACATCTGTTCGAGATCGGTGTTAATCTAGAGCTCGAATAAATTTACACGGATCCGGAGTGTTTCTGGGACTGTTCGCGTACGGATCATTGATCAATGTTTGCGGATATTAGAGTTAAAATGTCGGGTAATTTTTCATGTGACATATTTATAAATAAAACTCGTAATTCGGGATCAACAGATTAAATTAGCTTTGCAATATATCGACGAGGGTCAGAAAAAAAAACAAATAAAAAAGTAGAAATCGTCAGCTAAATGTATAAGTACTGAATGAGTCAAAAAATAATAACATATCCAACATCAATCAAAGGGGTCATTTTAAGGTAGTAAAACTACGGTTTCTTAAGAATGCATGTCTGAACACATGTCTCCACGCCGACAGGATGCTGAGTGTCCTCCTTGTCCTCAATTCTTCCATTTGAGAGGGTTTTAGAGCCCGGCGGTTTTAGAGCCCGGTCGTTTTAGACACTGAACACTCTTGAACTATAGTCATCTTAGTCCATGGGTATTCCGAATTACAAGCTTGTTGGACCCCGGTCATTGTCGGCGCCAGACTTCTTGGAATTCAAGCATTTTGAACACTGAACTGTTCAGTGATCGACCATCTTTGCAACTGACAATCAAGAGGCTGGCCAAACAGCACCACAAAAGGACAAGGCCAGATATTACTTTATTATTATTTTCATTAATTAATAGCTTATAATTAATAGATTAGCAGCCAGATTGGTGACGTCATTATGTTAAAGTGCTTTTACGGCTTTTACCTGTTTATACACTGTCAAAATTATTGAAGTTTAGTGCAAAAAAAATATTATTAGTTACTAATTAAATTCAGTAATGTGTGACAAAGGGTCCATAAAGACCCTAGGATATTTTTATAATCACACAATCATCAATTTGAGTTTTTTTAATAACAATGTAAATGTAAATAAGAAAAAATATTTCTTTTAAATATAATTAAATTATTTGTAGGGTATCACGCGAAACTTAGAGTGTCAAGGCTATAGGTTATGTTCATATTAACCGTAAAAATTTTATTTGCAGGGTGAAAAAACTTGTATGTCAAGAAGATAATATTCTGAATAAAGCTTATGCAGTTACCTTAATTATTAATAAAAAACTAACAAAAGTTCAAGACACTCAATGTCACGATTGTGCAGCTTCAGCAGATAATAAATACTCAAACATAAAAAATTGATATAACGTTATAAATAATAACCTTTTCTTTTTATATGAGATGACAAGTGATTGTAAAAATTTAATATTGTTTTAAGATCAATACGTATGTGCTGCTGGGAACCATTGATTTCGACGTTTAACGTCTTGTGGCACATTTAAAACATTTTTTCGGGAGCTGTTTATAGTATTCGTACAAAATGGTACGAAACAGACACAATAGCTAATTAGATTTGAGATATTCAATAAATTTATCAATACACTGATGACAATAACAAGACAAAATTCATTAAAAATTAAAGCACTCGTATCAGCTGTCTGTAATGTTGAGTGAAAATAAACATTGTGACGTCACCCGCGCTCGGGTTTTTTCGAGAACTGTCTGCGCGATAGACAAGACGCTAGACGTTAGACGTTAGACGTTAGACGCTAGACAAGCTAGAGCCCTTATACAATAAGAATGTTTGTTTAAGGTTGAACCTTTCTCTTTATACGGCTAGTCAAGTAGGGTAGCTCTGGAAACCACAGTTAGATTTCTTTATTTTTTGTGTAATAATTGTTTTTTTTTTGTTTTGTATTTTATGTTGGTCTCATGAATTTGTGTTTGTGTGTATTAAATAATTGTAAATGTTACTTAGTATACCCTTAGTAAACCTTTTCCCAGTTTTAAGGTTTGTTATTTTTATCTTTTATGATTCCGAAGAACTGGGTAGCGCCCTTTTGACGTGCTTGTACAATCCATCCGTGACCTACGACCTAACTGACTCCGGTGAACGGCTGCCATAGCTGTAACTTTAGTGGCATTTTAATATAAAAAAAAAATGCGTTACAACATAAAGCCCGATGCCCAGGTGATCCCACGATTATCGCCTCTTTTGATATAAGTAGCACAGTGGCGGCTCGTGAGGGAGGGCGTTGAGTGACACCCCTCCAGCATTTATCACGGTAAACAATGTTTCAGAGCAAAACATCATATTTTATTTCCGTTCAGTATCCTTCCTTTAACTCATTTTAAGATATTATTAAAAACTAAAATCTCCAAATACAGAAGAACGTCTGTCGACCCATGTCACCAAATAATGCGGATAAAAATTCCATCCTTTCGCCACAATTTTTATATCGTTGGTCGGACGTTTACCTCCAGCGACCGTACGCCACGTCATCTTATCTCGTCGTTGGAGTTAAATGTTTTGTTGGTTGCCAGAATTCGGGAGTTTAACTGCTTTCTAAAACATGTAGATTCCCTACGCCCGAGCGTATCAGTAATTAATTTTAAACGCTGATTGACGGGTAGGGAGCGTTTGATATGTCTAGCGTCGCGTATTTCGTTTGCCTCGCGAATACTTGTTTTGATTTCGGATTGCTACGTGTATACACATTGAGTAGTCTGATTTAAAAAGTTAATAATGACTAATTCAAGTTTGGAGGAGAAAGTTGAATTAAAAACTAACTGTCGTCCCAGGCCCGTGTTAAAATAGGGCAAGTTTTACGCGAAAATTTGACAGTAAACTATATGTGAAAGTTTTCCGACGATAGAAAAAGAAGATTTAAAGACCGAATTGAAAATGTTTTATTCAAGGCCCGAAATTTGTCGAAATGAAGACATTAGAGGCTGTTTAAAGACATTAAATTTTATTTTCAATATGGGACTGGATACAGCTTTTAAACAAATCATTAAGGCATTGAGAATACTAGTCAGTATACCGATGACCACAGCCAAAGCCTAAAGGTGCTTTTCAACTTTGAACTTGATTAAAACATATTTAAGAAATTTAATTAGGTATATTAAATATTGAGAACTAATTCCGGACTTTAATGAAAATGTTATTGAAAAATTTATTTTGGACAAAAATGGGCTAATAGAATTTCATTTTAAAAACTAGGAAACGGCGAGGTGCAATTCACCGACAAAAATGTGTACAATAACCATTTTTTGTCATAAAACTTCGATTATTTTTAACTTTTCGAACTTCTCATGAACTTTTTCGAATTTTCTCTATTCATTTGCAATTACTATAAACTGTTTGAATTGTTTACTCTTCAGAAAACGGTAAGTACCTACTTATTAATTCCTTTATTTGCTCAACAAGCAACAACCTATCTTCCAATGTCGTTGTAAGTAGTAACAATACAAAATTTTAATGTTTTCCTGTTTCACCTCCTGTATAGGTTTTCAATAACATGAAAAGTAAAAAAGAAGAAAGGGGAAGCAAAAAAAATCTGTAACAGCACTATTTTCTTCTACGCCCTCCCTCTTTAAAAACCCACGAGCCGCCACTGAAGTCGGACTACAGGTCTTGTAGGTCTAAGGCTTGTTGACAACTTCTCCCCATTCTTCTCTGTTTCTTGCCTTATTTTCTCAGTTTCTAATCTTCAGCCTTCCCAGATTCTCGCTTGCTCTATCTGTTTACTTATTTTCCATTTCAATTTTGCATCGTCTGCTTCTTTTAAGTCAGATTTAAGTTAGTACGGAAATGCTAGATCTACTTCTTACAAATGCTATACGAAACACATTATCTTTTAAACCCGCACAAATCATGTGCGGGTTTCATCTTTATAAAGAATAATATAGAAGGTATTTTAATTGTTATACTATGAAATATTTTTTAATAATCATCCACGACCATTCAAATAATTTCAATTTTATTTAACCGATTAACTTAATAAATCTGAAAATTAAGCAGATCAGAATTTACTACTTTGCGCCAGATAAACACTTACAGATAAAACCTCAATGGCTAACGTCGTCCAAACTTTTTCGAATCGAACAAAATCTCATAAAAACCACTGATAGAGAGCTTCCGCTGAGATTTTTTTTTCGATATTTTCACAAACAAAATTCTGTTTTCGTACGTCGAGCATGAAGGAGACATCTACTTCGATTTCTAGCAGGATTCACGATCCGATTTCAAATTTCGAATACTGCATAGTAAACAGGACACGAAACAGGAAGTAACTCGATTCGTGATAAAAAGTTTCAACGAGGAATAAGTAGATTGAGTATTTGTTATCCAGTTGTGATGGTAACTAGATCAGTTAAAAATAAATTCCCAATCAGATTTATCATTTAATTTGATCATATTTATTTAATCAGAAACACATCTCACAACACAGTCATATTTAAGAATAAAAAGATGTAAAGCGTAACACACGATACACACAGATAACAAAGCTAGAGGGGGTAGTGCAGTTATCATTAAAGAATCTATTAATCATTATGAAGAATGTCAAATGCAAAGTGAAACATTCAACTAACCCTGGTTGCTATTAGATCCATAAAGCAAAGCTTAATAGTAGGAGCAGTATATTGTACACCTTGATATAATCTTAAAATAGAAGTTTACATATCCCTTCTAGAGCATCCTGGCGAGAGGTTCATACTTGATGGAGATCTCAACGCCAAATATGTGGATTGGGAATCCAGACTGACCACTACCAAAAGCCGTAAATTAAGAAAAACCATAAGCAAAAGAGACTGTAATTGTCATTTCACTGGTAAACCTACATACTGGCCGACCAACTCTAACAGAAGAACCTGATGTATTGGACTTTTTTATTACAAGAAAAATATCAGCAAACTTCGTTAAAATAGAAGAACTTCGACTTAAATTCTGATCATTCAGCAGTTATAATAACACTGAGTGAACGAATTATCAAAAAGGAAGCTCGACCCATATTAGTTAATAAAACTACCGACTGGGAAAGCTTTAAAATAGAACTGCAAAAAACATTAACCTCAATATAGAATTAAAAACAACAGTTCAATTAGAAAAAGAAGCTGAGAAATTCACAACTATAATATAAACAGCAGCTTGTAATAACATAAAAGAAATTACTCATGTAACTAAAGGAGTTAGACTATCCTATAACTATCCTATAGAAATCAGATAAATTGTCAAAGAAAAAAGAAAAGCCAGAAAAAAATGGCATCAGTCGAGAGCTCCAACTGACAAAAACATTTTAAATCACATAACCCAAACACTTAGCAGGGAAATAAAAAAAATCAAAGAGGAATCGGTCAGTATATACCTACTAAATCTAGCGACAGATGAGGAAACGGACTATGGAGAAACTCGTTATGGAAAGCAAGATATAAGATCAAAAGACCTATAACCTCAACTCCACCAATCAGGAAAGAGATGGGACCATGGGCACGTGACAATAAACTAATTGCGGAAGTATTTACAGAGTATCTGATAACACCTAAGAACTGAAAATATAGCTTCAGTTACTCCAAAAAAAGTAAACAAAGAAATAAAGACTAATTTAAATTCCAAAAAAGCACCTGGGTTTGATTTAATAACAGGTGAAATACTAAAACAGCTACCCAAAAAGGCATACTTCTCCTCACATACCTATTCAATACAGCCTTCCGACTGAGACATATCCCCACAATCTGGAAAGTAGCCGAAATAATCATGATATCAAAGCCAAGCAAACCACCCAACGATATCAAATCCTATAGGCCTATTTCATTGTTGCCAATTATCTCAAAGTCATTTGAAATGCTGCAGTTAAAACGGTTGAAACCACTCATAAAAGACAATAAATTGATACCAGATTATCAATTTGGTTTCAGATCTAAACATTCAATCATTGATCCAGTTCACCGCGTCACTGAGAAAATAGAACTTGGAAGAAACTGGAACACTGGAAGAAAAACAGATATGCTCTGTAGTCTTCCTAAACGTGGCTCAAGCCTTTGATAAAGTGTGGTACGGAGGCCTAATATACAAGTTAAACAAAATGCTGCCTATATATATATATATATATATATATATATATATATATATATATATATATATATATATATATATATATATATATATATATATATATATATATATATCGGACAGACTGTTCAGAATAAAGCAAGAACACGAATATTCTGGCTTAAAAGAAATAAGAGCAAGAGTTCCTCAAGAAAGCATTCTTGGGCCCGTCCTTTATCTATTATATATTACCAGCTCTGAAAGACACTGCAATAGCTACATTTGCTGACGATACTGTTCTACTAACAGTAGACCAAAACATAGAAACCTCAACTAGAAAACTACAATCAGCAAGCGATAAAATTATAAATTGGACCAAAAAATGGAAAATCAAGCTCAATGAACTGAAATCTATACATGTCAACTTTATCAATAAGAAAATAACACAGCAGCTCCCTCTAAGGTAGAAAGACCATGTAAAAAAGAAAAAAGCTTAGGTTGATCTCAAATATAGAAAATACTATGGGCATATAGGAAGAAATTTCCAAGATGACCATAAATAATAAGATACTGACTTATAATCAAATCCAAAAACCAGTGTGGCTGTATGGCATTCAGTTGTGGGGATGTGCCAGCGATATTGGAATTCCAACGGTCAAGGAGGAAATCAGGAGGCTTACAGGCAAGCACGAACCCAGACTACCCCTTCGTGCTAATGAAGAAGCTCTTCAACTGCTGGACAACCAAAATCATGTCCGAAGACTGAAGAGAACTAAACCTCGCGACCTCGTGAAGTGTGTTGTATGCAAAAGCAGAGGATAGTGCGCGAGTGGAGGAACATAATCATTAGAACAATCTAAAGGAGATTAATGGATTAACTTTAGTTGATAAGTATTTGGGTTAAGATTTGTTAAAGAAAAATTAATGGTTAGTCTTTTTGACTAGTTTTAATAGACTTAGAAACTATCAGTAAAAAAATACTTGTAGTTACAATTAAAAAAATATATATATTTATTTAATAGCAAGAATATTCACTTAGTACTGTCCTGGTTTGCTTCAGTTTTTTAATTGCACAGTTTTTTTTTTAATACTAAACTCGAAAACAAGATTTACCACAGAACACCACAACACTTTATTAAACTTCCCGAGTGCGTTTCAGTAACTATGTTAGTATCATCAGGAAATGATTCAATCTAGGAAGAGAGAAGATTTTTAAACGTAGATTTTTTTAAAGGGATAATAGTACTATATAGCACTTAAAAATGCAGCGCTGGAGTTAAAAATTATGGCGCCGCAGGTCCCGGTGGAATTTAAGCCCGGTGTAATTTAAGCCGTGGAACCGCTGGGTCCAACAATATCATGTGGAACACACAGCAACCTGCGTCTCCGCCTAAATGAACATTTTGTTAGGTGCTTGACTGGGGACGAGGTACTCTTACGAGCCTGAACATTAAGAGGGGAAACATGTGCCTTCCAGTTGCAGCGATGGATGGGACTCGTCCCCAATCAAGCACCTAACAAAATGTTCATTTAGGCGGAGACGAGTCCCACCCATCCCCGCAACTGGAGGGCACATGTTTCCCCTCTAAATGTTCAGGCTCGTAAAAGTACCTCGTCTCCAGCCAAGCACCTAACACCAACCAGCCTAACAGCAAAATCTTCATTTAGGCGGAGACACAGGTTGATGTGTGTTCCACATGATATTGTGGAACCCAACGGTTGGGTGTGTCATGACACTCAGCTACTGTTGTCTCATTGGACGTCGTCCAAAGAAATCTAACATTTCATATATATATATATATATATATATATATATATATATATATATATATATATATATATATATATATATATATATATATATATATATATAGTTTAGTTAGTTTTTAGCAAGACAGTTTCAGTACAAACATTTATAAAAAACAAGTAACTACAATAATTTAATTAAATGTTCAAGTGCAACACAAACTCTAAGCCAATGTTCAAAATAACTATTGACTCTAATGAGCATTACCTCATTAATATTCATAAACACAATTTCTTATTCCAATTTTCATGTCCTCTATTGTGGTGGGTGGCACTTGATAAACTTGTTCTTTAACAAAACCCCATAAGAAAAAATCCAGTTTTGTTAAATCCGAATATCTGGCTGGCCACGATAAAGGATCTCCCCTACAAATACATTTATTTTCATAAATCACGGCCAAATATTGTCTCGCCTGTCTGCTAAAATGTGAAGGAGCGCCGTCTAGCTGTAACCACATTCGTCTGGCTACAGACCATTAACAGATCACCATTAACTCTATTTTGAAAAAAAAAATATGACCTAGAAGGTGATCTCCGATAATACCATTAAGGGAGCACCTATGCTGATGATTTAAAGGGATAATGAATCTTTTCACTGCTGTAATAGTGGAAGTTATGTCGGCTGGCGTACTCATTGTTGTAGAATTTTTTTGTGGCCTCATCCGTGAATAAAATATATTTGAAAAGGTTAGGTTCTTCTCTATTTTTTTTTCTTGGCCAGTTACAAAATTGAAACCTTTTGAATGAATGAATAATTTTGATTTAGTTCTTAAACCAATTTGTATATGATACGGATGAAATGTATATTTCCTAGTTATTATGTTCGCTGTGGATTTTTTAACGCATACCTCATTTTCTATTTGCCAGCATGAAATTGCGGATTTTTTAGTACAGCTTAAAGAACTAAATATCCCTTTTCTTCACTCATATCTCTTTTCTGCCTTTCCAAGTTTTTTTTTCGTAATTACCTCATCCAGTTCTGTCAAATCGCTCTTTCAGTCGTATAAACGCTAATGCATTAGGAAGGCGTTCGGCATTAATGAATCTTTGCGAATAAATTCTACTTGTTAAAAAAGAATTTTAATTACTTGCGCCGAAAACGTAGTACATGTTTATCAATTCCTATTTAGGAAAATTCATTTTCGTTCTACTTTCTGTTCTAATAAACACTACTACACAATTTGACATATCACAAAGCCCAAATAATTGATCGTTTGTTCATTTGTTTCTACGCTATAATTGTCTAGAACGTCTAGGCCATCTACATGCTTTAAGTTGTAATTGGATATTCATAGTCAAAATAATAGATCATAAACATACTTTTCCGATTTAATTTTGAAGAAAATACACTCTATTTTTTTTTATTTTCTGTATAATATAAAAACTATTTAAAAGCTATATTAGAACAATATTTGCCATCTGAATTGAATTTTTTGAGATTTTTTTTCATTTATCTCAGTTATCCTGGATACTCTGTATAACGTAGACAAATTTTATTTGCATAAAAAGTTAAGTCATAGTTTCGTTAATAGCCCTACCAAAAATGATAATCCTACATTAAAAAATAAATGATATATGACACTGTAAAATATAGTCTGCAACTGTGATATTTTTTTATGGTAACATGGTTATAAAAGCAATGGATTTAGGTCAATGACATGTTTCACGGAATATGTTTAGAATCAATAGCAGAAAGTAAAAATGGATGAAGATATAAAGTATTCGATAACAAAAAACAAAACTAGATCCCGCCACGGTATTGTGAGGCACCCTGTATAAATAAAATTAATTTTAAATTATGCAACCTATTTAGTTGTACAACTCTTATAGTTAATCTTTTTCTCTGTCTCTAGTCTATATAGCTATCGATTAATCCCAGTCAACACCACCTTCAACACAAAACTTTATTTGATTTCCTAGTATTTTATTTTAATATTTAAACAAATAATCTTTACCTATAATACTTCAACACTCAGTAAATTAATTAATTAATTCTCATTAACATTAAATCTTCCCGGCGTTTTAACAAAAATTACCACTTCTCTCCGCCATTAAACGAAATAATATCCCAATTTGTATCCATCCGGAATCTTGAGAGGCATAACGACCCGCTGCGTCCTGCTCCAACACCGCCATGAATAAGTTTCGACCTATCCTGCGATAAAATAACGGCCGAAATTCAAAAATCGATTATCTCAAAGTGGAAACTCGCCATGGAACAATCGAGAATTGTCGAAAAAACAATTTGACTCCAGGTACGAAGACATATACCCGATTTTATAACGGCTAGCGAAAGAAAAACGGGAGATAATAAAGAGGGGCCTCCGAGACGATTGAAATTATCCTATGGGAATCCTGTTATGGTCGGGAATAAATGGGCACACATTTATATCTTTGGTTAAATTAGAATCTGCCTACCAAATACCTTAAAATATTGTTTTTTAATCTTCTCAAATCCAAATTAACAAATGATGTAATAGGTAATGTAATAGGTAGGTTCAATGTAATAGGTAGATAAATCACAAATAATATAAGTTTAAAGTAAACCATTCATACACTAGCAAACCTCCCAAGCAAACATTTAAACCAATATTAGAAGAAATATAAGCGCATCATGAAAGATACTACGTTTAAGAAATTCACAGAAAAAAAATATTACAGAAATTAAATATATAAGAGATAAAGATAAAAAAAAATAATTAAGGACATAAAATATTGTAAAAGTGAATCAAGAGGAAAGGAGAGAAAAATGCGAAAAATGTTCCATTAGAAACATACGAAAATAGCAACAATGATGAAATAAAATCAGAAAAATTAGTATCTTGAATCAAAAATGCATCAAAAAATGTAAAGTAAAACCAAACAAAAAGGATATATCGGGGTACATCAACTACCAGGTATGTTAATATGAAACTGGAATTTTTGTATAGAAAATACACGTTTATTGTATGAAAATAATAAAAAATATTTTATTCGAAGTATAGCTTATCACTAGCTATACATTTTCCCACCTGTCTGACAATTTGTGAATACCACGCCAAAACACCTGTTGCCCTTTTGAGGCAAACCAGTCATCGAGTCGTTTTCAGTAAGAAGTAAAGCGCGGCTCAGCAAGTGTGCATGCCATCGACGCAAACAAGTAGTAATCGGACGGAGCCAAGTCTGGTGAGTAATTGTGACTATATTAAATATATCTAACTAACAATATTCTTCTATTATCTAAACTAAACATGTATCTTTATCTTAGTGTGCTTGGTAGATACATATCCAGCAACGTGCTCCACAGTACACTAATTACTCTTTTCATGTGATTGACACAGAATAAATTGTAGGCACACTTAAGTACGTCGAATCAATGATGTAATCGAGAGATCACTAGAGGAAAAAATATCTGTGCAACGATATTCCTCGATATGGCCCAAGCATTCGTCCGAGTGTGGCAACAGGGTCTGGAACACAAGCTAGAAAAATATCTACCACCACAAATGAGCCAAATTCATTCATTCATTCAAGCATGGTAAGGAATATTCAGATCTTAAAAAGGTATGTGCTGGAGTGCCTCAAAGTAGTGTTCTCGGACCTGTCCTTTACTTGCTGTACACCAGCGATATCCTACAAAGCGGTAGAGGAGTGAAGGCAACATTCGCCGATGATATTGCTTTACCCTATATATATGATACTACTTATTGGAAAAGAAATTCAGTCAACTACAAACAAAACTCCAAATGCTGTATGATTAAAAGAAAACTAGAAATAAACAAAATCAAAACAAAAAAAAAATGGTAATAGCAAAATGATGTTGTGAGTCTTCCTCCCGCAGCTTTTCTCCCATTCAAACCTCCTCCGGTTCCCAACTCTCAAGAAATGGTATGTTGTCAAACCACCTATGCTTTGGTCTTCTCTTCTTTCGATTTCGACATCTCCCTTCAAAGTTCGCTTTTAAACACTGCACGCGCACGGCATGGGCACAAATTAACCTTAGGAATTTAATATATTCTACTTTATCCATATGGCTATACTTCAATTTAATTTTCCAATTGTATCTGTTTCTCTATCCATCTTCCTCGCGAAAGTTTGCTTAATATTATTCCTTCGAATCTGAGTAACTCTCCTCATAAAGATCCTGATCTTTTTTGTCATTGTCCAAACTTGCCATCTATAGGTTACAACAGGTCAACAGGATACTCTTGTAATTAATCTTGATTTATTAAGTTGTTATATCTATAATATGTCCTGTTACCATTCGGTGACTTACAATCTTAGTAGGGTACGACAGATTATACCAAGCCTTAAAAAAACATTCAACAAAAAGAAATTATCTAACAAAATAAAGATAAGAGTTTACAACTCAGTTTGTACCTACATTGGCAAATATGAACGTGAAGAGGAATAGCCACTGTGACGGGTCAAAAAAAATTGTTTTAGCTTTAATTTAAAGTTTATACCTTCGAAAATATGTGTATAAAATTTTAGGTCGAAATTCCGAAAATTGACTGAGTTACAGTCATTTTAGTGGGAGCAGGTAGACCGACTGTCCTTGCTCGACACTCCCACTAGACTGCCACGTCCAACCATCAAGCGTCCAACGTTCGAGGGTGTTCGTAACATCGTGTGGCGCCGGCTCAATACGAACATTGGACGCTCAACTCGTAGTTATCGGCCACACGATGCGTGGAACCATCAAGCGTCCAACGTTGGAGGTATTCGTAGCATCGTGTGACGCCGGCTTACTATTACTGCGGCGACCGCGACGCTAACCCAGTGAAAACTGCTGAGATTCGGACGCAAAAGGTCAATAAAAAAATGCCAGTTGGAGATATAGAGGAAGAACTATCATATGACCCAGGACTCGAGAGTTTGATGTAAGTATAATTATTTTAGAAGATACATGATTTTATAGTAAGAAAAATGAACTGAAAACTTTAAACGTGTTTTTCTTAAAACGACTTTTTTCAAACTGGTCGCATCGATAACTCGAGCAGTTATCAAGCGATTTTTTGCTTTTTTTTTGTTTTATTCGTCTTTGCAATAGCTAAGGTTAAGCGAAGCCGATTTTAAAAATGTCTACTATTTTTAAGACTGCTTGAATGCTTGTTAGCAAAGAAGTAAAAAAAAATCAATCGGTGGCCATTTTGTGAAAAATCAAAATAAAAAAAATCGGCTACGTACGTAGGTTCTCATGTAATTTGATTTTTTTTTCAGATAACCCATTCGTTAACAAAGTTAACGAAATGAAAATTTTAGAAGGACTAAAATTGATGTACAAGATTTCAAATAAGCAAAGAAGGACACTAGGGTTAATCCATCGAGCATGAAATAAAGAAAAAATATAAAATAAAAAAAGTGTTTAAATGGTGGATGAAAGAACTAAAATAAATCAACAAATAAACCTCTAACATTAACAGAATTTTCATTCGCAAAACCGGCTTTAAAATCCAAGAAATAGATGGAGATTAAGTAATAAAAACTTCAAATATGAGCGTGTTCATTCATCCGATAAAGCCAGGCAAATATCCTTAAAAATAAAAGTTTTATTGAGATTGCTGCTGGGACATTTGATTCCAATATTTGGACTCGAGGAATAGAAAAAAGGGGGCACAATTGAAATCGTTGAGTTTCCATCCCTCGGGCAGTAAAAGCGTGAAAAGACATCGAGGGAAAAAACATCGGGAAAAAAAATGTAAAAACTTTAGCAATTCAAAAATCGACAGTTTTGTTTCGTTCTCTTGGTTTTTTACGAATCGTGCTATTTTTCGCGGCTCCTAATCTAGAAACGATCACTCAATTCAAAAGAAAAACTAAATCAGAGAAGCGACCTGTTCTGATCTGACTAAATAGAAAAAATTTTACTATCAACAAATTGATAACAACATGATTTTCTTTCTTCCCGAAAATAATAATGGAGAATGTTATCAAAATGAAACGACTGGAAATAGGAAAAGAATTTTAGATTTCATATTCAATATTTGCATTCTATTTCCGTTATGCATAGTTAATCGAAGGAAAATTTTGATCAATACGAATTGAAAGACTTGTGTTCAGTTTTCATTATTTTTTTATTTAAAATATACTCCTTATGAGTCAAGACAACACTGAAAGCGGTCGTGAATATTTTTAGTGCATTCCTGATAATAATTTTTATGAATGAATGAATATAGGGCCTGGGTTTGTGTCCGAACGATTTCAGACAGTAGAACTGTTACGAACCACCGGATGGCGTGAGCTGCATTTCAATACTGCTTTCATCCGATTTGGCCGATTAATATGGTCAGGACCCTGGTCAATCCTTCAGTTGCTTTCGAACGTACAACTTAAAGCCCAACTGATGACGGCTTAAGGCCGTAAACTGGTCTCGGGAGATGCTTGTTGGCGTTTGATGGCGACTGAAGGATTGAGAATTTTACGTGGAGTACAGGAAACATGTTTTCCTTGTTTTTTGAATATTTTGAATTTTTATGAATATTGTCAGATTTTATGTCATTATAAATAAACAAGCGATAATAGGACCTTAAAATTCTGGTGGTGAAAACTTAAATGAATGAATACATAATGGCTCTATCAATTAGTACAAGATTGTACTACTAGCTGCACAGAGCTGCACTATTAAGATTGACTGATGTTCAAAACATATCAATCTTGAGTAGCATCAATATAGTTAATTGAACTAGTAAAACATCATTCTAAACAGGAGTCTTCGTTTTCGTACCAGTTGAGGTAACACGGATACGTGCTAAGACATAGATAAAGTATATACTCACTTTTGTCTAATATGTATATCAAAACAAATACAGCACTAAGAAAATGGAAGAAACATATCAAAGATATGCATACTAGAATATATATCATCATGCGTTATACATGCAATTTTAAATATAGTGGAAATTTTTAGATATTAATCTTTGCTTATTTATTTATAATGAATTTCCATCAAGTATCGGCTACCTCAGTTAAATTCACTTTACTGGGATCAAAATATTTCATTTATGTTCCAAAAAAGAATAGAAAGTATCAAGGTTAAGGCAGTACTTTGTTACGAAACGGAAGGGTTGTGTGTGAAGTCTCTGAAGAAGCCCTAGCATTTCTAGTATACAAAAAATCTGATAGATGGGAAACAGACTGAGATTGGTAGATTTGATTTGGTATAGTTTGGAGATCTTTTACGAGGACCACATAATTGGTGCTCCAAGAAAACTTACCAATGGAGACCTCCAAGAAGACGACAGAAAGGAAAAGTAAGGAATGTAATAATAGAAGACATAATTTAGAGGCGACTGTGTCCTAATTCAAGAAGCGCATGCCCTAATTTGAGAAGCATGTGCCCTAATCCGAAAAGTATACGCCCTATTTTATTCATTTGATATACTTTTTGTGTACAATCATCGAAATGGTATTAACAATCAGCATCTCCTGCAGTTTGTAAGATTTATATTTTACAATTTGTTCAACTTTGCTATTATAATTCAAAATATAAATCAACTTTTATATTGGAATTATCAAATACACATTTACATGTCGCACTACAACGCGGTGTGACAAAACTTTTTTTTTATTAACGTAATGAATGGATTCCCTTGCATTAACTCTGACCTTTAATTGGGATAAAACTTAATTCTTCGCAAAATATAAAACAAATTCAAACAAACACGACAAAATAATCGCAAAGGTTTTATATGGAATTTTTAATTGCGAAAGGCCATAACTGAAGCTACAAAAGCCAGGGCTTCAGTTCAAACAAAATCCCCCGGCCTTCCCAACTAAAAATCGCTTGTCAGAAACAAAAAAAGCACAATTGAAAAGTTCCAAACGAAAAACATTCAATTTTCATCACGTAAAATGATGATTATTAACATACTGAAATCGTCTAGCGATTTTTTAGCGAGATTTTATTAATTCGTTACGAATTAATTTTTCCGATAATGCACAAACTTCACGCGTCATTTGTATGGCATTTTATTTATTTTTTTTCGCTCGGAAAACGCTCGCGAATTTGATTTTATCCTTTATCGATCTTTCTAAAACGTAATTTCAAGCCTCGTTTAATGTCCTTTATAAATTTCACGTTTATTAACAGATATCGTTTTAAAAATAATATGGCACTTCATCGAAATGTCGGACAAATCTCACTAGAAAATGTGTTTTAAAGTCATCTGAGAGATATCGAACTTGCGTTAATTGCTAAAGATGATTTATAACGAAATGTGATAACTTTTGGACCAATATATCTTACACCTGTTATAATGATGATGATGCTGGTATCGCAGTCCACTCAAAACGCCAGCATAGAACAACACGAACACCTGCTTTGAACTTAAGAAAGGATCATATCATCAGGAGAGTAAATGAATTAAAATGGAAACAGTCAGGTCACATATCAAAAAAACAAAGGAAAATGGACCAAAATAGCAGGAAAACTAAGACCCTTTGGGTTGATGTCCAATGCCCGGCAAATCATCATGAAACTTTTAACATCAGAGCAACGTTTGCAAATTGTCGAAATTTATTATCCAAATCAGTGTTCTGTGTACCAAACTTATAGAGTCTTTTATGGCTTATGCTGATAAAGATCTAAATGTATCAATTCGTTAATGGGGATGATTACAGAGTGATAGGTTTTTGTTTTATTTATTTGACCCTAAAATACCAAAAACATTTTTTTACCGATTTTGTAGCACTGCAACCCGTGCCGACTTGCGCGAAAAACATGTTCATACAAGCTGCGCTGCAGGAATCGCGTGCTCTAACCATTTGTCATTTAATCTCTGCTTGTCGAATAGTTAACGCGCATTGTTTTAGGTTTTTAAGATGTCAGTGGAACTAAGAAGCACTAAAATAAGTATTTTCTTGGTTGGTGACGTAAATCACCAAATTACGGGTGCAAAATTACCTTCTAATCGTCAAGTTCTCGCGGTTTTATTTTTTACATTCGCGAAGTTCAATTGATTGTAACTGAAAGTGCAAATCTTGTAATTCGGGAGTGTATTATATTCTGGGAAAAGGCCAGAATACCTACCAAATCTGTACCTAACTGTATGAAGAAGCTTGTGGATCTCTATTAATTCTGGCGGGAACTACAAAAAAAAACAGAATGTTTACAGACGCCGGGATAATGATTTCCAAAAGGGTTTGGATAATTTATTTGATATCGCACACGCTGATGCTCTTGATAGAAAGAATATTGATGAAGATATTTTTTTACAAAAACAAAGAGAGCCCAGGTTGCTTAGCGAAAAAGAGCGAGACAGAGAAAACTAGACGAAGAAAAAAAGAGAACACAAATGTCTTCAGAGAGCTTATTGTGATCCTTTACTTTACATGACTGTATACCGTCTCAAGATGAACCTGCTAGCTCTGAAGAAAGTCCTGAGGAACCTTTACCTTCAACATCACGAACTGTAAGTTCTGTTTCTACTACGAAAAGAGCAAGGAAAGATTTCATCATTGCAAAGTTAGTTGCATGTTTAGATAGATGTTAACTAACCGTAAGGGATTCTGTTTATATACTTCAGGCTACAGTAGAAGCACTAGGGCTTAATTGCGTCGACTACGCAATCAACAAATCTTCTGTTGAACGCGTTCGAACACAAATGAGAAAACATAGAGCGGAATCATAAAAGCCGGTTTTAAGAATAATGTACCAGAATTAGGTACCGTTCATTGGGATGGAAAATTATTACCTGGCCTAGATGTGAGAAGTTCTAAAGTAAAACGTCTGCCGATCCTTATTTTATTTGAAGAGATGGAACAACTTCTTGCTGTACCTAAACTGGAGAGTTCTTCTGGCAAAGATCAAGCCAAAGCAGTTTCAAACGCACTGAATAGAGCTTGCGTAATTTTACGACAAAAACCGAAACTAAAATTGTTAATTTTTGCTTGTCGCCATGTTTATGAGTTGGTTTTTAAAAGTGTGTTTGAATCAAAAATCCACCAAGTCACTAACAGTCCCGATATTCCACTATTCAATAAGTTTAGAGAGCACTGGAATAACATTAATCCTAAGGCTATCGAAACAAGCATTGATATTGTCAAACAGCATCTTTGTGATATGAAACTTAACGAATTGGTGACATTTTTTACTTAAGAACTGCAAAAATCCATCGTACGTGACGATTATCGGGAACTGATCGAATTATCCATTATTTTTTTTTTTTGGGAGGAGATAATAAAAGAATAATTGAAATCAGACCTCCTGGCGCAATGCATCAAGCACAATGGATGGCAAAAGCTATTTACTCTTTCAAAATATGTATGTCATCGAGAGAAGACATGTCTGTTTCGTTATATGGTGAGAGTTTTGTTTGATCTGTTATTTTAATTTCACTGTTATTTTAATTAAAATATCAATTTATTAGTGATAATAATTTTTAATTACTATTGTTTTAGGGAAATTCCTGAGCGATTTTGTCTCCATCAAGAGAACATATACAAGAGAGATACATATACATATATCAAGAGAACATATCAAGAAAACATATCTTCGTGGGAACAAAATTTCGTCTATGTGGAAGCTAAAAAGAAAGTTTCTAGTTTAAAAGCAGTAAATGATACAGCTGAAAGAGATGTTAAGCTAATGCACGACTTCCACGGTTTAATTACTGCAGAAAAAGAACAAAAACAGTTCCTACTATGCTGTGTGTAAAAACATTGAAAGATCTATCAGACTGCAAAAAAAAGACCTTAAAAAGGAAGTATCCTGAATAGTTGTATTATTTTATTTGTCAATAAGATTAAATCTATTACTTAAACTTGTCTTTTTACTAATAGTTACCTAAAATATGGATACTTGCGATGACCTACCTATACATAAATAAGTGTACAAAAATAGCAGTTTACGTAATCTTTGGAGACTTGTCGGAACGGGTTAACATTAACCTAGGAAGTTAAAATTATGTATTTAAGTATAGCCTAGTATATTAAAAAGAAATAGAGGGTATGCGTTTCGATAATTACAAACAAAAATTTTCGTCCGTATAAGGGGCACCCTTCAGCCATTGTTCCATCCAGCCATTCATCCACTGCAGGATGAAGGCCTCCCCAGCATGCTTCCAATTCACACGGTCCTGAGCTTTCCTCTGCCATTCGGGTGCAAATATACTTTGATATATATATATATATATATATATATATATATATATATATATATATATATATATATATATATATATATATATATATATATATATATACAATATACAATGATGTTATCCGTCCATCATGTTTTCGGCCTTCTTCGCGTTTATGATCAAGCGGTATCCATTCCAGAATTGCTTTGGTCCATCTGTCGTCGCATCGTCTCGCTATATAACCTGCCCACTTCCATTTCAATTCTTTCACCCTTCCAATATATATATATATATATATATATATATATATATATATATATATATATATATATATATATATATATATATATATATATATATATATATATATAGAGAGAGAGAGAGAGAGAGAGAGAGAGAGAGAGAGAGAGAGAGAGAGAGAGAGAAAGAGAGAGTTAATCAAATATTAACCGGAATTTTACAACTACTTTCCTCAGCCAATCAATAGCGGTCTGTCAGTGTAATTCGTTGCAGTGCATTAGGAGTGCGGAAAACGCTCGGTGAGCTATTTCACTCAGTTGGTTTGTCAGTACAGCCATGAGTGAGCAACAGGTTCTACCGTCAATTGCTCAACAGGTTATAACAAAGTTTTAAATCAAGCAAGGCGTTAAACCATCTGAAATATTAACTCGATTGAAGGTTCAGTATGGGAACGATATACTGTCTAAGACCCAAGTGTTTGTTGGGCTACGGTGTTTAAGAGTGGACGAGAAAATGTGGTAAATGTATGTCATAATCGACGTTCAAGGTCAAGTCTCACTGCTGACAAGATTAGTGCAGTTCGCGACTTTATCGAACGTGACCGGCGGCTTACTAATCATAAAATCCCTTTAAAGTTAGGTATTAACTATGGAAGTGCTCAAACAATCACCAGAACTCATCTTAACTTCAATATAATATGTCCCTGATAGGTTCCGAAGTTGTTGACCGAAGATCAAAAAAGCATCCGATTGCAAATCAATAAGAGAATTCTGAATCGATTTCGACGGAAAGGAGAGACTTTTTGAAGCGTATCGTAACATGTAATGAAATGTAGGTGTATTATTGCACTCTAGAATTAAAAATGGCGATTAAGGAATGATGAAGGAATGATGAAACCTGCCCTATAAAGGCCAAAACCCGTCTCTCAGCCGGTAAGGTACTCGCTGCCGTTTTTTCAGGGATTTTGCAACTGATTTTCTACATGATCGACGTACGGTTAATGCTGCTTACTACTGTCAGCTGTTGGAGGCAACAAAATCCGCTTACAGGAGCAAAAGACACGGTGTCCCCATCAGAGACGTTCTCCTTCTCCATGACAACGCCAGGCCACACACAGCGGTTTTGACGAAGGAAAAACTGGAGAATATGCATTGGAAAACCCTTTGATACCCTCCCTACAGCCCAGATTTGTCACCCAGTGATTATTTTTTATTTGGAGGGGTACGATTCGACAACGATCAAGATGTTGAGGACTTCGTGCGTAATTGGCTGATGACCCACAATCAAAGTTTGACCAAAATCAAAACGAGCAAGGAATTCACAAGCTTCCAAACGTCTAGGAAAATGTGTAGAGCGTGGAGGAAATTAGGTCGAAAAATGATCAATAGTTTTTTTGTATTTTATAAATAATAAATATTTATAAAACAATTCCGGTTTTTATTTAATTCACCCATTATTCATATATATATATATATATATATATATATATATATATATATATATATATATATATATATATATATATATTTATATATATATATATATATATATATATATATATATATATATATGAAACAAATATATTAACAAATTCATAACAATTAACATATTGCTAGGTTGTCTTACTTATATTGAAAGTTATTGATTTCTGAATAACTTATATATTAAATGGCAAATTGAAGGATAATAAAGGCATCGTGTAATGGCGATGGTTATACCAGCAATTAATACTTGAAAGCTATAGGGGTGTCCATTTCGAGAGTGCCTGTGTACAGCTCGGTACGGTCAAGTGTCGAAGTTAAGTCTTAATTAATTACGTAACAGATAGCAACGTTGTGTACAAAAGAAAATTGTTTTTTAATATTTGAGTTCTTGTCGAATATATTTAGGCAGAAAGCAAGTATAAAATTAAATAAATTACTATTCTAAATAAATAAGGTTCAAGAAAGCAGATAGTTACATGTACAATATTTAGGATCTCTGATGAACAGTAGATGTGAGTAAACTTGAAGAGATTTACGAAATTTATTTTGTAAACAAATTTTGTTTGATTTACGAGGTTAGCGAAACGTGCATCGAGCAGTTCAAAAAAGTGTTTTGGTGTTTAGTGATAAATCTCTTCAAGTTTAGTGTTTCACACCACAGGTTCCAATAGAAGAATTTAGTAGATGTGAGGAATGAGCAGAAATAGATCGCTGAAAAAAGATATGATGTGTTACTTCACAGTATGTTAAAAGTTACGCTGAGCTCTGCAAAACTATAACAAAACATAGCAGAGACGAAAAAAAAAAAAAAAAAAAAAAAAAAAAAAATATATATATATATATATATATATATATATATATATATATATATATATATATATATAAATATATTTGATTCAATCTCAAAGCAGGCCATAATGGATGCATTGCTTAATCAAGTTGTAGAGAAAGCCTATGTAAATCTACTAGGATCGATATATGATGAAGCTACAGCGACAGCCCACCTTGACGATCTTGAGATTAGAATAAACGTAGAGCGGGCCGTCCGGCAGGGTGGCGCAATATCACCTCTTCTTTTCTCAGCCTGCCTGGAAGAAGTATTTCGTAATCTGGATTGGGAACAGGACGGAATAAGAATTAATGGTGCATACTTAAATCATCTTAGATTCGCAGATGATATCGTTCTTCTTTGGCAAGACCCAGAGGAGCTGCAAAGGGCTGGCGAACCATTTGGCTTGAAAATAAACCAGAATAAGAGTCAGGTCATATTCAGTAAATTTGCTGAGGACAAAAGAATTTCTATTTTAGGAACGGATTTGGAAGTTGTGGATCACTATATATATACATATATATATATATATATATATATATATATATATATATATATATATATATATATATATATATATATATATATATATATATATATATATATATCGCCTTGGCCTTTACGTTCCGGCATCACTAAATAAATTTGAGAAACGTTGCCATTGATCATAAACGCCGTTGTTGTTTTCAGATGTTTAATTTACATTTTTTTCTTAGATTTTGCATAAATTGAAGCTTTATATAATTAAATTTGATGCTACCAGGGTTGCTATTATGTACCTGGAATAATAAATAAAAATACGTATGATTATTGAAAATGGTTTTATTCTTTTTTAAAATATTCTCTGCGATGGTCGATATACTTTTGCATACGTTTGAACCAATTTTCATAGCACTTTTTTCATTCCGATTGAGGTCAACATCTGAGGTCAACTTCAGAACATGCATTTTGAAAGCATCAACCGCTTCATCTGGAATGGACAATTGTTGACCACGTAGTTTATTCTTCACGGATGGGAACAAGAGAAATCGTGGGTGCGAAATCAAGACTGTACGGCGGATGACCCATTAATTCGATATTTGGACCGGTCAAATATTGTGTTGTTTGGTCCGATGTGTGAGAGCGCGCGTTGTCATGGTGAAGAAGGATCTTGCGACACTGGTTGTTTTTTTTTCATTTCTTTAAAGACTTCTGGCAAACAAATTATTATGTAACGTTCAGAATTGATCGTTCTACGATTCTCTAGTAGCACTCTGGCCACATGCTCCAATAACACCACAAAGTCCATAACACACCATGGTAGAATTTGAAAAGGTTTGCAACTGGGCAATGGACTGTGGTATAAATGGTGTGTGGACATAAGTGTAAATAAAAACTACCCATCGAGACGTCGGAGAGTATACACGTGTTCTCTAGCTCCCGAAAAGTGAGGTTAAGTGCAAACAAACGTTTAGTAAACGTTTAGTGCGTTTTTTGTGAAATTGTGAATAAGTGCTTTCGCGATGAGCAAAAACCACAGAAACAATTACCTAAAGCAGGTAAAAGAAGCGTGCTATACATATGATGATTTAGTACGCTGCCACGCCGAGTCTTTGGAGTATCATAGAGATGCTCTAACTAGTGTTAATAATCAATTAGCGGAAGTAACCGCAACCAATTTAGTGCTTCTCACCGAAAAAACAGTACTTCAAGTTGCAGTCGACTATATGAAGACTGAAATCAAAAAAGCCGGCGGAAGGGTAAGTGCGGATGGCACGATCTCATTTCCTACGGTTTCGAAAAAAGAAAAAGGTCCACAAAACTTAGTCTCACACCAAACCACTAAGGCCCAGACGGACCAAAGTGGACTAGAAGGAGGCTCCAAAAAAGCCACCGTAGACAAAGAAGGATTCCAACAGGTTTCTTCCAAAACCAAGAAGAAGAAAGGTCAACCAGCAGCACGGGCTCCTGAAGCAAGCCATCCTCAGACAGCGCCGACTGCTCCTTCCTCTTCAAAACCAAGAAGGTAACGACCGAAAAGCAATTAGCACCGTCCACCACGGAAAAACCATCAGTAAAAGCGTCAGAATCAAAACCTGACAACAAAAAACCAATAGCTATTATCCTGACGGATAAAGCTAAATATCTAGAAGTAATGAAGCTTCTAAAAGAAAACAAAGTGGCGGTCGGGCCAGCCATTACCAGGGCGAACGGGGTTCTAATACCCCCGAAGACAGAAAAGGACCGAGAAGCCGTTTACAAATTGCTCGATGAAAAGAGCTATGCATACGACACACCAAAATCCAATAAGAAATTTCTACGAGTCTTGCTGAAAGGCGTACTAGAAACAATCAAAACCGAAGTAATCATAGAAGAACTCCAAAAAATGGGGATCCAACCAACCAAAGTAACGAGATGGCTAACTAAAGAAAAGAAACCCATCGCTATAGTATAAGTTATTGTGCCAAGCGAAGGGAGAAAAATCATGAAGATTACAGAACTCTGCCACCAACCCGTCAAAGTGGAAAAACAGAGAACCAAGAAATCAATCAACCAACAGAATCAAATGAAGAAAACCCAACACGAGGTAAGAAGAGATGCACATCGCTCAAACCAAACCGGAACTGAATTTCAGGCAGTTCCAATAAGCCAACAATTTTCGACGCTATCGGAAATTGTACTCAACCTCCAGAGAATTCTAATCGCGATTCAACCGAATCAAGATGCGAATACTCAAAGAAAATCATCGAACTAAATCGACGAAGCAGCTGCAATGTCAAGAACTTTGCCCGCCCTCGACCACGCCCACACGGACAGTAATCAAGATACGCGTTTTTCATAAGTATCATCCTCGGAATCGGACCTTGCGGTCCGATTCCGATGCAGTAAAGAAAAAACTTTCATCAATCTGAATAAAGACGATCATGTTTACCGAAAGGTCTACTAAATCGTCACCACCGGGCTAGCTAGAAGCTCCCAGAACATAGATCAAGGGCTTGCGTAAGCAAGCAAACAACCGCAATGCGAAGACTTCAGTAGGAACAGGTAAGAGTCGGAAGACTAACCTAAAAACCAAGACAAATAAGAAGAAGAAGAAGATAAGTGTAAATGGAACAGTGATAAATGATGAAAAATATTTAGTTATAATAATAGAAAAGTTATAAACATTTAAGGCGACTATCTACAAAACTTTGTTGAGATTTGTAGATGATATTGTAATATTTGCAAAGAACAGGGTAAAGTTCATCAAGGTCTTTGACCAATTATAAGAAGAATCGGGTAAACAGTTTTAGAAATAAGCTTCTCCAAAGAAGAATTTAAAATTAACTAAAGAAATATAAAACAAAAAATATGTCGTGGAAAATGTAATAAAAATTAGGAGAATATATAATAGAGCCAACACGTCGTGATTTGTTGCTTCTGGCATCAAACACCAATGTTTTCCGAGACACTGATTCCCGTTCATTATTAGCGAATAAAAAAAGAACATTACTACAAAGTGCAGTTTTGTTTCTTTTTCAGACGATTATGTGAGTTGCCCTGCTACTGGCAGGCAACTTCAGACAGGAAAGATTAATTTTCCTAACGAGAAAAATGTGCCAGGAAAGTTATAACTCCGCAACTCTCTCGTCTCTGTAGAAGTTTTGCGGTAGAAAAAATTGTGTAAATTTGAATAATCTATGCTGGGGCTGAGGTTCGCGAAAAAAGCAGGCAGATTAACAAAAATGGAGAAACTAAACAACAAACATTTTTTAGAACGTAGATTTAGTCGATATTGTAAATATTATATATATATATATATATATATATATATATATATATATATATATATATATATATATATATATATATATGTATATTTTTTTTTCCTGATCGTTTTTCTTAATTATTATTATTATTTTGTTAAAGTTTCAGTTTAATTAATTTTGTTAATGTGTCAACTGAAGATTATACAAAGAATGCCATATTTCATTAAAAAAATTTAGGAAATAAATTTTTCAATAAGATGGTAGATTTTTCAATATGAATTTATATTGTTCGTAAAAGCCAGTATTCAGGTCCAATATACTTAATAATATCATCAGTCCATCGTGTTTTCGGTCTTCTCCGTGGAGGTTTGCGATCAAGCGGTATCCAGTCCAGGACCGCCCTGGTCCATCGCCTCGCTACATGCCCCGCCCACTTTCATTTCAATTGCTTTATTTTTCCAATGATGTCACTCACTTTCGTTTGTTCTCTGATTCATGTGCAGGTTTTCTATCCCGTCTAGTAATACCAAGCATACATCTTTCCATTCCCCTCTGTGCTACCCGAAGTTTTTGAACTGACGGTGATGTGAGTGTCCACATCTCACTTCCGTATGTCATAACGGGCAGAACATACTGATCAAAGACTTTTCTTTTCAGGCAAAGCGGTAGTTTGCTCTTAAACACTATGTTGAGCCTGCCAAATGCCTGCCAGGTACATTTAACGCGTCGTTCCACCTCCCGGACGGTATCCCCTTCCATTGAAACTTTCTGCCCAAGATATATATATATATATATATATAATATATATATATATATATATATATATATATATATATATATATATATATATATATATATATATATATATATATCTTGGGCAGAAAGTTTCAATGGAAGGGGATACCGTCCGGGAGGTGGAACGACGCGTTAAATGTACCTGGCAGGCATTTGGCAGGCTCAACATAGTGTTTAAGAGCAAACTACCGCTTTGCCTGAAAAGAAAAGTCTTTGATCAGTATGTTCTGCCCGTTATGACATACGGAAGTGAGATGTGGACACTCACATCACCGTCAGTTCAAAAACTTCGGGTAGCACAGAGGGGAATGGAAAGATGTATGCTTGGTATTACTAGACGGGATAGAAAACCTGCACATGAATCAGAGAACAAACGAAAGTGAGTGACATCATTGGAAAAATAAAGCAATTGAAATGAAAGTGGGCGGGGCATGTAGCGAGGCGATGGACCAGGGCGGTCCTGGACTGGATACCGCTTGATCGCAAACCTCCACGGAGAAGACCGAAAACACGATGGACTGATGATATTATTAAGTATATTGGACCTGAATACTGGCTTTTACGAACAATATAAATTCATATTGAAAAATCTACCATCTTATTGAAAAATTTATTTCCTAAATTTTTTTAATGAAATATGGCATTCTTTGTATAATCTTCAGTTGACACATTAACAAAATTAATTAAACTGAAACTTTAACAAAATAATAATAATAATTAAGAAAAACGATCAGGAAAAAAAAATATACATATATATATATATATATATATATATATATATATATATATATATATATATATATATATATATATAATATTTACAATATCGACTAAATCTACGTTCTAAAAAATGTTTGTTGTTTAGTTTCTCCATTTTTGTTAATCTGCCTGCTTTTTTCGCGAACCTCAGCCCCAGCATAGATTATTCAAATTTACACAATTTTTTCTACCGCAAAACTTCTACAGAGACGAGAGAGTTGCGGAGTTATAACTTTCCTGGCACATTTTTCTCGTTAGGAAAATTAATCTTTCCTGTCTGAAGTTGCCTGCCAGTAGCAGGGCAACTCACATAATCGTCTGAAAAAGAAACAAAACTGCACTTTGTAGTAATGTTCTTTTTTTATTCGCTAATAATGAACGGGAATCAGTGTCTCGGAAAACATTGGTGTTTGATGCCAGAAGCAACAAATCACGACGTGTTGGCTCTATTATATATTCTCCTAATTTTTATTACATTTTCCACGACATATTTTTTGTTTTATATTTCTTTAGTTAATTTTAAATTCTTCTTTGGAGAAGCTTATTTCTAAAACTGTTTACCCGATTCTTCTTATAATTGGTCAAAGACCTTGATGAACTTTACCCTGTTCTTTGCAAATATTACAATATCATCTACAAATCTCAACAAAGTTTTGTAGATAGTCGCCTTAAATGTTTATAACTTTTCTATTATTATAACTAAATATTTTTCATCATTTATCACTGTTCCATTTACACTTATCTTCTTCTTCTTCTTATTTGTCTTGGTTTTTAGGTTAGTCTTCCGACTCTTACCTGTTCCTACTGAAGTCTTCGCATTGCGGTTGTTTGCTTGCTTACGCAAGCCCTTGATCTATGTTCTGGGAGCTTCTAGCTAGCCCGGTGGTGACGATTTAGTAGACCTTTCGGTAAACATGATCGTCTTTATTCAGATTGATGAAAGTTTTTTCTTTACTGCATCGGAATCGGACCGCAAGGTCCGATTCCGAGGATGATACTTATGAAAAACGCGTATCTTGATTACTGTCCGTGTGGGCGTGGTCGAGGGCGGGCAAAGTTCTTGACATTGCAGCTGCTTCGTCGATTTAGTTCGATGATTTTCTTTGAGTATTCGCATCTTGATTCGGTTGAATCGCGATTAGAATTCTCTGGAGGTTGAGTACAATTTCCGATAGCGTCGAAAATTGTTGGCTTATTGGAACTGCCTGAAATTCAGTTCCGGTTTGGTTTGAGCGATGTGCATCTCTTCTTACCTCGTGTTGGGTTTTCTTCATTTGATTCTGTTGGTTGATTGATTTCTTGGTTCTCTGTTTTTCCACTTTGACGGGTTGGTGGCAGAGTTCTGTAATCTTCATGATTTTTCTCCCTTCGCTTGGCACAATAACTTATACTATAGCGATGGGTTTCTTTTCTTTAGTTAGCCATCTCGTTACTTTGGTTGGTTGGATCCCCATTTTTTGGAGTTCTTCTATGATTACTTCGGTTTTGATTGTTTCTAGTACGCCTTTCAGCAAGACTCGTAGAAATTTCTTATTGGATTTTGGTGTGTCGTATGCATAGCTCTTTTCATCGAGCAATTTGTAAACGGCTTCTCGGTCCTTTTCTGTCTTCGGGGGTATTAGAACCCCGTTCGCCCTGGTAATGGCTGGCCCGACCGCCACTTTGTTTTCTTTTAGAAGCTTCATTACTTCTAGATATTTAGCTTTATCCGTCAGGATAATAGCTATTGGTTTTTTGTTGTCAGGTTTTGATTCTGACGCTTTTACTGATGGTTTTTCCGTGGTGGACGGTGCTAATTGCTTTTCGGTCGTTACCTTCTTGGTTTTGAAGAGGAAGGAGCAGTCGGCGCTGTCTGAGGATGGCTTGCTTCAGGAGCCCGTGCTGCTGGTTGACCTTTCTTCTTCTTGGTTTTGGAAGAAACCTGTTGGAATCCTTCTTTGTCTACGGTGGCTTTTTTGGAGCCTCCTTCTAGTCCACTTTGGTCCGTCTGGGCCTTAGTGGTTTTGTGGACCTTTTTCTTTTTTCGAAACCGTAGGAAATGAGATCGTGCCATCCGCACTTACCCTTCCGCCGGCTTTTTTGATTTCAGTCTTCATATAGTCGACTGCAACTTGAAGTACTGTTTTTTCGGTGAGAAGCACTAAATTGGTTGCGGTTACTTCCGCTAATTGATTATTAACACTAGTTAGAGCATCTCTATGATACTCCAAAGACTCGGCGTGGCAGCGTACTAAATCATCATATGTATAGCACGCTTCTTTTACCTGCTTTAGGTAATTGTTTCTGTGGTTTTTGCTCATCGCGAAAGCACTTATTCACAATTTCACAAAAAACGCACTAAACGTTTACTAAACGTTTGTTTGCACTTAACCTCACTTTTCGGGAGCTAGAGAACACGTGTATACTCTCCGACGTCTCGATGGGTAGTTTTTATTTACACTTATGTCCACACACCATTTATACCACAGTCCATTGCCCAGTTGCAAACCTTTTCAAATTCTACCATGGTGTGTTATGGACTTTGTGGTGTTATTGGAGCATGTGGCCAGAGTGCTACTAGAGAATCGTAGAACGATCAATTCTGAACGTTACATAATAATTTGTTTGCCAGAAGTCTTTAAAGAAATGAAAAAAAAACAACCAGTGTCGCAAGATCCTTCTTCACCATGACAACGCGCGCTCTCACACATCGGACCAAACAACACAATATTTGACCGGTCCAAATATCGAATTAATGGGTCATCCGCCGTACAGTCTTGATTTCGCACCCACGATTTCTCTTGTTCCCATCCGTGAAGAATAAACTACGTGGTCAACAATTGTCCATTCCAGATGAAGCGGTTGATGCTTTCAAAATGCATGTTCTGAAGTTGACCTCAGATGTTGACCTCAATCGGAATGAAAAAAGTGCTATGAAAATTGGTTCAAACGTATGCAAAAGTATATCGACCATCGCAGAGAATATTTTAAAAAAGAATAAAACCATTTTCAATAATCATACGTATTTTTATTTATTATTCCAGGTACATAATAGCAACCCTGGTAGCATCAAATTTAATTATATAAAGCTTCAATTTATGCAAAATCTAAGAAAAAAATGTAAATTAAACATCTGAAAACAACAACGGCGTTTATGATCAATGGCAACGTTTCTCAAATTTATTTAGTGATGCCGGAACGTAAAGGCCAAGGCGAGCGCCTCAAATGAAGAGAATTTCGTAAAAACAGTTTAACAAAAGTTGTTCTTTTAAAAAAAGTGGTATTTTTCTTGTCAAATCAATTTTCGAGCGGGCTATGCAAGTTTATTTTTTATCAACAGCACTATAACATTAAAATATTATACAATTCGATAATAACAATATCAATATCGACTTAATTTCAAAATTGTTATCGATACTGATAACATAATTGTCATATCATCAATTATTTATGATGACGTGCAATTCAACATTCCTGTAATTTTAATTTTGACTTCATACATGTTTTGTATTATCATGATTTTAATTTTTCATTTTGTCTCCCAGCCCAACTGGATTTAAATTAAATGCGGGCCTTAGCCAAAACAACATCATTCCTCCAAAAATGTTTGGGCGATTGGAGTGGTATTAGGACTAACTAGAGGTGGGTCGTTATTTAACGATCTGTTATTTTATAACTGTTATTTCATATTAACGTTTAACAACTGTTATCGATGTGAAGAAATAACAGGTACACTGTTAATATTATATGGAGTTTCGCAGTCGCTGTTGTCGCGTCCTCGCTTTTAAACTAAATAACAAATAACAGGTAGCGTATTTATTAATCGATAAAAAATAACAGTCATGGTCGAAGTTTTGTTGTTGTTCGCTGTTGCCGCGTTTAGAAATCCCAGAAAATAACAGTAGTGCGGTGTCAGCGGTCGACATTGGGTAGCGTTATTGATAAAGTTGAGTGAGTCGCTGTTTCGAGAACATTAGGAATAAGTGTAGTTTTATATTGTTTATAAACACTTTGTTTTAATAAAACATTTGGACATTTACATATATTCTTTATATATAATATTTAAGTTATTTATCTATTTCATTAACATTAGATACGAGCAACTATGCAAAATTCTGCACATTTCACATTTATACTTTAATAACATTTTAATGGTCGACTTCAAAATTGTTTGTACTAGAACCTACTTAATTATAGTATCTACTAGTTACTGTTGCACTAGATTATTTATATGTATTCAAAGTAAGTCAAACTAAAAGTAAATATGTAGGAAATACCAATATTAACAAATCGCAATAAAATTACATTTTTGTAATACCATATGTGTTACCGTACCATACCCGTGTACCACTGTTCAGATTATCAGAATCTTGCAATTAAAATATCATTATTACTAAAATCAAATGGTTATATCTATTATCTAACGATTTCTGTATTGTGGCTTTATACCTACTCCTTTTTCATATAATAAATCTGTTATTCCGCATATTGTACGATTGTATTTTGTATTATGGATTTGATTTAACAATTTATAGAAACGACTTAAAACTGTTATTTTAGTAATTATTGTTATATGGTATATGGCGCACAAATATACTTGTAAAATATCTGTTCCAAGAACAAATGTAAACAAAATGTGACAATATTTTTAAAATAACAAAAATAACAGAAACCTGTTATTTTTAACAGTTATTTTAAAATAACAATAATAGTTCCAACTATTACTAAAAAATAACAGTTTTGCCCATCTCTAGAAATAACCACCTTCTGCATTATTCTGAACATATTTCCGTCCAGTCTCAGAGTTTGGATATTATTTTTAAAATCCTTTGGGACGATGCCAGTTCTTGAAATGACCAATGGCGCAATACGAACCTGGTTCTACTTCCATGTCCGCTTTATTAATATTATTTTTATTATTATGTTTCCATTTTCATCTTTTTTTTCCCCCTCCACACTAAATTTTAAATGAAGTGCGAGCCTTAACCAAAACCAACGAAGTTGTGAAAATGTTCATCCGAAATGTTCGTACCTCCGAAAATGTTCGTCCGACGTAAATGGTTTAAGGATAAGCGCCCTCTGCATTTTTCTAAACAAGTTTTTGTTTAGTCCAAGAATGTTGATGTTATTTTTCGAATACTTTGGTAAAATGCCGTGTTGAAATGATCAGTGCCTGAATGTAAACCTGGTTCCACTTCCACATCCGCTTGATCTCGAGCATGAGGTATAGCTATTTTGTACTTGCCTCCATGTACTTACTTTTCCAAGTACCTCCTTTTGTACTTGCGTCTTTTGAATATTAAAAACACCATATAATCTACTACATTTTGAAGTTTCATCCTTCATATGAACATATGTCAAGTTTCAAGTCGATCTATCGATTCATTCGTACACAAACAGAAGCTTAAAGTAAACGTATCAGTGTTATTTTTTAAAATGGAAAATATTAAAAATCGTGTAGTGATTAAATTCTCTCTAAAAAAATGTTTAAAGGTAATGGAAATTCATACTAAAATGGTAAATGTTTTAGGGGAGTCTGCTCCTTCAAAAACAATGGTTTATAAGTGGGCAGGTTAGTTTCAACGTGTTCGTACAATGATGATGATATTCGTTCAGGACGTCCAATAAGTGCAACTACTGAACAAATAATTAAATCTATCCATGATACAGACAACTGACTTTGAACGAAATTGCTAACGCCATGGACATCTCAACTGAACGGGTGTATTATATTCTAAAGAGGGAATTGGGCTTGAGAAAGCTATGTGCAAGATGGGTGCCGCATTTGTTAAATTCTGATCAAAAACGACTTCGAGTAAAATTTCCTAACCAACATTTGGATCTTTTTCGAAAGAATAAAATGTATTTTAAACATCGTTTTGTAACTATGGATGAGATTTGGGTTTATCAGTATGATTCTGAATTGCGACAATAAAACTGAGCCCGGTTGTTCATCCAGCTCCTATGAAGCCAAATTGTCAAAATCAACCAAAAAGGTTATGGCATCAATTGTTTAGGGTGCAATTGCATTTTGTTAATTAATTACCTTCGAACCCGTAAAACAATAACAGGACAATATTTCTCAAACCACTTGGATCAATTGAATGCAAAAATTCGTCAGAAAAGACCTGGTTTAGCAAAGAAAATAATAATTTTGCATCAAGACCATGCACCGGCTTACAGAGTTATTCTTCCAATAGCCAAATTGAAGGAGTTACACTACGAATCGTTGGAGCATCCACCATATTCCCCAGATCTGGCCCTCTGTGACTTTCATCGGTTCCCAAACTTCAAAAAATCCTACTTGGCAAACATTTTTCATCAAATAAACAAGTTATAGGAGGCGTAGATGAGTATTTTGAAGGACTTTCAGGAAATCACTTCGGAGATGGAATAAATGAATTGGAGAACCGCTGGATTGGAAAAAATTTACAAGCTCCTGGTGAACTTTACTGGCCACCTGTTTATGACAGTGAAGATATTTCATCTAAGAAAGTCTACTACATGCACCTACTCTATGTTGGATAATCCAGGCTTCTCGAGGCATTTCTTATGTTTATCATTTGATATTCGTGCATCATTAACGATATATTTTTCTTAATATGCATGCTTTTTTTTCACCCATTCAAGGGTTGAAACTGACAATGCCGGGTTTCGAACCAAGACATAGACATCACGATTCTCGTTGTTCCCTTGATAACTGCCCTTTGAGCTGCCGCAATGATATTTTCTGACAGTTTAAGTGGTCTGATGTATTGGAAAATTTGCTCGTGGACTAATCCATTTACAGTAATGACGAATGGTAAAATTTGTGTTTCTTTTAATTTGTACATTTCTTTTAGTTCAAAGGGTAGCTCTTCGTATTTCTGTTTTTCTCCGCATAGGCTTTCTCAATGTTTTCATCTAGTGGTGTTGTAAAATCAATAATAATAATTATTAATACAGCATAATTTATATTAGCATAATTTAATTATTTCCACTAAAAAGTAAATTCCTTTTTTCTTAATTGTTCTGGTGTTTCTAAATAAATATTTTTCTCCCCTATTATTATTTGTTAAATGTCTGATATTCCTCTGCTATTGGAGATGGCACTACCAAGGTAAGTGAGTTCTGTTACGGTATCTAATGGAGTGTATGTGTCTAGGTTTATGTTTGCTGCCTCTACGGTGTTAATTATTAAAAGTTTTATTTAATTATTTTTGTGTTAAAACCAATTTTATTTAATTATCTTACTAGATCGTTCTTCTAACATATGCGTCAACTTTCAACGAATTTTTGTCTGGCTGTTCTTTGATCTTTCAAAAATTACTGTATCTATCACAATCGCAAAAGGAGTGGAAAAAGTATAGAGCTCTGTTTAACTTCTGCTTCACTTTTATACAAAATGACATTGATGTTGCGTGTATCCTTCTTGGATAAGCCTGATTATTTTTTGCAAGAAGTCTTTATTGTTTAGTATAATCCAAATGCCACATCAAAATCCTGTTTGCTCTGTTCTTATTATTTCATCTAGAAATTGCTAGCAGCATTCAATAAAGTCTGTTTCTACTTGCTTTACTTATATATACGAGGTGTGACGAGGTTTACAGCTTCAACGGACTCAAATCTTGTTTCTTTTAATTCAGATTTCACTTTAGGAAACAGATAGAAGTCGCAGGGGGCAAGATCTGGCAAATAAGGCGGATGGTTTAACACTGAGATGCTGTAGTTAGCTAAAAATCTCTTGACAGACAATGCAGAATAAGCCGACGCATTGTCTTGGTGGAGAACCCATGACTTGTCCTTCCGCAATTCGGGTCATTTTTTCCTTATTCTTTCACGGAGTTCAGCAAGAACTTGAAAATGGTAATGTTGATTAATAATTTCACCCAGTGAAGGTACACAATCCCATGAATATCGAAAAAAACAATTTTCATTGCTTTGAATATTGATTTGCCCATTCGAGCTTTTATGGCATTTTCAATGGCATTCAAAGTGTCAGTACAAACATTTTAGCGAGCTTCTTGTTATCAAACGTAAGAATTTTAAGCCCCATTTTAGCACGCACTTTTTGCATGTTGAAATTGTTATGTAAAATTTGCCGTGCGCATTCTTTGTCAATTCCTACAGTTTCAGCAATCGCACGAATGCTTAACCAACGGTCAGATCGAACCAGATTACCGATTTTTTCAATATTATCATCCGTTTTTGACGTGGAAGGGCGACCCGGACATGAATCATCTTCAGCGTCTTCTCGACCATCTTGAAAATGCTTAAAGCATTCAAAAATACGTGCACGCGATAAACATTCATTGCCATATACTTCTTTCAATAAATTATAAGTTTTAGTAGCGATTTTTCCAAGTTTCATGTGAAATTTCACACCAATTCGTTGCTCTATTGTTACACTTAACATTTTTCCAGCGAAACAAAGAAAGAACTCCAATAGGAACGGAGGCTATGATTATACGGATTTGTTTACAGAAATTAGAGTTAGTGCATTAGAAAGAGAATGTTTCACGGTAAACAGCTGTTGGTCGCTGGTGATTGGCGCATGCGTACTTCTTAGCAGCGGTATTTAATAGCCACACCTCGTAAAAACATATTTTAAAACATCTTAGTATTTGAAAATGTCACAAAGTAGAAAAACATATACATAATAAAATAACTTCCTGTTTACAATGGAGGTTTTCTGTAACAAAACAACATTCACCCGAATTATAAATCTATTTTTAGATATTAGGATTATTTAGTTTCAAGAAATAAAATAAATCACAAATTGCGATTCGTTCCTTATCATTTTTACACTGGCAATTTAAAATGTTTGGATTTCTAAACATTTATTTTTATTACAAACCACTCAAACTGTCATTTTTATAAAACAGGTCCTTTTGAAAATAAAAACCAAGACCTTTTTTGCATTTTTCTTTTTTTGTAGGGCAGGGAAAAATCTTTTCTTGGCAACTATTCATGCGGTACAACAAAAGATTATACTTGCCCGTGCCAAGAAAAAGGAAACAACAAAAACGATCAATGTATTTCGCCGGGCTTTGTAACATTCATCAGTTTAGTATTCGAAAAAATGTTGTTTGCTTTCGGCTTTCCTGTTAATATGTCTCTTGCGTGAACCTCTTGCCTAGCACAGAGTATTCAAATTATTTTTCTTCGAATTATATTCCTGCCAACAGCCAATTAATTTCTCTGTTATAAAAACAATTTCTATAATTTTTTCGGCATTATAATTTCTCGATTTATTCAGGTTCGACGTCAGTGTCAAATTAATTCCGCTACAGAGAGCCCGACAACGGCGAAACATCGTTCAAACGCAGGAAAACAAACACAAAGTTAATTTATTTTTGACAACTCGCGAATAAATGTTTCACGAGAAAAATAATAAAGACCTACTCATCCTCATTCCTTTCTCTTTTTAAATATTTCTTTTTAAAAGGAATATCGAAACATAATTCCCCAAATGATAGGAAGTGTTGTTTCATATAATTAACTTCGAACGAGAAATGTACACTCAAATCGACAAGTATCAGGACATAGGAGGATAGTCCCAGACGTACTCGATCTGACGTATAGATGGCAGTTAGGGTAGTTATGGCCTATGGTAGAAAGTTCCAACCTTATAAAGCTTAAGTTTGAAGTTTGACGACGATACGTTATTTAGTATTTGTTTGGCAATTTTTCAACACCAATAATGGCAAATTAAAACATAACTAGAATAAAAGCAGAGTGTTAAATTACTTGGAATCTCCTAAATTAAAAATGCCATATATACGACGGTAAAAACCTAACAAACACCTAGCTAGACTTCCGATATACCCCAATTATTGAAACTGTCATAAATTTAACGAGACAAAAAAAACCGACCTCCATTAGACAAAACTTTGAAACTTTAGTTTAGTTTATACATAACTCTCTTTGAGAATGGTCGCGGGGACGAAACATATCAGAACAAAATATCTTGAATATATTGTGGATATATTGTGAATACCTTAATCTACAATTTAAATTAAATAATTTAACCTCAAACATTGGTCATTAATCATAAAACACGTACGAAGTTATGAACCAACCAGTAACGATACTATTTAATCTAAAGCAGCAAAAAATCAACATAATTACTGCTGATTTCTGAATCAGTATCGATAATATTTAATTTAAATAATGAATGATCGAAACTTTTGTATAATTTTGTTAACTTAATAACTAAACAACAAATATGTAATTATGTTTCGTTATATTCACAGTTGCGTTTTGAAATTGTATAAACAATTTCAAAATTAATATCATTGTTAATTAGTGGTATTTTTTTAAATAATATATATGACAAATATGTTTGATTTGCCAGAAACAGGTGCCAAATATGCTAGTAGACAAAATTAAATAGCTAAAATATAACATCTGGCTGGAAATTTTACAGACTGTTTTCTCACAAACGTTAAAATTTCTTTACATATATTTCTTACAACATTTTGATTAAAGTTTATACATGACGTGAATCGTAATAATTCAGAACATGTACTAACAGATTAGTACATCATCAGTAGATAGTACATGCATAAAATATAGTATATCCATACTCTTGATGGAATTTATTGCAAGCAAGTTATAAAACATCACTCAGAGATAAGGCAAAGTACAGTCAAAGTTTCTTATTCACGGTTCCATTATTTGCGTTTACAGTATTCGCGATTAAAGAATTGTGAGCACTTATGTGTATTCGCGGGTGAAAATTTCTTTATTCGGGATCGAAAAATAATGACACGTATTATATTTTTAGAATAATATTTATTTATTTACCAGTTGCCTCTCAAAATATAAAACAAGTATCAAAGTATTTACAAACAAACAAGTCTTATTGCGGCTTGGCTGAAAGTTCTTTAACAAATAAGTCGCTTCCAGGTTACGCGTGACGCTATGGCTTTTGATCGGCCCCTGCACGATCGGTGCTCAATCTTTTGTTTTATTGCTTCAAATTTTCATTCGTCGCAATAATTTCGAGTGAATAGCAAGTATCTGTTGTGCTTTGTTAGCGATTTATAATGTTGAGTAAAGTAAATCGTGTTGCCGCTTAAGTTAAAAATAGAAATGCTTGACAGTTTACTCCTTGGGGAGTCATTTGCATCCATATCACAGTTTTTTTTTTAATGTCAATAAATCAACTGTACGATCCATCAAAAAATCAAAAGACAAAATAAGTAATTTTGCAGCTTGAACCTCACTATCAGCACAAATTATTCGGGATCCAGTAATTGAAAAATAGAAACTGCATTAACATTATGGATTGAAGACTGTAACCAGAAGAGAGTGCCTCTAAGAATTTTCAAAGTGCAGAAGTGCAGTTTCAAAGTGCAGAAGAATTTTCAAAGTTAATTGCTGATGATGAATACAAACCTGAAGAAGTGTTGCAATGGCTTGTTTTGGAAAGAATGCCAAACAACACTTTTATATCCCAAAGTGAAAAGTCCGTCTCTGGTTTTAAGGCCGCAAAAGATAGAGTTACACTGCTGCTCTGTTCTAATGCATCAGGAGATTGTTTAATTAAGCCCTTAAGCTTTACAGATCGCTAAATCCTCGTGCTTTGAAAAATAAAAACAATGACAATCTACCAGTGTTTTGGCATTCAAACAAGAAAACGTAGGTTACAAGTGTCATTTTCTGTGACTGGTTCCGAGATTGTTTGTTCCGGAAGGAAGAAACTTATTTGAAAAAAATAATTTAGATTTTTGACGTAGCAAAGTGCATTGTTAACATAAAAGAATCATTATAAGAGCTAAAGCCATACATATTGAAATCATGCTGAAAAACTATGGTCAAATCTAACTGTCGGTAATGATGAAAGATCTGTGCAAAATTCAAACTGTTACTGAAAACATTGCTTGTTTGAATTGCTTGAAAAGTTGCGAATGGCATAGGATGAGATGGTTTCGAGCAGATAAAATCACGTCATCACTGCTTGAATCGCAAGATGAAGATTTGAATGTAACCGATTTGGAGAAAAGGCTTAATTCCCATTCCATTGAAGAGGAAGGCTCAACGAGCGCTAAAAAGGTGACGTTTAGCTTAAAAAACCTGAGTGAAGGTTTAGGAACGGCAAATGAGATTTGTGATTTCTTCATAAAAAATGATCCGTCTGTAGAAAGAAATCTTGTTTTCTTTAAACCATTGCCTCAGCCTGTTAGTAATTATTAATATCGTTAAAAAATCTCTCATTAAATTGCTTTTATTAAATATATTTTCTTTTCTTTTGTAACCTTTGAGCATATCCCCGTACAAATTATCATTCCGTATTCACGGTTTCTGTATTCGAGGAATATTTACGGAACGTATCCCCCGCGAATAAGGACTGTATATACATGCGTATATTATATATATATATATATATATATATATATATATATATATATATATATATATATATATATATATATATATATATATGTATATATATGTATATATATATATATATACATATATATATATATATATATATATATATATATATATATATATATATATATATATATATATATATATATATATATATGTATATATATATATATATATATATATATATATATATATATAAATATATATATACAGTGTGTCGTACTTAAGATGAAGACCACTATATTTTCGCTATTTCAAGGAATACAGATTGAAATTTTTGCACGTTCGCACGAATTCACAAACAGGGTTAATTCGATATTTTGCTTCACGTTAGAGATGTCAGAAAGTCAATGTCTGGTGTGGGATTTTAGGCAACCGAATAATTGATCCTTTTTTCTTTAATAAATAATTGAATGCTGGTCGTTTGGTTAACTTCTTCAATGGGGAATTTTTGGATGGAATGGAAAATCTTCCTCTTAATGTGCAACAGGATTTATATTTGCAGCTAGATAGTGCATCCAGTCACAATTGAAGGATTGTTCAACAAGGGTTGAACCAAAAATTTCCTATATACTGGAGAGGAAAAAACAGTCCTTTTGAAATGTGACCTCCGAGATCTCGCAATATGACACCCCTCAATTTTTATTTTTGGAAAATGATCAAAAATAAAATTTATAAAAAAAGGCCCAGACATCGAGATAAAAGTTGTGCCAGAATAATGCAAGCCTATCAATAATCGACTAGTCAACTCGATGGTTCGTTCGGTTCGGAGCGCATTTTGATATCGCGTTTTGATATCGTAAGTAGCGGGCGAGTGTCATAAAAACTGATGCGTAATTTAATAAAACTCCATATATATGATTTTATCATTTCCATTTTGGATTAATAATATATTAAGTGAATAAACCTGTTAAATCGGTACCAAAGTGTGGAATTTAAAGAATTCTGAAAAAAAAAATTTTGCTGTTTATTTGAGTACGGCATTGTAGGAGGTTGTACGCGGACTAATCTTGCAGATCATTTACTCAGTATATATAAGGATTGTTCAACAGCATTCCAAAATGTCACAAACTTGTAATTCGTGTAGAGGCCCTATAGCAAAGAAGTCATATGCAATTCTATGTTTCACTTGTGATACTTGGCACCACATTAAATGCGCAGACTTGAGCATAAGCCAGCTCAATGCTTACAGTCGTGAGCTGAAGAAAGATGATGGTGACCGCTGGAACTGTCCTACTTGTATAAAGCAATCCGTAATAAAATCTCACAACGCGCGAAAATCGATGTTTTTGCTCTCTCCACCCGATGGCACAGCACATAGTCCAGTAACCTTGGAGGACATCATGTCAAAACTGGAAACTATGGACCTTCAATATAGAGAAATCCTTCAAAGGCTTAAAGATCAGACTGAAATCAATCAATCACTGCAAAAGATAAATTGCAACATGGCGTAAATGCTCATGATGGCCCTTCCCCGCAGCCCGAGGCCCCTGCTGACGTTGGCGATGACCTTTTTCAGGAATATTATGACAGGAAGCAGCGAAAGAAGAATGTTATGATATTTGGCCAACCAGAGGATGTCTCACCGGATAGCGGTCAGAAGGATAAGGATGCCATTCTCGGTGTGCTTGGATCACTGTATCCTGAAATCGACGTGAGTGGAGTGGTGAAGGTCATCCGTCTTGGTCGTTTTGGTGCTGCGAAGCCTCGGCCGATTAAAGTTATCTTCGGGGACTCCATCACGGAGATTATAAAAAAAACATATTGAATTAAGGCAGACCAAAATCTCCGTCATCTATCTATTACCACCGACAAGACCCCAAGGCAGGTTCAGGAGTACCGAGCAGTTAGATCTAGGTTGATAGAACGTCTTAACGCCGGCGAGAAGGATTTGAGGATTAAGTATATTAGGGGTGTTCCTAAGATTGTTTCGATTGATGCGCGGCCTTTAAACTAATGAGTCTGTCTGGCGGGATCTGTGCTGATGTCTGCATGGCTTACCAGAATGTTAGAGGTCTCAATACGAAGACTTGCGAATTTAGCAAATCAATTAGTGTGGCGGAACATCACATTGTGGGGCTCTCTGAGACGTAGTTGCAGCCGGACGTACACAGTGCTGAGTTGTTTAGTGATAACTATGTAGTGTACCGAGCGGATAGACAGTTGGAACTGATGGATGTTTCGAGGGGAGGCGGAGTTCTTCTAGCTATAAGGTCTGACATAAAATCAGAACAAATTAACTTGAATTCATTTGCTGAATTGGTGGCTTCAATTGATATTGTTGGTTGTAAGTTATCTCTCAATAATATTATCACCTACATTTTTTGCATCTACATTCAGCCGGGTGCCAGTGCAGATCTGTATCTGGCATTATTTGATTGTTTTGAAGGGTTGACTGGGTTGTACGGTGCCAGGTTGGTGATTGTTGGCGATTTCAACTTACACTTTGAGACTGGATCATTTGTCCGATGTCCTCGATTGTCTCTACTTTTTGACTTTATGGCGTTGTTCGATCTCAGTCAGCATAACCTGGTTCTCAACACCCGAAAATGTATCTTGGATTTGGTACTGTCGAATATTGGTTGTGAGGTGTTGCAGAACTGCTCGCCTATGGTGCGCGAAGATGGTTACCATCCTACTCTTTCCATCCATTTTCAGTATAACGCTGCACCATGCAGAAGTAATTTCCCAATTAATGCCCTTACCAGAAGGTACAATTTTCGTAAAGCCAACTTTCCTATGCTGTATGAACAGATTCTGCTGCAGGATTGGGCATTCCTTACCCAAATTATGAATATTATTGAAGCCGTGTCACAATTTTATAACAGATTGACAGTTATATTTGATATGTGTGTTCCTGTCATTTCCGTGAAGCGTCGAAAATTTTCATACCCAGAATGGTTTACCCAAGATATCATTGCTGATATTAAGACGAAGGAGCACTGTTTCCGTAGATGGAAGTCATTTAAACTACCCGATGATTATGCTCACTTTTCTAACCTCAGAAGAATAATTAAAATAAAAGTTGAGTTTGCTTACCGTAACTATATTGAGCAGGTTCAGAATAATGTTGAATCTGATCCTAAGGAATTATGAAGGTTTATTCATAAAAAAAAACGTACGTCTCGAATACCAGGCACCATGAAAGCTAATGGTAGCGAACTGAATGAGCCTCAGGACATAGTGAATGCCTTTGCTTCCTTTTTTGGTAGTGTATTTATACCTTCCGGGGATATGAATTATGTCAGGACCTTTGGTTCGGTTGACCCTATATCAGTTAGTAGTTTGGAGGAGAAAGATGTCCTCAGAGCTTTAAAGAACGTTAAGTCAAAAATGACATCTGGCTTTGATCGCGTTCCTGCATTCTTATTGAGAGACTGTGCATATGCACTGGCAGGGCCTTTAGCAATACTTTTTAATACATCCGTATCTACGTGTACGTTTCCTGACATTTGGAAGATCGCTCGAATATGTCCCGTCTTCAAGTCTGGGGATGCCTCTGATGTGTCCAACTATCGACCTATATCCATACTCTCAAATGTTTCGAAGGTGTTCGAGTCCGTATTACACGAAAAAATATTCAGCCAAGTCAAAAATAGGATAGTGTCTAGTCAGCATGGATTTTTCCATAAAAGATCCACAGTTACCAACTTGTCTTGTTTCTTTCAGAGTAGTTTTAGAGCTCTTGGGTCAAAAGCGCAGGTTGATACTGTGTATACCGATTTCTCCAAGGCTTTTGATAGGCTTGATCACTCCATTTTGGCAAGTAAGATGGATAGTGTGGGCTTCCATGATGAGTTGATAAAGTTCTTCATCTCCTATCTTGCTCAACGCAGGCAGTTTGTTGAGAATAATGGCTTCAAATCTGATGAGTTTGTCGCAACCAGTGGTGCGCCCCAGGGTAGCAACCTGGCTCCACTTATCTTCGCGATTTACATTAATGACATCACTCAGAATATAACAAGTCAAACTTTACTCTTTGCTGACGATCTGATCTTCAGACCTATTAATTCTCAGCAAGATTGTGTTGAACTTCAACATGACCTGCACTTGCTGAGCGCCTGGTGTGACCAAAATGGACTCCCACTAAATACTCGGAAGTGTAAGCGCTTAACATTCTGCAGAAGCCTCAACCCGATTCAATTTGACTATATTATTGATGGTGTAGTGTTGGAAAACTGTGACTTGGTGAAGGATCTTGGGGTAATGGTGGATGCAGAGTTGAGTTTTAATCAGCATGTACAGATGGTGACACGGACAGCATTACGAACCCTGGGATTTATAATCCGATCTACAGGTGATTTTAGAAGTGTCTCATGTTTAACTACACTTTTCAATTCATTGGTTCGCTCAAGATTGGAGTATGCTTCGTTAATATGGTCGCCAATTTACCGGATTCATGTCAATAAACTAGAGAGTGTGCAGCGTAGATTCCTCAAATACCTAGCATATAGGGTTGATGGTCACTATCCGGCTAGAGGAATTTGCCAGCGGGTGCTCCTTGACAGATTTCGGATGCAATCCCTCTCACATCGGAGGATTTGTATGTCTCAAATATTCCTCTACAAGTTGATCAACGGGCTTATCGATTGCCCTGAACTATTGGAGCAATTGCCATTTATTGTACCTCAATTCTTTGCTAGGAGGTCTAACACCTTTAGAGTGCCCCGTGCCCTGACTAATTTTGAGAGCAGGGCGCCACTATTTCGTGCTTGCAGATATTGCAAACTTTTGAGTGTTCATTCTGATGTGGATCTGTACTCAGTTTCCCCTTGTTCACTAGTGCGGGCCCTGCAGGACGCTATACATTTGATAAATGAATGATATTTGTTGTTTTTTAATATTGATGTACTATCTTTTCGACTTCTAATCTTATACTTATACTTATGTTATGTACTTGTTACCTTGTCAAATAATATAGATTATCTTGTTCTAGCAATAGTGGTTTACATAGATATAGTTATGATTATATATAGACATCAGTTTAATGTATTAGTATAATTTCATGCTTAATTTGTAATCAATTTTCAATTTAATTTTTTCCTTTTTTTTTAGTTTTGTAAAACATAATTATTTATTTAATTTGTCTTGTTATTGGGACATGTTCCTGTTAGACAATAAACATTATTATTATTATTATTATTATTAAGCAATCAGCATCTCGGAACATAGACAAGTAGCTAAACAGAATCGTAAAATAATCAAAAAATATATTCGAATAGACGGTGGACTAGAGTTGAGAGAGAACACATTTGATAATTAATTATTTATATTATGAAAATTATTGTTGAATACTTTTAATCAATTATTGTTATTGTTAATAATTTAATCAATTACCAAAAATTGTTTTTTCATAAGAATAAAATAATTATTCCTTTGTAAGTGTTATTTATTTAACTGAAATAATTAACTGAACTTAACTGAATACATCACACAATTAAATTGATAATATGTCAAATTTTTACTTTCCATGGCACACTAATTATCAAATTAAAAAATAAACATGTAATAATTTTGTGTATAGACCAAAATAATGAAAAAAATAAAAATGCGAATTTTGTCATGAACCTCGGTAAGTAATATTCTGACCCATTTTTTTTAATAACTTTTTTCGATATCTCCAACGCGAAGCAAAATATCGAGAACTGACCCTGTTTGTGAATTCATAGTAAGCTGAGTTTAAAGTTCAGATTTCAGTTGAGAATCTTAAAAAATGCGACCGATGCATTTATATGTTAAAATTTTATAGATTAGCTTAAAAACCTGATACTAGAAGTGATCTGAACATGGAACATTTAAATCTGAGACGGTAATTTATGTACCTGTTATCTGCTAATCAATTGCTCTTCCTCTAGAAACTCGAAACATCTCTGGTTGGGAGTATAGAGTATATTTAGTGTTCTGGAGATAATAAGCTAGTGAGAATTGCTTTCTATCAGGCATTACAGAGCATTGAGAAAATACGAACATATTGGGAATCAAATGAAACGATAAACATAAAGAACTCATTGTTAGCAGTCTGCTCCGACGAATAGTTGTTGCCAGCGAGAGGAAGCAAAGAATGAGGATGAAAGAAGAATGAAGCACCAGCTCCATCAGATGTTGTAGGAAGGAAAGTTTGAATAGAAATTCTTACAACTTGGATTTAAAGAAGGAAAGCACTGTCCAAAACCTCATTGAACATGTAAAGGGGGGTATCTGGGAATGAGAGGGGCCAGAAGATATTAAGAATCAAGGCGAAATTAAGAAAGACTATTAGACCGTCAACTTAATTCTCGACCAGTATGTTTCATCAACTGAAGAATCAGTTCGAATCAAAACTTTTCTGGCCTTATAGTTATACTAAAGAATAAAAATTTGGTGTATAAGCTCAGGACATGATTTGTAAAGCCTTGGAAGGTAATGCGTTTTCGAACGTCCGGGAATGTCAAAAAAGTGACGAATGGAGACTTGAAAGCGTTGCTGGAAAAAAAAATTGTGGTACACTGTTACGGCTCGGACAGAAACTTGGAGTTTCTAACATAGTCGGAAGCCGTTTCTAAACATTTACTCAAGGTAGGGACGATTCAAAAGAAGAATCGTTAATTAGAAGGAAATATATTAGACGTTTTGATGTCCTGTCAATATACTCCAGATTTACGAAAAAGGACTTCCTGCATAAGATGCAGCCTGCAACCTGTGATAAAAAGTGGAACCTCTACGATAATCAAAAGAAGCAAAAATCGTGTGTCAATCCTGGTGAGACATTAAGCAGTACCCCAAAATAAATAACTCTGCCAAAATGTATTGCAGTGGATATATTAAATATTCACACCAGAAACGTGTTACGGTGGGATTAGATGGGCGTCGTGTATAACGACTTGCTCCAATATGGTTAATTAAGAGCTCCAATGTGGTTAATTAGCAGCAACTACTTCGTGTTCCCTTTCGGATTTTCATATCATTCGCTCCCTGCAACATTATCTGGATGATGTTGATGCTTGAACTGTTGAAAAACTGGTAAAAACATCAATAAGTATATCACATCAATACCACTAAGTTTTTCAATCTGGAATTCGGCAGTTACCTGAAAGGTGGCGAAAGTATATAGAAAGTGAAGACGATTACTTAAAAGATTAAATTTGTATTTGTGGATTCATAAATAAATGTCAAAGTGAGCCGAAAAAGACGGATAATTATGTCGAAAACCTAATAAAAATAGAATAATCACGGGAAATGTTTTTTGTGTATCCGAGCTTCCGATAGAGAAGCGTTTGTGCGCCTCTGGTGTAAAAATTATTCAGTATAGTCTGACCAATTATTATGAAACGTTTAACCTCAGACCAACGCTTGCAAATTGTGGAAACTTATTATTAAAATCAGTGTTCTGTGCACCAAACTTATAAAGCGCTTCGTGAACTTTATGATGCACATAATCGCCGAACCGAACGATGTATCACCGAATTATCGACGAATTCCGAACGCATTTCACGTCGCTTAATCGTCATCAAAAAAACAAGACAAAAAACTATGTGTTTCAAAGAAAATATCGGCGTTGTTGCTAGCAGTGTTGATGATGACTCAAATTGATCAATTCGTCGCCGTTAGCAGAAAGTTGGGTTTTGTTATTCGACTAAATAGAAAATATTGCGTTAAGATATATTTTACACACAAAAATAACTAGTTTCAAGGCATCTAATTTGGTTGTTGTTTTATTTGAATTTAAAGTTCGGACGTACTATAAAAAACACCCAATAAATCAGTGGCAGCTCATGGGTTTTTAAAGTGGGAGGGCGTAGAAGAATATAGTGCTGCTGATTTTTTTTTGCTTTCCCCTTCCTCCTTTTTACTTTTCGTGCTACTGAAACCCTATACAGGAGGTGAACCAGAAAAACATTCAAAATTTTGTATTGATACTACTTACAAGGACATTGAAGGATGGTTTGTTGCTTATTGCAAAGATATTTAAGATAAAGGAATGAATAAGTAGATAGTTACTGTTTCCCGAAGAGTAAACTATTCAAACAGTTTATTGTAACTTCAAATCAATAGTGAAAACTCAAAAAAGTTCATGAGAAGTTCGAAAAGTTAAAAAAAATATCGAAGTTTTATGACAAAAAAAGGGTTATTGTCCACATTTTTGTTGGTGAACAGCACCTTGCCGTTTTCTATTTTTTAAAGTGGCATTCCATTTGCCTGTCTTTAAATTAAAATAAGTATTGGCGAGACGAATGAAATACGCGACGCAAGATATATCAATCGTTCCGTACCCGTCAAATCAGCGTTTAAAACTAATTACCTATACACTCGGTCGCAGGGAATCTACGTCCAAATCGCATGTTTCGCAGCAGGTAATTCTGGCAACCAACAAAACATGTACCACCAACGACGAGATAGAATGGAGTAGATACGATCGTTGGAGGTAAACGTCCGACCAACGATATAAACATTGTGGCAAGAGGATGGGTCGACAGACGTTCTTCTACATTTGGAGATTTTAATTTTTAATAATATCTTAAAATGAGTTAAAGGAAACAAACTGAACGGAAATAAAATATGGTATTTTGCTCTGAAAAATTGTTTATTGTGATAAATGCTGGAGGAGCGGCGCCTCAACGCCCTCCCTCACGAGCCGCCACTGCAATAAATTTATGGTAATAACACAAAGATATACAAATATGGCAAAATACATAGACGCTCCTAATACACTGTCTAACAACAAGAAATCACAACCCTTTTCTAGCATAATGTTTCAAAAGATATTTAAGGCAGTTTAAATTTAGGCTAGTTGATGAGGGGAAAACACCCATAAATTCCCTTGATGAAATTGTTAACCCTTCCAATAAAACAAGATATACTTTCGTTCGATCGTGCCGAAATCAATCTGCCAAAGGGGCCAATTTATTGAAATTCCTGCATTTCGAATGGCGTGAAAAAGGTGTCTTCGGTATTTAATTAAAGTTATAAGAATAAGAGAATTTCTTCACGCACCCATCCCTTTTATATTACGATCGAGAGAAATTATTCCTAAATGTTTTTTTTTCCTACCCTTTAATTTTAACGGGGAATTTCACATTTTAATTTTCAAATTAGCATCTTATTCGCTTTGGTTAAAGAATTGGTCCTGTAGAAATGTTTACATACAGTATCATTTACAATTTTGATATTTATTATTGAAAAAAAAAAATAATACAAACTTAATCTTCGAAATAATTTTCCTCATTTTAAATACACTTTCGCCACCTTTTGGTTTTGATGTGATAAAATCGTTAAGTTTTTGATGATGTTGCAGGGATCGGAAGAGATGAAAATCCGAAGGATTCAAGTCTGGAGAATATGCCGGGTGTGATAAAATTTCTTAGCCCAACTTGGTGATCGTTTCCAGAGTCTCCTCCTTTCCCCTTCAGATCATCAGTAACACGAATTAGTTCCTGCTGATAACTGTTAGCTGTGTTAACTGTTAACAGTTTGACTAAATTGAAACAACTCATAATGCCCAACTCCCCATCTGATCCCACCATAACACCCTTCAGGTGTGAATATTTAGTTCTGCGGTATTGGTTGATGGCTTACTAGGATTAACCCAGGATTTTTGTCTTTTTGGTTTATCGTAGAGGTTATGCAGGAAGTTATTTTTTTTGAATCTGAAGAGCAACGATACAACGCCAAAAAATCTACTCTTGAGTGAATTCATAGTTGGGAGTTCATAGGGGGCGCGGCGCAACAACACTCCTTTTAAATTTTCCTTAGCTTATGTAAACGTAGTAAGTGATTGCGATGTTACTCTAAGTTCCTGTCCCAGCTCTAACAGTGTACGACAAAGATTTTCTTCCAGCAGTATTTCCAATTCTTCATCATATACTTTTTTAATGAAAATTTCCAGTTCGAAATGGCTGAAACCATTACATAAATATATAAGCAGCACTACTGGCCTTGTAGGTCTAAGGCTCGGTTGGCTACTTCGGTCCATTCATCTCTATTTCTTGCCTTATTTTCTCAGTTTCTAATCTCCAGTCTTTCCAGGTCCTCTCTTGCTGCACCTACCCAGTTCCTCCTTGGGCGTCCTCTTCTCTTTTTGGTAATTATGCCTCCCTTCTGTACTTTTTTGTTGTTCATAGTCAGGTAACCTTTCAACATGTCTGAGTCATCTTATCCTTCCAGCTCTTACCACTGATGTTATGGGGGCTTCTTATATTCTTATATAGTTCCATCAATTCTTTATTTAGTCATCTCTCCCATATGCCATCAACTTTCTAGCTTCACCTCGTCAGGCTTATTGAGTATCTACAGCTCTCAGACTCTGAGTCTGATGCACTTTTATTTCCCTTAATAAGTCTGGCGTTGATTTTCCCTACATTCGTCATTGGCATTGTTCATGTAGACTATCTAAAGCTATCTGTATATGTAAATATATATAACTTCATCTTCGTCATCTACAAGACTCATTACTGATAAGTCGTCAGTCATCCACTTTGTATTATTCATCATTGTCATGTACTTTGATTTTTCTTGTTAATTTCCAAACCTTTTCTTCGTGTAAATTTTTCTGCGCTTTAAGCCACCTCTTTAATTATTTTTTTGATCTTGTGATAATAACTTATATACATATCCTTATACTTAAATTCATATATTCACGTTCGGCTGGTGTATGATGCCTCGTTTTAAAGCTGAAAGTTGGCGCTTTAAGATAACTAAAGACTAGAAACTAAAGACAATCAAACAAAAAAATAACTTTCAAACAATACATTCCTTTAATATTTTTTTTTATGTATATCATTATAAAATATACGAATTTGTATCTTAATAAACTTTTTGCTGGAGAAAAAACGAAACGACAACATTTATCATTTCGACGCCTGAGGATTTCAAGACGTGCACAGTTTATTCCTCAGCTGCATGAACCAAAATTATCTCGTCACGTTGTCACATAACGCCCCATAAAAAAGTTCATGAACGTCTGCGTCTCCTCTACTTAACTTTGTCGCCATTTCTCCACCTGTACCAAGAAAAATTCATATCTAGATGTGTACGATAAAATATCTTTTTCATAAATTCAATTTGAGCCGGTGTGTCGGCCAAATACCAGACAGTTTATTGAAAAACTGTTTAGAGTGTATGAAAGTATATATTAAATATCAGCTTCAATTCCCTTAAAAACATGCAAGAAACAGTTTTATTTATTCAGTTTGGCACTTTTGGTAAAAAAACAACAACAAAGTTGTTTTAATACTCCCTAAACGGAAACCAAACTTTAGAGAGCCTATAATGAAAAAATTTTGGTAATTTAAAAAATAGGTTTGTCGTAAAAAATGTATAAACATTAGAAAAACAATTTTTTTGCAAAAATTATTATTTAATTAAAACCAACATGGCATACATGGCGGCCTTCCCAATCGCCAGACCTCAATCCCATTTAGAACTAACCATTGTGGACTAACATAGAACTTGTGGGTAAACATTAAACGAAAAACAAGCTTGAACTTTGGGAGGTGATTAAAAAAGAATGGGAAAAGACTTGAAAACACTGTGCCCAAAAGATGCACCGAAATAATAAAATACAAAGGTCATAAAACTAAGTATTAAATGTTCAAAAAATGTTTGTTATTTAGTATTTTTGTTAACTGTTAAATAGTATGTACTGTGCTTATTTCTTCGTTGGCTCTATTTTTATGACCACATTTTAATGTTCTTTTTTTATAATCTTTGTTAAATATGTTTGCAGTATTTTTTTCAAAACTAAGTTCGATATTATGTTTTAGTTTTTTTGTTATATATTTATATTACCCAGTAATTGCACTAATTACGTATGTTATTACAACTTTATTGTTCGAGAGTGTTCGATGTTCGAGAAATAATGAAGTGGGCCCGTGGAGAAGAGTACTAAAATAACAAAGAAAGTTCTCCCGCGCTCTACATTGATGTTTTCCAATTCGACCATCGGCCATCCAAAACGCCAGCAAGCGTCTCCCAAAACAGACCGGTTTCTGACCTTAAGCCTTCATCAGTTGGGCTCAAGCTGAACGCCTGGAGAGCGGATGAATGAACGACTAAAGCCATGGCCAGTTAAATCCGCTATGTCGAATGGTGGCTGGAATCACATGCAGCTCGGCCATTCTGCGATAAACCGCCGCAACAGTCAGACTGTGCGAGACCGTCTGTGGCGCGGCTCCCTCGAGTAAGTACCAAGTGTGATCGAGAAATAGTGAAGTGGGCCCGTGGAGAAAAGTATTAAAATAACAAAAATATATTTATTATTATTATACCACCCTTTCTATTTTCTAGGTTTTAAATGAAGTGCGGGCCGTAACCAAAAGAATTTCATTCCTCCAAAAATGTTCGGACGATGCGGGTGGTATTAAGGATTATTAGTGTTTTTAAACAGATTTTCTTCTAGTCCCAGAAATTTGATGATATTTCTCAGAAAAAAAAATTATCAATGGCACAATATGGACTTGGTTCAACTTCCATATCCGCTTTATTTCTAATTTGAGGTTGAATATTGTGTGTTTGGCACAGCTATGTCGATTAGGAATGCTGTTTTCTTCTTTTTGTCCAGCATTATAATATCTGGCCTATTACAGTGAACGATTTTGTCGGTTATTATTGTTCGGTCGTAATATAACCTGAAATCCGCTGAATCTAGTACCGCCTCCGAGGTGTATTTATAATAGGGAACTCACTCTGTTATAAGATTATTACAACTTACAAGCCCCTGGTGTACTGTACTGGCCACCTGATTATGACGGTAAAAATAGTGCTTCTGGGAAAGTCTACCACATTCTCCTACAATATGTTAGATAGTCTCAGGTTTGTTGTGGCATTTCCTACATGTGTCATTTGATACTTGTACATCCTTAATGATATATTTTTAGTAGTTCTTAGTGTGCACGACTTGATCCTAAATTGCACACATAAAGCCTTCAGTCTCCGGAAAAAGACCTCCACCGTCAACCAGGCGTTCGACGCACTCTTATGACCGTCAAGATCATGGGGGTATCTACCATGCAGAGACATACTTTTCCACAGTTTATTCCAGTTGTCTGAATGCCCGCATTTTGTCGTTCAATTTGTTTAAGGTCCAGAGGCATTTAATTATCATCAGCTAAACATACGCTGACATATAGCGGACATTCGATCATACTTTAATGGAAATATGTTCTTAAACTGGATATTTGTTTTTCATGTAGACTACATATATGTATAATTCCTCTCCCTCCTTCAATTCTTGGTAATGTAAGTCGTTTTTTACAACTTTGCGGGTGGTATTTTCTATATTTCGTTGGTGTAGTTCTAATTATTCGATGTAGCCTGTCGATATCTGTGTTTGACCAAGATATAATTCCAAACGAAAATGTCAAGGCTGGTATAGCAAAAGTGTTTATAGCTTTTAGTATATTTCTACTATCTAGGTCAGACCAGCATATGCTTTCAAGCCTGGACATGATTTTTTTAGTCAGTGTTTGCTTAATGAGTTTATATCCAACTCTCTTGGACTGTTGTATTCCAAGATATTAATATACTTCGCCCTCCTGCATTTGCTCTATATATTCTTGTTGTGCAGAGACAAACCCTGTCATTTCTAGATTAGATCCTCTCTTTATGTTAATAGTTCTGCATTTATTTAATCCAAAGTGCATGTTAATATCAGTTGTAAATTTCTCTACAAGCTGAATGAGTTGTTGCAATTTCGATAGCGATGATGCATACAATTTTAAATCATTCAAGTACAGCAGGTGCGATACATTTTGATTCTGGGGCTTATATCGGATTTGCGTCCTTTTAATCAGATTAGAGAGTGAATTCAGTGCCAGGTAATACCACAGAGGGTTCACCGAGTTCCCGTGAAATATGCCGCTTGCCACACTGATTTCCTCAGTCTTGGTGGTATTTTCATTTTGTGATAAATGAATAAAGGTGCGCCACTCTTTTATCAATTCGTGAAGTGTGTTTATTAAAGCTGGGTGAACTTTGTATAGTGTTAGTATCTTAATTAACCAAGAGTGTGGAATCGAGTCGAAGGCGTTCCGATAATCAATATAACAGCATGATAAATTTCAATTCTTCTTCCGAACATGTTTCAATATAACTAAATCTATAATAAGTTGTTCTTTACATCCCTGCATTCCCTTTCGACAACCCTATTGCTTTTCATTTAGTATATCATGTTTGTCTATATGTCCTATGAGTAGTACTGTGAAACCTGATGTTAGTAGTTTATATATCGTTTGAAGGCAGGTTATTGGCCGGTATTTCGCTGGGTTATTAGAGACGGTTCCTTTGAGGAGTAAATATGTTTTACCTTGGGTAAGAAATCGAGGAATTTCTTTTGGTTCTCTTATAAATTCATTGAAATATCTTACTATGAAAGGGTGAAGATATGTGAACTTTTTATACCAGTAATTATGAATGTTATCAGTTCCAGCGCACTACCAATTATGCAGATTCTTTGTTATATTATGTAGTACAGTTATAGTAATTTCGGGATAGGGCATTTGTTTAATTGTATTCGTATTTGCTTCTTCCTCACACAGCCAACTGGCCTGATTGTTATATTCGTCGTGATTTGACCAAATCAAGGACCAAAATGTCTGTATACCTTGGCTAGATGGTGTACTAGAACTCCCCACAAGTTTTTTTGTTATTAACAAGAGTTAATAACCTTTATCTATTAGGTTTCTATAAAATTTTCGCTCGTCTTTTCTAAAAAGACGCTTTTGCTGCTTACTCCTCATCGCTTTTTTATATCGATCTAGACGAAAACTATATACTTTAAACTTTAAGCTCATTATTATTTATTATTATTGTATATTATTATTATTATATATTATTATTATATATTATTATTTTTATATATTATTATTATATATTATTTAATAATTCCTCTAATTTAATTTTATCTCTAAAATTGACATATAATTTCAACGTAATCGCCTCTCTGTACAATAGACTTAACGGCAGATGGCTATCGATTCCCTTTAGGCTATTTAATATCCATCATGACACTGTGGACTCGAAAGCATCGCGTGTTTGCTTACGATAGCTTGGCATTTTTTTTTATTTGTCAGCGCCTAAAGTTTGTGTAAATAATGCTTAACATGTTTGAAAAAAACGAAGATTTGGCCATCTTTAGGAGAGATGATACTCATTTCTATTTAAAGGGGTAATCAATAAGCAACGCTACCACTTCTGTGTTTCTCTTCAAATGTACTTCTTGGTTGATGAACGACAGTTTCTTTTCCTTAATTTGAGTGACACCAAACAGGTGGTCTTGTCGTATATATATATATATATATATATATATATATATATATATATATATATATATATATATATATATATATATATATCATCATCATCATCATCATCAGCCCGTATCGATCCACTGCAGGATGAAGGCCTCTTCAGCATGCTTCCAACCTTCACGGTCCTGGGCTTTCCTCTGCCACTCGGGTCCAATATACTTAACGATGTTATCAGTCCATCATGCTTTCGGTCTTCTTCGCGGACGTTTGCGATCAAGCGGTATCCACTCCAGGATTGCCTTGGTCCATCTGTCGTCCCATCGCCTCGCTATATGGCCTGCCCATCTCCATTTCAACTGTTTTATTCTTCCAATGATGTCACAGACTTTTGTTTGTTCCCTGATCCATGCGCAGGACTTTCTGTCTCGTCTTGTAATGCCAAGCATACATCTTTCCATTCCCCTCTGTGCCACCCGAAGTTTTTGAATTGATTGCGATGTGAGTGTCCAGGTTTCACTTCCGTATGTCATAACGGGTAGAACGCACTGATCGAATACTTTTCTTTTCAGGCAAAGTGGGAGTCTGCTCTTAAACACTATGTTGAGCCTACCAAATGCCTGCCAGCCACATTTAACACGCCGTTCCACCTCCCCGGCGGTATTCCCCTCCATGGAAATCCTCTGCCCAAGATATACAAAGCTGTCCACAATCTCTAAATCCCTTCCTAAAACTGAAATTCTACTGTCCTGAGCGAAGTTATTGAACATAACCTGACTCTTTTTCAGGTTTATTTTCAAACCAAATGGTTCGCCAGCCCTTTGCAGTTCTTGTATGCGTCTTTGCAGCTCCTCTGGGTCTTGTGAAATGAGAATAATATCATCTGCAAATCTAAGATGGTTTAAGTTTGCACCATTGATCTTTACCCCATCCTGTTCCCAATCCAGTTTACGGAATACTTCTTCAAGGCCAGCCGAGAAAAGAATAGGCGATATTGCGTCACCCTGCCGTACACCTCGTTCTATATTAATTCCCACTTCAAGATCATCAAGATGAATTGTGGCTGTAGCTCCATCATATATCGATTCTAATAGGTTTACATAGGCTCTCTCTACACCTTGGCTAAGCAGTGCATCCATTATCGTATGCTTTGAGATGGAATCAAATGCTTTTTCGTAGTCGATAAAAGCCAAGCACAGTGGCATGGTGTATTCGTTGTGCCTTTCTATGACCTGCTGTACAACCTGGATGTGATCCATTGTACTGAATCCACTTCTGAATCCTGCTTGTTCTCTTGGTTGTGCGTCATTCAGTTTTTTTAATATTCTTTTAGAAATTATCTTAGTGAAAACTTTGTACATCACTGATAGGAGGCTTATTGGACGGTAGTTCTTTAAATCTTCCTGTGCTCCTTTTTTATGTAAAAGGATCACTTCTGCATTTTTCCATAAGTCAGGTACTTTTTGTTCTTTGAGGCATTTTGAGTATAATTTTGCCAGTGTTTTATGTAACGTCCGACCACCAGCTTTTAGCATATCGACAGTTACACTATCCTTTCCTGGAGCCTTGCCGTTCTTCATCAATTCTATAGCATTTGTTACTTCCTCCACTAGGATATCTGGTATTATATATTGTTCTTCCGTGGGTATTGCTGTCCCTGACTGGCTCTGATCTTCATATAACTGGGAATAAAACCTGTCATCATCGTGTAAACACTGTGCCATCCTCATGCTTTAAAGCATATATTTACGTTCTTTTGTTTCGCAGCTTCTGTTTAGCTTTGTTAATTCCTTTGTTTTCTTCCAGGGTTTTTTGCACTAGCTGCATATTGAATCGGCGCGTGTCCTCTCTGATACGTTTTCTTATAGTTTTGCAGAGCTCAGTGTACTCGACCCTGCCAAAAGGACTACCTGCATTTCTCATTGCTCGCCGTTTCTTCATTAAATCAATGGTCTCACTGGAGATTTTTGTTTGTTTGAGAGATTTTTCCTCTGGTGCTATTGAAGCAGCCGTTTGAAGTACATTGTTGGCGATTTCTTCATATTGAACTGATATTTCCACCTCCTCTGGATCTTGTAACGCAGCAAACCGGTTTGACAAAGCAATCTCAAAATCGCTTCCTCTCTCCAGCAGTTTTCCAGAATCCACCTTGCCCTTCTTTGATCTTACCATTTGACAACATACATTGGGATATTATTGGGCTCTGTGAAACACGAAGGAAGGGTGAAGAGTTAATCAAACTGGAACCAACTGGACACGTACTCTACACTCGAGGTACGGAAAATGGCCGATGTGGCGGAATAGGATTCCTCATCAATCGAAAGCTGAAGGACAGTGTGGTAAAATTTGAAAGTACATCCGACCGATTAGCCCAATGCGTCATTCAGCTGAATAAAAAGTTTAGGCTTCAAATCGTCCAAGCTTATGCACCAACTATAAGTCATAAAGATGAGGAAATTGAGGAATTTTATGATGATGTGGCCCAGCTTTTATACAAGGAGAAATGTAGGTACAAAATCCTGATGGGTGATTTTAATGCCAGAATTGGAACAACAAGAACAGACGAAAATGCAACTGGCCCATATGGAACTGGTGAGCGAGACAATAGCGGTGACAGATTAGTTGATTTTGCTGAAGGACAAGAACTATATATTATGAATTCATTCTATAAGAAAAATATCAGCAGAAAATGGACATGGAAAAGTCCATCTGGGCTCACAAGCGAAATTGACTACATCATGACCAACGATAAAACAATATTTACCAATTGTACTGCCCGAAAAGAGCGCGAAAAAAAAATGGTAAGATCAAAGAAGGGCAATATATATATATATATATATATATATATATATATATATATATATATATATATATATATATATATATATATATATGCTTATACAGCTTATCATGGGTTCCGAACCACGGTCATCAACTATAAAAATATAAAGGTAAAAATTTGTAAAAAATATCAAAATATCATTGAAAATTGGGAATGATATGTCATATTTCGTTTTAAAAAAGTTTGGGAGATTAATTGTTTAATTAGATATAATTGTAGGTTTATAGGTATAATTGTATATTTTTAATAAAAATTATGTATATTGTAAAGTTGTTCTGAAGATGGTTAAAAAAGAAACTGAAACGTAAACAAAACAATAAAAAATAATAATTTAATAATTGACCGAAAATCAGAATGAGACAGAATTGAATGCAGTACAATGGAACATATCCAGGTTGTCCAACAGGCCATAGAAAAGCACAATGAATACGCCATGTCACTGTGCTTAACTTTTATTGGCTATGAAAAACCATTTGACTCAATATCAAAGCAAGCCAAAATGGATGCATTAATTAACCAAGGGATAGACAGAGCCTATGTAAACCTACTGAGATCCATGTATGATGAAGCTACAGCGACAGTTCACATGGATGATCTTAAAGTTAAAATCAATATAGAACGAGGTGTACGGCAGGGTGACTCATTATCCCCTGTTCTTTTCTCAGCCTGCCTTGAAGAGGTGAATACCGTAATCGTAATCTCGATTAGGAACAGGATGGAATAAAAAAAAATGGTGCATACTTAAACCACCTTAGATTTGACACAAGACCCAGATGAACTACAAAAACACATACAAGAGCTTCAAAGGGCGGGAGAACCATTTGGATTAATCAATACGATGGATCAATGACATCGTCAAGTATATTGCACCCGAATGGCAAAGAAAAGTTCAGGACCGCACGAGTTGGAAGCATGCTGAGGAGGCCCTCATCCTGCTGTGGATCGACAATGGCTGAATGATGATGATGATGATGATGGTGGTGATGGTGATGATGATGATCATCAGATAATGAAAAGTATATTTTTCTGTTAAAGATCTAGTCAGTCCTGAGCATAAGAATCGAAGCCCTTAAACACGGATACACCATTATATTATAATTTTAGGAGAGAACGATTCATATCCCATCAGGTATATAAATCCTCAAATATTCGTATCAAAGGCATCAACATATTATAACAAAAACGAAGCTTAACACCTAATATTACAAAAGACAGATTTTCAATAAACGATGTCCTTGTAAACAACTTACGTAAACCTAATAAACTGATATAACACATTCGCCGCACATAAAATAAATAAACCAATTAAATTAAATCGTATTATAAACCCTTTTTCCAACTTAAGCGCAAATTCAAACAGATCCACGACAAGGTGCACCAACAATTGCCCGCCCCAACTCACCAACAAAGAGACAATCCCACCTCGACATTCAGCTCAACGTTGCCCGGTTAATTAACGCTTCTTTAACTCCATAGAAAGCCGAGTTCGTTCGCTTATTATCGTCATAATAGGATTCGCATGTCGTTATTCCCATTGCCTTTCATCTCTAGGGGTGGGTTTGACCTTGGCCATTAAGTTTAGCTCTTCGATATAAATTCAGCGGATATATTTTTAGAGATATTCGCGAAGAAAAATACATTTTGATTCAATTTTTATATTGGAAAACTGCATATGACACATTGAATAATCAATATAGGAGATAAAAAGAATATTAGAGAAACTATGTTGCAAATATCAAATAATAACGATTGAATAATAAACAACAATCGTGTCTATTACGTTTCTTTTAATAGTATGATATACGCAGTATATAAATAAAGTCAGAGGCTAATTTTTATGTTTTTATTGAATTGAAATTACAATTCTACAATGTCTCCTTCAAAATGGTTGCGTTGGGAAGTCACGCAGCATTGTAGAGAGTTTGTCCACTTTTCGTAGTAGTGCTGGAATCAGCATCAGCTATTAGATTGTAATATCACCCCCCTCTAAAGAGACAGCCAAACCAGAAAGGAAAGCCGAAAATTCCAGAACATCTGAGGGTACTTTAACAAAGCACCCGCTGCAAAAACTATACAGGAATATCTAGTGACAATATTAGTAGCTCTCTGAGTAGAATATATGATAAAATCCTCAAATATAAGATCGAAAATTAATAAAGACAAGGAGTCCGAAGAGAAGAGGCTACCACTCATTCGTTGGTAATCCCAAGCGATTTGTAAGACATCACGTATCTGTTGTAAATCCACTGAATAGATTGAGTCACTAACATGTTCTATGGATTATTGAGCTTACTAAAACAAATAATATCAGTATTGCCCGTTTATAGAAATCGTAATCGAACCATTTCAATATGAAAAAGCGTTTCCATAGCTAAAGCAAATTCTTTCAGAACTTATTATATGAAACATAGTTATTTCCCAGAAAATTCCTATGGAAATGTCTAAGACAACTTAAAATACCACAAGACCTTATAGAGTCAATCAAAAGTTGATATATAAGAATAAGAGGTCAAGTTCAGTTCAACTAAATGGAGAGGCTTCTAAGAAATCCTAAGGGATCAAACAAGACGATAACCTAAACCCTCTATTTTTTAATATAGTGATGGACAAAATACTGAAAAACACAAAACAGAGAGCAAAAAACCGAAAGACAATAATAGAATATATAAATATGTCAGAAGTTAGAGTGGAGGGACTATTTTACAGCGGACTCAAAAGGCAAAGATGCAAAAATTATTAGACAAACGGATAGAGGAGATAGAGAATATGAACATGACTATCAGTACTAATATTTATTAATTTATTTATTTAGCGTATGGCTTACATGGATTTAATTGCAATATAATTACAATTGTAAAAGACAAAAATACACATACACACCTAAAAACACATCACAATAAGTTCATCAAATTTAAATATCGAGGCCATTGATCCACTCCAACACGCAAACTGTGGTTTCAGAGAAATGATTCATTTCATCACCATATATTGTAAGAGGTTAATGAACTACGATGTAATGAAGAACTACGATGTAATGATTGTAACTGTGGGGTTCTCCACAGTTACAAGTCGGCGATCCAGTCAGTCCCCATTTGTAGAAAGAGTCACGGTATATGTCATGGAACGTTCTTATTCTTTTAAGTATCTTCCACTCGTGGCGGGAAAGCTGCATCCCTGGTAAGGCTGCTATAGAGTCGATGATATAGGCTCATTTAGCATTAAGGTTCACATTTTCTCCCAGGAATTGTTCTGCTAACAGCAGTGGGGCACCAGCCGACTTCAGTCTCCGCGTAATTATTGTATTCCCTGAGCAGTCTTTCATGTCTGCGGATAGTAGGAAGAGCAATATTACTCAGAGTGGGAAGCCAAGGTAGAGGTGTGCTTTTTAAACAGCCATTTATTATTATTATTAGAGTGTCATTGAGTTTGATGTCAAACATATTTACGTGGCAACTTTTTAGCCAGACTGGGGCGCAGTATTCAGCAACCGAATAGACCAGGCTAAGAGCTGATGTTTTAAGATAGATGCGTTTGCGTATAAATAATAAAATAAAAGACACAATAAAATAAAAATAAAGACACAATACATGACCTGCAACAGACTAAGAACACTATTTCTAAAAACAAAATATGGTAACATCAGACGAGTCTCTCAATTCAACTATTTGGGTGAAATAATCATGAAGAATGGAATGGAAAAAGCGGCCAATAAGGGTAGATGTCAAAAAATGGAAACGGCATTGAGATTTACACAAAATATTTACAACAAAAATGCCTATCTAATAACACAAAACTGAGACATTACAACACAGTTATTAAGCCAGAATGTATATATGCTGCAGAAACGCTCATTTTCAATAGAAAGAGGAACATCGAGGACATTGAAAAGAAGGGAAAAAAAATCATAAGAAAAATCCCAGGCCCCAAACAAATAAATAGCACAACATACCGACTTCGAGAAAACCAAGAAATCAAACAAATCACAGATATACATAGCGATATGAGAAAAAGAAGACTTAAGTTTTACGGACACATAAAACGGATGAATCCGAGTAGGTTAACTAGACAAATAGTCGAATTTTATGAAAATAGGAGTAGAGCTAAAGTAGAAATAATTAAATGGATTGCTGCAATTAAAGAGGACCTAAGATCAGCAAATATTACACAAAGTGAAATTCAGGATAGAGGCTGTTTCAGACACAAGGTTAACGTTTGGAAGGTTGGCCAGAGAGAAAAATGTAGGAAGACTGGAACAACTTGGTCTGACGAAAGGAAAAAAGCTCATAGCGAAAGAATGAAATTAGTATGGGCGCAAAGGAAGGCTAACAACAACAAACGCCTCTAATTGTACTTCGCGTGGTCTACCAGGGCCCATGCGTGAATAATAATAATAATAATCAAAATAAATTTTTAATTTATAAAATAAAATTTCTGCAATACTTATAAAACAAAATACATGGACATTAACCATAAAAAAACCTAATGAAAATTCAAGAAAGGAAATATCATGTAAAGGAATCTTAATAGAAAAAGTCTCAACCTACGAATATTTAGGGGATATAATATTATTTTAATAATACAGCCAAATTGCAAACAGATCCAAATAGGCAAATAGATTTTATTATGCACTAAACGGACCAATACTAAGTAAAACGGAAATAGAAGATAAAACAAAACCATAAATATATCACTCAATCATTGAACCAACAATCTCATATGCAAGCGAAACATGGGCATTACTACCAAATCTTCTTCTTCTTCCGACTTATAATTAGGCATATTTTCTGTTTTTTTGCTTTTGCATTATTTATAAATCGTCGCTCCATCTATCCTTGGGCATGCTATTGGTTTTGTTCTGTTCGGTGACTTGCCTCTTACAATACGCACTATCCTGTAGTTTACCATCCTTCCTATGTGTTGACCCCATTAGACCTTTCTTCCCTTTATCCACTGATTGATGGATAGTCTTATTTGCTACTCTCCTTGAGATTTTCATTTCTGATGATTCCATGATTCTCTGCGTTACACTGGTATCAGGTTTTGTTTCAGCTGGGCTTCATTACTGGTTGTACTACGCTATAATATATTCTTGCTTTGGGCTCGACTAAGAGAAATCTATTTCTAAATATCGTTTATTTGAGATATCCTGCTATCCTGTTCGCCTAACTAACCTGATGTTTTATCTCTTCCTCGATTTTTCCGACGCTAATGATTTGATGTTCAGATATTCGACCCCCATCACTTGTTCTATGGTCTTATCTTCAACCACCAACTTGCACCTAAGGTGCTCCTTTACTATTACTACTGTTTTGGTTTTTTTCAGCCAAGATTGACATATTATATTGTTTTGCTGTTAGATATAATCAATATAGCAGCAAAAACATTTTTTTTTTATGGAGAACTCTTGAAACGGTAGATTTACTAATTCCTGTAGATGCCTCCAAACGTCTAGTGCTTAGTTCAGGGTTTTCCGCGATATTAACCAAAATGTCCTCTTTTTGTACTACCGTTATAAGCTTCGGTTGTCCACCGGGATTGTTATAATAAAACGAATCTGTTCCGCGCCTAAATAATTAAAAATTATTTGAAAAATTTGTCGATTTGGGATGATCCTGGTTGGATAGAGCTCTTCATACCTTCTAACTGCAGCGTGACTATTGTAATTTACTTGCGCATAAACGCAGAGCATATCCCTTAAATCACGGTTAGGAAACTTATTAAATCTGGAATAATCTTAATTTTTTTACAAATTATTTAATACCAACTCAAGATTGGAGAAACTTGTTTCCATCTACTTTTAACACGACAGATAGAAAACAATGACAGTTGTCATGGAAACTTTATAATTTCTACACAACATTCAAGGCAGACTATGTAAACTGTATATTTTTCAGCCATCGACAAGATGTGTAATGGAATATTCGAACACGAATATCTCGCAACTGGCGTGAGATATCGATATTGATCAAGGGTACCTTTTTTACGTGGAAATTATGACTATTCTCTATTTTAAAGTCAAAATATTCCTAGCTAAAGCTTGGTATATTTAAGCTAGCTCTAAATAGGGTAAAAAAAATATGATGCGATTAAGGAACTAAGCTCAAGCTAGTACTAAATTTGGATTTGTCGCCTTTAAAAACCTAACCACCCCGATTTTAAACATTTGCCAACACATTTATTGACTAAATCCTCTTGTTTTGATCTCTATCACTAGTTGCTCTATGGCGGATAAGTTATGGAACACCCTGTATATATATATATATATATATATATATATATATATATATATATATATATATATATATATATATATATATATATATATATATATATATATATATATATATATATATATATAAATAAACTTTATTTTGCGACCTATTGGTCGACAGAGATACCCAAATCTGGCCCTTGGGTAACAAATGATTGAAAACCCCTGATTTAAACTCAAGTGCTTGTTTTTTTGCCATGATACATTATATTGCAATCTTGTAAACGCTTAATAGATCACTTCTTAGAAAACATGAAGTGTATGATCTAAATTCCGAAACATGGTCATTTGAAGACATCAATAACTAACAGTAGCATTGAAAAATGTATAAAACAGCGTACCTAATAAATTTGTAATATCCGTTCCATCGATATCGATGAAAAAAAAATGAAAAATTAGAAATATTTTAAGAAATACACGAAAATCTCGTAGCAAAACCACCAGATAATATTTTACCAACCAAATAGCAATTGCATTATTACACTCAGTGGATAATGCAGCTATTGCAGTAAGGGCCAAGGAGAATTCCGAACTTGCGAGATCATTTTATTGCGACAAAAATGGTTTTATCCCGGACCCCGAAAACAAAAATAAAAGGCGCGAAATTCCCGGGCGTTTTCGAAATTATATTCGTCTCCACTCCGGATCTATTATTCCATTGCGAAATATTTAGGAAAATTTAATTTCTATTCGGTTGGGAAATCGTTCCTTTCGAAATATTAAATTTCTTCTCCGTTCTCGTTGTCGTCGTCGAACAGAGATAATGGAATTAGATTTTTGAATGTGGAAATGCGTCCATTTGCATGATTTTTTTGGGTCATGGCTCATTTCGAAATCATCAGGTGGAAAAATCAAGAGACACGACCGAACGGCAGAAAATAACCTATTTATATTCTGACAGATTTGTGTTAAAGGTTTATTAACAGAAACATATTCACCCATCATTTTTTTCCTTTGTTGTTTACATATTTTTGAATTATCAAGAACAACAATAATTAACATATATAAATAATGGTATACTAATTAATGCAAATAATAATTGACACTTAATGATTTTATGACGACGCATTCAATCATAACATGTTAATAGGAATAGCAACAGTGTTAATACTTCGACGATATTTCTAAGTTTTTCAAATCTGTTTAAACAAAATCTTGACCTTTTGAAGAGTCTGTAAGCACTGTACCCAATTTACCATCTTTATTATCAAAATATTACTCTGTTATTTAAGAGGCTATGAAATATCTATACTAAAATTAAGTAAATTAACGAAATAAGAGTAATGGTAGCAAAAACACTAATAAACTCGAAGATATTTTCTACTAAACCCCAAATCGCTTTTTTAAACTTCTCGAAGCGCGTTTTGCTAGCCATGTTAGCATTTTCAGGAGATGATTCAATCTCAGATTGAAAAAGTTAACAAAAAATGAATTGGTGTTTAGTGGTAAATCTCTTCGAGTTTAGCGTTTCACACCAAAGGTTCCAATAGAAGAATTGAATACCACTAATATGTCATAATAGTATTAGGATATATAATATATACAGGCCGTCTCAATAGTGTTATGTATCATTTATTTTTTGATGTAAGATTATCATTGATCATAGAAACTGTGACCTAACTTTTAACGTAAACAAAATTTCTCTACGTTATACAAGGTGTCCAGGACAATGGAGATAAATGAAAAACATTCAATACATCATCAGTTTTTTTAAATGGAATGTCTAATATTTTTCATTTTACAATATTTCTAAGATAAAATAGTTCTATTTTTTTTTAAATATGTCCTATACCTATCGGTCATACTTTCCGAGATTTTTACATTCTCGTTTTTAATATTTCGTTTTTAATGGAATTCACCTTAAACATTTTAGTAATAACGTGATAAAATTCAATTCAAATTTTAAATAGTTTGATATGATAAGGAAAAAAGAGTGTACTTCTTTCATAATTAAAAAGGAAAAAATATTTTTAGGATATATTATTTTGACTACCTAAAAGAAATCTGAATATTCAATTACAGCTTAAAGCACGCAGATGGCCTAAACGCACTAGATAATCATAGCTTAAATTTGCCAAATTATATAGCCAAATAAAATAGATTAAAAATTAAATAGATTAAATTTGGTAAAAAATTGGAAAGGCAGAAATGAGCTATGGGTAAAGAAAACGAATATTTAATTCTTCAAGCAGTAATTAAAAATCCGCATTTTTCACACAGGCAGATAGAAAACGAGGTAGGCGTTAAAAAATCCACCGCAAACAAAATAATTATGAAATATAAATGTCATCCGTATCATATACAGTTGGTTCAAGAACTAAATCAAAATTATTTCGATCGAAGACTTGAATTTTGCAACCGGGCAATAGAAAAAAAACAGAGAAGAACCTAACTTTTTCAAATATATTTTATTCACGGATGAGCCAACTTTCTACAAAAACTTTCTTTTACAGCAGTGAAAATCCAAGATTCATTATCCCTTTACATTCTATCACCATAGAGTTAATTGTGATAGTTCTCTAATAGTGTTAATTCTCGGCAGTCACTATTGACAGTAAGTTCTTTGGCGAGTGAAAAAATTGAAAAACCTAAAAAGATACCCAAAGAACTTGACATGGTCGGATATTAGAGGGAAATATGATCTAGACCAACTACGCACAATGAAAACGCATACCCAATTGAAGAAGAGATTAAACTATTTGCTACTCTTACATAAAATGCCGAATCTCGAAATCCCAGAAGAAACAATTAGAAATACTGTAAGACGTACGCCGAGCTCAAGGATACCGGACAAGATACAGAAATACTGGTGGAAATACTTTATATCAACGCACAAATATTTAGCTATTCACTTTCAAAAGATACTACAAAAATCAGAACGAATACCAGCATTTTTTAATAGATCAACGCTGATACCGAAAGGCGGTAACTCTGATGATCCCAAGAACTACCGCCCCATCACATACCTTCCAACCCTATATAAAATCTTTACGTCTATCACAGCCACAAATTCCCTGAGTGGGAAAAAGTTGGAATTAACGGCGTTTCTAGAAGACCACGGCATCGACGTAGCCCTGATTCAGGAAACTTTCCTCAAGCCGAGCCAACGGTTCGGCGTGAGGAACTTTTGCTGCTATAGGGAGGATCGCCTCGGCGGAGCGAAGGGTGGTCTGATGATTCTCGTCAGGAGAGGAATCAGACACAACCTTTTGCCCCCGACGGGCTTTACTTCCTCAGAGGTGATGTCGGTCCAAGTGGCTCTAGAAGGTAGTCCAGTAAACCTATCTTCATGGTACCAGAGAACCTGCAACAACTTCGACTCAGGTGAAGTGAGCAGGTTCCTGACTAACAACACTCCATTCATCATTGGAGGGGACTATAACGCTCATAACCAAGTGTGGGGTTCGAGATGGATAAACAAGAGGGGCGCTGACCTGTTATCTATGGCGGATAGATACGGGCTGAACCTGCTTGTCCCGGACGAACCATCCCGTCTCGACAGCTTCTTAGATTTCTTCATCGTGAGAAATCTAACGAATCATTGCACCGTTCAGGTTGTTCACGAGCTTACGTCGGATCATTACTCGGTCATTCTAACCATAGGTACCAAGGTGGACACCTTCCCACCGCGAAAGGTATCTAACATCAGTTGGAGCAAATTCCAAGAGCATTTGCAAAACAGCGGGCCCAACCCGCGCATTGATAACGTTCAGCAGCTAGAGGATGCGGTCGAAAAACTAACTAAAGATATAATAGAAGCCACGAAAGTGGCTACTAGTTTCAAGACGGACCCTTCTCGGACCACCTTAGACATTCCGTCCGAGGTAAAAGAGAAGATTCGTCTGAAAAACCGACTATACAGACGCTATCGACTGACTGGCGACCCTGAGCTCGGGCGACGTGCAAACGAAGCCAAAAGGGAGTCCCTACGGGCTCTCGAAGAGTTCAGGATCGACAGATGGGACGATTTTCTAGCGTCAATCGACAGGGCCGATCGATCGATTTGGAAAACGGCCAATCTCTTGGTGGGAAAGGCGAGAGCGCCGATTCCTCCCCTGAGGACGGGTGACACTCACGCCGTCACGGGGGCGGAAAAAGCGGAGCTCTTCGCCGTGACCTACCAAAAGCAGATGACCTCTCTTCGGCCTTCAGCCGAAAAGAGGACTAAAGTTGAACAGTTCAGGAAAGAAATTCTATCTTACCAAGGAACTCCTAATCCCGGCTACTTGATCAGCCAAATAGTCTCGCCGAAGATAATACACGATATTATCCGAGGTTTGAAATCTAGAAAAGTTCCTGGTCGCGACCGTATCTCTCCGATGCAGCTGAAACGGCTACCAAACAAGCAGATAGCTCAGTTGGCAAATATTGTCAACGCTTCTTTCAGACTTCAGCACTTTCCAGCTATATGGAAACAGGCCCAAATCATAGTAATCCTGAAAAAAGGAAAAAGCCCAAGAGAGCCAAGTAGCTATAGACCCATTAGCTTGCTTAGCGCACTCGGCAAGGTCGTCGAGAGGGCGATTTTACGCGCTCTCAACTTCGTTCTTGCCGACAAGAACATACTGCCGGACGAACAGCTCGGTTTCCGAAGGGGGCATGCGGCCGTCCACCAGGCGGCACGGCTCGCGACGGAAATCAGGCAGGGTTTCGGTGGTAGGCGCCACACGGGAGCCGTCTTCTTAGACCTCTCGCAAGCCTTCGACAGAGTCTGGCATCTCGGACTCATAGTCAAGATGCTCAGGCTGGGTATACCAACAGACCTAGTCAAGCTATTGGCATCGTTCCTGACTGGACGCACCTTCCAAGTGCTCGTCGATGGTACTTTGTCCTCAGTCCAGCGAATCGAAGCGGGAGTACCGCAAGGATCCCCTCTTGCCCCAGTAATTTTCAACGTCTACATGGCGGACTTTCCCAAAATTCCGCATGTAAAGACTGCATTCTATGCTGACGATACCGCTTTTTATACGTCAGCCCCCGGGACCTGGCTGATCACAACCAGGCTCCAAAGGCAGACGTTAAAAGCCCTAAAATGGCTAGCCTATTGGAGGCTAGCAATAAATCGCAGCAAAACCCAGGCTGTCCTCTTCACAAGAAGACAGCCGATAATCAGACAGAATATCCGCATCTACGGAGTCCCCATCAAATGGGCCAGATCGGCACACTACCTGGGCCTTGAGTTCGACAAGGCCCTCACGTGGGTGCCGCACCTAAAGAAGGTAACCGGGAAAGCAAGAGCCATGGCTCGTCTGCTTTACCCCCTAATGAACGGCAAAAGTAAGCTCTCGCTGAACATCCGAATAACCTTGTATAAAATCATGGTCCGATCCGTCCTCACCTACGGATCTCAGGCCTGGTTTCCGTACCTCCCCCCAACGTCGATTGCAATTCTGCAATCGTTCCAGTCACGTGTTCTTCGCACGTTAGTAGGTGCCCCATGGTTTGTAAGGAATGCGCAAATCCATCGGGAAACTGACATACCAGTGATTCAGACATTCCTGTCCAGACTTCTGGACAAATTCCTAGCGACGGCGTCCCTTTCGGACAATCCGCTAATCAGAGCCACGGCAGCTTCATTGCCGGCCGTTGCCCCAGTATGACCATCCTCTTCGGTCATCACCTCCATGCCTAAAGGACGGCAGCTAAAACCCTTCGAACAAGCGACATTGTCGTGACGTTCGAAAAAATCAGCGAATACAAGTCAGGGCCTTCGGGTCAACTTAACCTCCAGGACAAGAAGAAGAAGACAGCCACAAATATTAAATCTCACCTATTTAGAACTAACCAGCTGGCCCCTGAGCAAATGGAATGCAAAAAATGATAGCAAGAGACACGAGAGCTTATAATTTTATGTAGACGGTTTGAAGATTTATAGCAGTAATCAACAACAATTGTCAAATTTAGTGGAGCTAATTGGAAATTTTACTAAAGCAATAAAAATGAATGTTGGCCTTGAAAATGTGCAGTCTGGCATGTAAATAAAGAAAAAATTGAGCAGCGAGGAGATTCTATCGGATGGTACCATAGTCAGTGAACTGGGGAATTAGAATTATAAATACTTAGTATTCCACAAACGCTAAATATAAAGACCTCCGAAATGAAAAAACACTTCAAAACTATATTGAAGGGACGGGTGAGGAATGTTTTAAAAACAAGGTTGAATTCCAGAAATACCATCACGACCATTAACGTATGGGCTGTACCTGCGGTGACCGCTTCCTTTTGAATTCTAAAATGGTGAGAATCTCGAAGATTCTCACACAAAATAGAAGAAAAACGTTATTTTGTACTTTCAAAGTCATCCTTCACCATTATTCGTGTAGTTATGTAAAGCCGACAAACATTTCACACCATTAAATGTGTCCCAATCGAATCCCGAAATAAGCATAAATGAAAAAAGATATTAAAAAAATTTTACATTATAGATTCCCCTCGGTACTAAATTCAGATCCTATTGACAAAGAAGCTACCTTTAAGTATATAACACAAGGTATCCTGAATCGAGAAACGAAGGGCTTTATCTCCGCTACACAGGGCCAAATAATACCGATACGTACATATGTCCGACATATTTTGAAACGCAACATACAATCTGAGCTGTGCCGAATATGCGAAGAGAAACCAGAAACCATCCGGAATATCTGCAGTGGATGTAGTGTAATTGCACCGAGGGATTATCTAACTAGACATAACAACTAGAATAACAATGTGGCAAAACTCATACACAGCCAACCGGCTTATAAAAATTGTTTCATGCGCGCTACTACACCTTATTATAAGTAAACCCCTAATACAATAATGGAAAAAAGAAAAGTGAAAAATATACTGCGATACACCAATGACTACTGACAACCATATTCTACACAATAAGGCAGATATTCTACTAATAAACAAAATAAAGAAAGAGGCTTATATTATCAACATAGTAGTTCCTCTGTATGATAACATAGCGCGAACCTATTCTGAAAAAATTAACCAATACACAGACCTTCGTTATGAATTACAACGAATTTATCAACTAAAGGAGATTACATTATAGTGGTTCCATTTCTAGTATCATGCAATGGGCTTGTACAAAGGCAATTCATACTAAATTTAAAATTGCTAGAACTGTCGACATCCATATCAGCAGCAACTCAAAAAGCTGCTATGTTGGGTATATGTCACATCGTTCGATTTGTTCGTTCGTTCGATTGAACAGATTTGTTCCGGTTATAAATTTACTACCGGAAAATATAAAATAATAATAAAATTATTATAGACAATGAAATAATGTATATATTTATACATGTTTTTCCAACCGTTTTGTTTTAGTCAAACGATTCTTGGTAACAAAAAACTTGATGATGTTGTTTTTGTTTAGGCATACCGGATGAGTTGTAAAATGTTGTTTTTGTCGACGTCTCAAAGCGAAAGCACTTTTCGAAATGTGATTTTATATTTTTTTCCGCATTTAAATAATCCAAAAAAGGTTTTTTTCTTGCCCTTCGCGTTTGCTCATGTACATTTATAAGGCTCCCGCGATGGCGTGTTTCCGCCTGGCAGGTTTGCGAATCCCGTGACAATTTAACAGAATTCAATACAAGAAATAATGTTAAAAATACAAAAATATTCACGACACAATAACGAAGAAAGATAAACGTGGTGGAAAAAACATTCTAAAAATATTAAAGGTAGTTTATGGAAACGGAATGATTATAAGATTAAAGATATGGCCTTTTAATCTGGGAGCTGTAAATGGCTTTTTGGTTTAATATTCTTAAGCTACACAATAAGATCCTTTTGCATTATAGTTTTAGATTGTTTAATTAAATAGGGCGAATATGAATGAAGCGAGGCGAATAGATGATAAAGCGTTAACATTTATAATTCTCTTTTGTCGCGACAAAACGTAGAACTATTTTTGGAACAAATTGCTACAGGGAATGAAAAGTAGGTATATTTGAATATAAAGAGACGGTTTCAGTGACTAGATAAGAACCAAACCCTGAAAGCCGGTTTGCTGCTAAGAAAAATTAGATCAAGTTGTAAAATTTGGGCTGGAAATTGTAAAATTTGGGTTGTATTATATATTTTTAATAAGTCTTAGGTTATTAATGTTGATTCACCAGATTATCTGCACTAACTGCAATTAAAATTACCCTGTATTTTCATGTTTGCAATATGTTAAATCCTCTTCTTCTCCAGTTTCGAAGCATTAATCTCAAGAGTGTGCTTGTGATAATTGGGGTGTACTGAACATCTGGAGGACAAAGAATTTCCTGAATATTTATAATGGCATATATAAGGTTAGTTGATATATGGGTGATTATTTTAGTGCGTCCTAAATTTGAATTCCAATAAAACAACAACCAAATTACATGCCTTAAAACTATTTATTTTATGTGAAATAACAATGAACGGCATTAATGTTGAAACAATTGAAATGAAAACAATTTCAAACAAATGTCCGCCACGGCTGCTTTTAACAAACCGCATTCTGTTAATCCAATTTCCGACCACGGTTTCAAGCAATTGGGGTCTTATGTCCGCAATTGTTCCAATTATGTTGGCTTCGAACGCGTCACTAGTTGATTGGTTTGTAAGTATTAGACCAAAAATGTAATATAACCCCAAAGAAAATAGACTAAAGGCGTTAAATCACATGGCCTTGATCAATTAACAGATCCATTCCTCGAAATAATTTTCTCACCGAATTGTTCTGCAATAAATCAATTGTTGCGTTTGCTGCCTTCAAACCCAACTTCCTGCCAACGGCGACGAATTGATGAATTCGGATCATCATCAACACTATCAGCAACAGCGGCGATAGTATCTTCGAAACGTACAGTTTTTTGTCTTGTTCTTGTTTTAATATCGAACAGCGTGAAATCCATTCGGAATTTGTTGATAAGTCGGCGAATAGCTCTATAAGTTTGGCGCACAGAACACTGATTTTGATAATAAATTGCAACAATTTGCAAGCATTGGTCGGATGTTAAACGTTCCATGATGATTCGCCCTACTATACTGAATAATTTTAATACTAGAGACGCGCAAACTCACAGTTCCTTTGACGGCGACCCCTATTGGAAGCTCGGACAGGCTAAAAGAATCAACCGTTATATATAAGATGGTTCACGATAAACGGGCGTTTTTGGAATTGATAGTACTCGGTTAGTAGGAAAAGTAGAGAGCTTGTAGCAGTTGTATATTGCTTCTCCCTACCATGATATATAATATTCATCATGCCACTGTGGAGTCGAGCATTGTGTCTTTGCTTACGACAAGTTTGTCACAAGTAGTGAATAGTGCGTGGGGTACCTGTACTTCGAACAAAAGGTTTATTAATGAATCCAAAAATACCTTATAAAGAGAAATAACACAGTCAACATAGTATTGTTAACATAATTTACATGAATTAGGCGATAACATAATTAGTACAAACATAAACAGTTAACTTCACCAAAACAGGATATTCTAATAATTTAATTGGATTTAAATTGTCTTTTGTTTCCCCGAGAAAATCATTTAACGAATAATAAACCTTGCTTAACAAATATCTTTGGATCGCTTTCACAGACTGATCACGTAGCAGATCTCGAACACACTCCGGAAAAGTATTATATATCTTCAAAATAGTATATTGCGCATTCTTCTGTATAAAACTAAAATAACATCTTTCATTCACGAGATTCGACTTATACCTAGTTATATAACCATGATTTGCGATAGCATCCCCAAAGAGATCTCTATTATTACATACAAAAGCGTACAAATCCAAAATAAACATGCTGACAAGTGTCAGAACCTTTTGTCAATAAAACTATTTCTGCAGCTTTCGTAATGCTTCAACTGAAAAACACTTCTTATGCATCTTTTTTAGAGTACAATTATGCTCTCTATATCTGGAGAATTTCTTCAGAAAACCAAACCGTATTTTAGCCTTGACTGAACATAGGCATGGTAAGCTGACATTGCATCCTCAAAACCAACATTCTGAGCTATCATTCTCAGTGCGTAGCAATACCCAAATAAATCTGCAGCAACTTTTTCCACGTGCCCGCTCCAATTCAGCCTTCTATCAATCACAAGGCCCAAAAAGACTTCGGAAGACGGAAGTTCGGAAGACGAATTTTAACGTCTTTATAGGTAAATGTAATACTGTAAAATTATTTCTATTGCTACATACAACAGACTGTGTTTAAGGCACATTCAAGACAAGATCCCCAGTAGAGAAGTATTCATCAAGAATCTCCCAACACTCTCGAGCATCAAGTCAGAATCATCCTCGCTAAAAATCAATACTGTCATCCGCATAGAGTACCATGTGCTGTTCTGTAATGTTTGGAAGTTGATTTGTATAAATAATATATAATAGTGGACCCATCATAGAACCTGATCGATGTTTTCTGGCACAACAACCGATTTTGGACGGCATTTAAATTCGTCCGTGAGCGAAAGACGAATACGACTAAATTCACTAAACCAGTGATATACAAAGGTTTTAGATGATGTTTCAGTGCCAAAAGTCAAAGTGAGTTGATCGATGTACTGTTGTTGAGGTAATCCACGTCCAAAGTCGTAGCAAATCATCGCAGGAAAATTCTCACGAATTAATTAAATTTTTTAACTGAAATAAAATTTTCAAATCACTAAACAACACAAATAGCATTCGTATGACAAAACGTCCTGAGTACGTATACAATCAACAATGTCAAACTTTACGATGTATATGTCAGATGACACCTATCAACACCATTGTTGCCAATTCCGTATACATAAATAGCAACCCTCGTATTTCTTTTAAATATTCAAATGTGTTTGAGGTGCTTTTAAAATATTTTTTGTCGCTCAGGAAACATAGAAACTCATAAAAATCTTACACAGTGTTTTAGTATACTACATTATAACTGTCGAACAAATCTCAAGGACAGATCTAAGAGAAATTTTAATCATATTTTTGGTGACAAATGAAACCACCTTTAAATAATTTAGTGTAAAAAAAATTAAGTTTCTAAGTTTAAATAAATAAATCACTAGTCACCTGGGTTACAGGTTATTATATTAAATCAGGTTCTGTACATCAACAGGTACAGGTATATTTTATATAATTCTAAATACAATAAATATAATGCAATAAATGATTTAAATAATTGATAAATAAAAATGTAGTAAAATATTACCAAATAATATCGAATCATTAATATAACGAAAATATGTCGAGTTCTGAATATAAATACCTAAAAATTTTCAATTAAATTGGACAGTTGAAAAGGACTCATATCGAACTGAGATATTCCTAAAAGCCGTCATCGCTTATCCATAATTCTCATTTCGTACGAACGGCTTCAGGTCTAGAATGTTGATGTTACAATTAGATTCCGATATAAGCCAAAGATAACGCCAGTCCAATCACGTATCGCATGAGCTAGCTTTGAAATTTTAAAAATCCTTTCGTGGCAAAAGCCGTTTTCTAATAAAAATAGTAAAAAATATCTATCATACCTACGATATTCGATATCTATATTCCGAAGATATATTAGATTAGACTAGCTACAGATTCTTTTATGAAAATATTAAGTTTAAAGACACAAATTTTATCCAAAAGATGGGTCTGTGAGACAAGTAGAAAGATTTTAAACATGAATGTTGGCAACCCTGCTTTAGTACATTTCCCCCACCTATGCACCTCTCCCTATGGAGTCTTAGTTGACTGTCTTTGTTTGGCCTAGATAAAATAGATTGATTTATCAAAACATACGGGTGTCACAGATCAGGTCTTTCTCCCTACGCAAACTATTTTTACTTTTCTTTTTATTGTTTATTAAATTGTTCATTTTATTTGTACACAATGGAGAGTAAAAACGCATCAAAAACATAAAAAAGTAAGTGTTAAGCACTCTGACTGTTAGTCGCGTCATGCATGACGCGAGATGTTGCAAGAACTGAGCGATGAAGAAACGAGCTCAGATGAAGAAGAATGCTTTAGTGATTCAGATGATGATCCGGACTATGTTTTGCCTACGCAATTGTAAGACTACAGCGAGGAAACGGGTGAGGAAATTCTAATAGAAGGTGAAATTGTGCATGAAAATCAAACTGTTGATGATGATGGTGTTTTTGATGAAGTTGGGTGGTACTGATAAGATGGTTTTTGAAGAACAAAGTCGACGACTGCCTGTTTATATATTTAGTCGGATAAGCAAAAATAAATATGGACCACCCTGTTTTTGGCCAACTAAAGAGCCAAATAGAAATGCTCGTACTCCTAGCAGAAATATTATGTTCGGATCGCTTGGTCTTTAGGTCCTGCAAAAGTTTTAGGACGTATGCCTGACAAGAGCAAAGTTTGGAAACTTTTGTTTACTGATGACATGGTCCTTATAGTTGTTACTGATACAAATCAAAAACTTGCCTTTGTCAGAAGCTCATTAGATCCCAATACCGAAAAATCAAACTACCGAGACACAGACGTTATAGAAATGGAAGCTTATATTGTCTTGTTAGTCCTGTGAAGCATCCTCAAGAGTGCCCATGAAAAAATTAAATAATTGTTTTCAAAAGATGTTACAAACAGGCCCTATTTCGATGCTACCATGTCTCAAAAACGTCTTGAAATGTTGACATCGGCCTTACGGTTTGACAATTCAGGTATCCGCGAGTTGAGAAAGGCAGCTCCGATTATCGAAATAGTTGCGCAATTTATTTCAAACTGCAAAAACGCAAAAAGAATATTGTCCTACTGAAAATTTAACATTCGATGAAATATGAGTACCATTTCGTGGTAGGTGTGACTTCAAGGTATATATGCCTAAAAGCCTAAGTAATATGGCGTGAAAATAAAGTGCTTGTGTGATGCAAGCACATCTTACCTTTATAACCCGTACATTTACACGGGAGCGTAAATGATAAAAGCGTGATGTCAGAGGATTGACACAAAATGAGCTAAACTTGCAAAAACCAACCCAGTGTGTTGTAGGACTTTGTCAAGTACAACTATTTCACTTCTATTGAGTCTGTTGATAAAGTTGCTAGATGAAGTTGCTAAAAGAGCTCTAACTTAGTTTATATTGTTACAATGCAGAAGGATAAGCTGGTTATCCTAAAGGAATTTCTTCCTAGTAACAGCAGAGTTGTAGGGTCAGCTGATCATTCTTTCAATGGCTTGTTGGACCTTGTTTCTTTTGTACAGTGTAATGTTCGCCACAGGATGGGGTAAGCTGCATAGTATTGCAGACTTTATCCAAAAAAGACTGATGATGGCTTAAGACCAGAAACCGGTCTCGGAAAAAGCATTATTAAGTTTAACACATAAAAAAATGTCCTTGTTTTTGAATATTTTAGTTATTCTTCACGAGCCCTCTGGCAATTTTTCATACAACCCCATTTTCAATTACAAAATATTTCATATAACTTGAAAATGCATAGACGTTTTACCAAAAAAAATATGTTAAAATTCCCCTCTTTATAAAACTTTATGAAAGCAACCTACCTAAAAATCGAGATTTATCCCGGTAGCACATACATTTACGCCATTTGTCTCATTCTGCCATCATCGGCATCATCAACAAAAAACAAACCGCCCTGTTTACTATTCAAGTTCCTTTAGAACGCTGGTTTTGCGAGACAATAAACTCTTTTATCGAGAAAGCGCTGCGCAAACAAGAAAGCAATTTTTCTCCAGGCCATGTTTTTCGAATATCCAGACTTTCCATAAATACCTAAATAACCGTCTTCTTTCATCGTCGAGGACGTACCATAGTTTGGATTTCAAGGGTTTCGGTACAGATGGGGCTGAAAAGAATCGCAATGAAAAGCACGGCAAATATTTTAGCTTTGAATGTTGCAGAACGTGCTGTGGAAGTAAATATTACAATGCAATCTCAAGCTGATATTGTTGATATTGTGATGTACTCGGATGCCCGGATGTATGAAAGGAAAATATAATGTTTATAAGGAATAGTTGATTTCGTGTATATATTGAATTTTTGTTTTTTTTATACCTCAGATCACAATCTTGACAACTAATTTCATATATCCGGATTTTTCATGTTGATCTATTTCATTATTTATATTATCCAGTACTTCTCTTAATTTATTATATGGTTTATAGCCTACCTTAATGTTCAGTTTTCACAAAATGTTTTACAGTCAAAGTTCGTTATTCACCGTTCCGTTCATCGCGTTTTTGATATACGCCAATAAAATCGCAAAAATTGCGACCACTTCTTGTATTCGCGGTGAAAATTTCTTTATTCGGGGATCCAAAACTAATGATACATATTATATTTTTAGAATAATATATATTCATTTACCAGTTACCTTTCAAAACAAACAAGTATCAAAGTATTTATAAACAAACATGTCTTATTACCGCTTGGCCGAAAGTTCTTTGAAAAATAAGTCCCTTTTGTTTTATTGCTTCAACTTGTCATTCGTCGCAATAATTTCAAGTGAATAGCACGGGTCTCTTCTGCTTTGTTCGCGATTTATAACGTCGAATAAAAGCAAAGGAAAATTAGTTCCTGGTAAAAATAGAAATGTTTCACCATTTACGCATTGGCGAATCGTTTGTATCCATATCACGTTTAATGTCAATGATTCAATTGTACGAGCCATCAAAAAATCAAAAAACAAAATAAGAAATTCTGCAGTTTCAACCTCACTATCAGCAAAAATTCTTCGTGATCTAGCAATTGAAAAAATGGAAGCCTCATTAACATTATGAATTGAAGACTGTAGCCAAAAGAGAGTGACTCTAAGTGCTGCTATATGAAGCAGTGAAGATTGGATCAATAAGTTCAATATACGACAATCACTACATAACACATTACCCAGCAGCAATATATCCAGAGGAATTATTAAAGTTAATTGCTGATGGTGGATACAAACCTGAACAAGTGTTTAATGCAGACGAAACTGCCTGTTTTGGAAAAGAATGCCAAACAAAACTTTCATATCAAAAAGTGAAAAGTGCACCTCTGGTTTTAAAGCAGCAAAAAATAAAGTTACTCTGCTGCTCTGAACTAATGCATCAGGAAATTGTTTAATTAACCACTTAGCTTTACAGATCACTAAATCCTCGTTCTTTAAAAAAGACAAAACAAGGACAACCTACCAGTGTTTTGGCATTCAAACAAGAAAGCCTGGGTTACAAGTGTTATTTTCATAATTTAAATATCAAGGTATTTCAAGTTTTGGACAATGCTCTAGGTCAGCCTCATGAACTTGAAGCTATGCATCTAAATATAAAAGTAAAATTTTTGCCTCTTAACACGACGGCCTTACTCCAACCTATGGATCAAAAAATAATCCAGGCCTTTAATCTCTATTACATTAGACAAACCTTTAAAATCATACTAGACACTATGGAATGTAATCCTGATATGAGTGTTATGTAATACTGAAAAAAATTGCCATAGCAAAGTGCATTGTTAACATAAAAGAATCATTGTAAGAACTAAAGCCATACACATTGAAATCATGTTGGAAAAAACTGTGGCCTAAGTGTCAGTAATCAAGAGGAATCCGTGCAAATTCAAACATTAACCGAAAACATTGCTCAAGTTGCGAATAGCATAGAACAAGATGGTTTAGAACAGATAGAATGAATACATTCAAGAATTGCTTGAATCGCAAGATGAAGATTTGACTGAAAGCGACTTGGAGGAAATGCTTTATCCCCATGTCATTGAAGAGGAAGCCTCAACGAGCACTGAAAAGATGAGATTAAACCTAAAAAACGTCTGTGAAGGTTTACGAATGGCATATAGGCTTGGTGATTTCTTCATAAAAATTGATCCGTCTGTGGAAAGAAGTACTGTTTTAAAAGGCAAATTATCAATGCCACAACCGAATATTAATCCGAATAGAAAACTCTTTAAAAGTGACAAAACAAAAAAAAATATTAAATTCTTTAAACCATTGCCAAAGCCTGATAATAATTATTAATATTGTTAAAAAATCTCTCATTAAATTGCTTTAATTAAATATGTATTATTTTTATTTTGTAACCTTGGAACCTATTCCCTATAATCCCGTACAAATTACCATTTTGTGTTCACGGCATATTTATGGAACGTATCCCCCGCGAATAAGTAGCTTTGGCTATATTTTGTTGCCTTTGCCTAATGCCTTTTTGCCTAAACTTATGTTTTCTAATTAATCTATCTATAAAAGATTATTAATATGTTTTTATTTGAAAAATACCTTTAATTCAATGGAAACAACACTTCAACAACTTCAATGAAATCATCATCTGAAATGCTTCAATGAGAAATGCATACTAAGACAACTTAAAGGCGTCAAGAAAGAAAATTCTTGTGAAATATTTCCCTCATCAACTACTAGATGCATTGTGTCAAATTTCTTCAAAAAAAATCCAAATATTTTCAGTTAGTTAGGAAGAATACTATGTTAAAATTTTAGACCGTAACTCCAAATTCCTGAGATACAGTGTAAAAAATTATGAGAGGAGTGGGTAAATCTGATGCGCACCAGGATGCTTGATTTACTTCGTTCTCTTAGCCTTTCACAGAAGTCTATAGCCTCTGCAAGTATTCCAGTAATGAATAACCAGGAAATTGAATACGTTTGAAAGTGTGAGAGCAGATTTAAATAGATGCGAGTTACAAAAGTATCTTTGCTTTTTGTTACTGTAAACAGCGAGACGATCTTTATATAATCGATAATCAATTTAGTTTTCTACATTGTGTACAGTGGAGTAATGGCAACATTTAAGCGCTACCGATAAGGTTCAATTATTTCCTCAAAATATTGTTAGTCAGTCATTATTGTCAATACATTGTTAACATTTCAATATAGTTGGACTGTGCTTGACACCTCACAGAAGTTTCATACCATTTCCCTTAATAAGCTAGAAATTATACCGTATTTTGTATGTGTTACTTGGAACCAATGTAACTCGGACGACCCAAAAATTACATAGGCATCTCATGCCTAGCCTTCGCACAGGGCCTAACCATGCTCGCAGACAATAAAACAAAGGCAACCAAACAGATAAAAGTCCTCAAGAAATTGCAGAGAAAGTCAGCCTACAAATCTCCTTCCAAAAAACAGAATTATTCTGCTCAAAATTAGATGTCCAAAATCTGAACACCAAATACAGCAAGATAAAAAGGGTCACACATTTAAAATACCTAGACGAGATCCTCGAACCCACAGGAGGAGCGAAGATAGCACAGAAAACTCGACTATAGAAGATAAAGAGGGTTTACGGCAAGACACGCAATATATACAATAAGAAATCCATATCCCCACACTCAAAGATAAGACACTACAACACGGTAATCAAATCAGAGACGCTATATGCAAGCCAGCGACAGCGTAACTGACACTGACACTGACAAGCGTAAGCGACACTTACACTGCACACAAAAAGCGGCTTAGGAAACATTAAAAGCAGAACGCAAAATTATGAGAAAAATCTTCAGCCCAAATTAACAGAGGAGGGATACAGACTACATTCCAGGAAGACCACGGAGAGAATGGCCAATGTAGCGGCCAACATAAAAAAAAAATTGATATTCTATGGACATATTAGTAGACTTCCACCGACAAGACTCACCAACAGAATTCTTAGATACATACAAGGGGTCAAGTCAACAATACTATGGATCGTACAAGTCAGAACTTATCTGGGGAAGGCACAAATCGATCCAACAGAGAATAAGAACAGAAGCACGTACAGAAACAAGATACATAGGTGGAACTCAGCGCCAGGGATATCGACGACAAGGTAGATGGAGGAGAGAAAGAGAATCCAGGGAGAAAGGATAAGAGGGGTGTGGAAAATCAGAAGGAACACACACTCATAAATCTGTTAGTCAGTGTTAAATTATTTTTTAATCGATGTTTTTCTAACTTTAATGGGTTACAACACAGATCAAACCAATGTTGAGATTCCATAATTAAATTAATTCTATAATTTCACTGTGGATGTATAAATACACTCCTCGGCAAAATTAACGCAACAACGCAATAAATCATATAAATCGCTAGATTTCATTAATTTTAATAATTCTTTTGTGCATTGATTACATTAAAAGTGAACTAGCTAAAATATCAATACTTCTATTGGAACCTTTGGCGTGAAACACTAAAACTTGAGGAGATTTACCACTAAACACCAAAACACTTTTTTAAACTACTCGACGCACGTTTCGCTAACCATGTTAGCATCATCAGGAGATGATTTAATCTCAATGATCTCTCTTAAATCATATCCTGATGATGCTAACATGGTTAGCGAAACGTTCGTCGAGCAGTTCAAAAAAGTGTTTTGGTGTTTAGTGGTAAATCTCTTCAAGTTTTAGCTACAATATGTCTATATAAGATTTAAATTAATATTATTCTTAAGACCTAATAACAAAATTGTCGAAATTGTGAAATGATGAAAGAAAAAAATTAATGGTCTAACTGGGACACTAGTAGCGTAGCCTCCTCTACTTCGGATCACAGTATTTAGGCGTCTAGACATGCTTCTAATTAAATTTTGGATAAAATCGTGAGCAATTTGTTCCCATTTTGTGATAACTGCATTTTCAAATTCCCTCAGGTTTTTCATATATATATATATATATATATATATATATATATATATATATATATATATATATATATATATATATATATATATATATATATATATATATATATATATATATATATATATATATGTATATATGTATATATATATATATATATATATATATATATATATATATATATATATATATATATATATATATATATATATATATATATATATATATATATATATATGTATATATATATATATATATGTATATATGTATATATATATATATATATATATATATATATATATATATATATATATATATATATATATATATATATGTATATATATATATATATGTATATATATATATATATATATATATATATATATATATATATATATATATATTTATATATATGTATATATATATATATATATATATATATATATATATATATATATATATATATATATATATATATAAATATATATATATATATTATATAAGAAAAATATCACCAGAAAATGGACATGCACAAGTGAAATTGACTACATCATGACCAACAATAAAACAATATTTACCAATTACACTGTCTTTAACAATTTCAATGTTGGAAGTGACCACCGAATGGTACGAGCAAAGGTTAGGATTAACTATTGCAGAGAACGCAAAAGAATGGTAAGATCAAAGATGGACAAAGTGGATTCTGAGAAACTGCAGAAGAGAGGATGCGATTTTGAGATTACTTTGTCCAACCGGTTTGTTGTGTTACAAGATCCGGAGGAAGTGGAACTATCGGTTCAATATGAAGAAATCGCCAACAATGTGCTTCAAACAGCTGCTTCAATAGCACCAGAAGAAAAATGACTCAAACAGACAAAAATCTCCAGTGAGACAATTGATTTAATGAAGAAACGACCGACAATGAGCAATGCAGGTAGTCCTTTTGGCAGGGTCGAGTACACTGAGCTCTGCAAAACTATAAGAAAACGTACCAGAGAGGACTTGCGCCGATTCAACATACATCTAGTGTAAAAAACCCTGGAAGAAAACAAAGGAATTAACAAGGCTAAAGAGAAACTGAGAAACAAAAGAACGCAAATATATGCCTTAAGGCGTGAGGATAGCACAGTATACAAGGCGCGTAATGTTAGAGGTTGTCAGAAAATGTTATTCCCAGTTATATGAAGATAAGAACCAATCAAAGACAACAATACCCACGAAAGAACAAATGCCAGATATCCTAGTGGAGGAAGTAACAAATGCTACAGAATCGATAAAAAATGGCAAGGTTCCAGGAAAAGACAGTGTAAGTATCAAAATGCAAAAAGCTGGTGGTCGGATGTTACATAAAACATTGGTAAAATTATACTCAAAATGCCTCAAAACACAAAAAGTAACTGTCTTATGAAAAAATGCAGAAGTGATCTTTTTACATAAAAAGGGAGCACAGGAAGATTTAAAGAACTACCATTCAATAAGCTTCCTATCAGTAATGTACAAAGTTTTCACTAAGATAATTTCTAAAAGAATCTTAAAAAACTGAATGACGCACAACCAAGAGAACAAGCAGAATTCAGAAGAGGATTCAGTTTAATGGATCACATCCAGGTTCTACAGCAGGCCATAGAAAGGCACAACGAATATACCATGCCACTGTGCTTGGCTTTTATCAACTACGAAAATGCATTTGACTCCATTTCAAAGCATGTAAACCTATTAGGATCGATATATGATGGAGCTACAGCCACAATTCACCTTGATGATCTTGAAGTGGGAATTAATGTAGAACGAGGTGTACGGCAGGGTGACGCAATATCACCTATACTTTTCTTGGGTGTCCTTGAAGAAGTATTTCGTAGATTGGACTGGGAACAGGATGGTGTAAAGATCAATGGTGCAAACTTAAACCATCTTAGATTTGCAGATGATATCGTTCTCCTTTCACAAGACCCAGAGGATCTGCAAAAACGCATACAAGAGCAACCAAGGGCTATCGAACCATTTAACTTGAAAATAAACCTGAAAAAGAGTCAGGTTATATTCAATAACTTCGCTCATGACAGAAGAATTTCAGTTTTAGGATGGGATTTGGAGATTGTGGGCAGCTTTATATATCTTGGGCAGATGATTTCAATAGAGGGGCATACCGCCCGGGAGGCGGAACGGCGTGTTAAATGTGGCTTGCAGGCTCAACATTGTGTTTAAGAGTAGACTCCCACTTTGCATGAAAAGAGAAATCTTCGATCAGTACGTTCTACCTGTTATGACATACGGAAGTAAAACCTGGACACTCACATCGCAATCAATTCAAAAACTTCGGGTAGCACAGAGGGAAATGGAAAGATGTATGCTTGGCGTTACAAGACGAGACAGAACGTCAGACAGACTGCGACAGACTGCGCATGGATCAGGGAACAAACGAAAGTATGTGACATTATTGGAAGAGTAAAGCAATTGAAATGGAGATGGGCAGGCCATATAGCGAGGCGATGGGATGACAGATGGATCAAGGCAATCCTGGAGTGAATACCGCTTGGTCGCAAACGTCCGCCAAGAAGACCGAAAGCACCGTGAAGGAGAGCCCAGAACCGTGAAAGTTGGAAACATGCTGAAAAGGCCTTCATCCAAATTTTTGACTCTTTGAAACATTTATCTTCTGGTGCTATTGAAGCCGCCGTTTTAAGCACATTGTTAGCGATTTCTTCATATTGGTCTGTAATTTCCATCTCCTCCGAGTCCTGTAACACAGCAAAGCGATTCGACAAAGCAATTTCAAAATATCTGCCCCTCTCCAGCAGCTTCCCAGAATCCACTTTGTCCCTTTTTGATCTTATCATTCTTTTGCGCTCTTTTCGGCAGTTTATCTTAATCTTTGCTCGTACCATTCGGTGGTCACTTCCCACATTAGAATGGTTAAGGACAGTACAATTGCAAAATATTGCTTTATCGTTTGACATGATGTAATCAATTTCACTTGTGAGTCCAGATGGACTTTTCCATGTCCATTTTCTGTTGATCTTTTTCTTGTAAAACGAATTCATAATATAGAGTTCTTGTCCTTCAGCAAATTCAACCAGCCTGTCACCTCTATTGTCCCGCCCACCATTTCCATATGGGTCAGTTGCATTTTCACCAGTTCTTGCTTCTCCGATTCTGGCATTAAAGTCGCCCATCAGGATTTTATACCTATACTTCTCTTGATCTAAAAGTTGGACCACATCATCATAAAATTCCTCAATTTCCTATTCACTTTCAAATTTCCGTACATACATTATATATATATATATATATATATATATATATATATATATATATATATATATATATATATATATATATATATATATATATATATATATATATCATCAGCAATAAAGGCCTACTCTCAGCCAAGAAAAAAAACAGATAGAAAAATAGCAAACCCCAATATCAAGATAAACTAATATCGAACAAAATAACCGAGCTAAAAATCTGATTCAAAGACTTAATAAAATCGCATTGTTTTTCTCGCAGTTTTTGCCATCTGGTTCGCTAGATATTAAATTGTGTCTGGATCCTGTTTTAGATCATACGAACTTCTCCTTGAGATTAGAAGAAGAAAAGAACTTTTACTTTCAAAACTTAAGGTTAATAAAAAGCATCTTCCATTATATTTTTTTTAGATTTTGCCTTCGGACAGTCAGTTTTTGAAACTGCAGAGATATATTTCTTGTTATACATCAAATACAGTTAGGGATATTAAATCCAGTAATTTTTTGTTGATGGAGAAAAATAGAGCGCCAGGTTTACCACCTAAAATGTTTTGGTTTTAAAAGCGTGTTAGTACTCCAAGAGTAAGATTATATATAAGAAGGTATTCCAATCCTGCAAAGGACGATGGAGAATGTATCAAGCGGTAACGCCATCGCAAGCGTATCTAAGGCATCAATTTTTACTTTTTATGGCGTTCCGACTCAACAGTTTGGAGTTTAAATCCTCACCGATGTTATTTTTTTTTTGTTCAAAAATAGTATTAAAATTACTCTGTTATTAACTTCTGATAATTATTAAGTTGCAAGTTATTTTTTCAGTCTCTAGTGCTAAATAATTAGTAAAATAAAAAAATATATCTCATACATCATACACATTTGTTTTTAATTGAAAAAAAAATACATAGGATAAGAAACAAACAGGAGAAATTCTACATAAAAGGACAAGAAGAAGAGAACTTCAAGATTCAGGAAAGAACATGTTTACACTTCCGTGATAGTTGAATTAAAACTTTTAAACGTAGAACAAAATACTACAATGTATCCTAGTTTGAAAATGTCACAGAGAAAGCTCCCAGGAATAAATTTATATATTGTCCTGTCTGTTTACACATTGTTCGTTTACTACCGATGTTACAAAACGAAAGCTATGTTATTTATCTTCATTTCAATCCTATCTGTTATTAAAACTATCATGTTTAAAGTTAAGATTTATTTCAAAATAGTACTCGTTCTAGGTTTATGTGCTCCGTTAACGATTGAAATGAAAAATCATATTTTTAAATTTAATTCTATGCACGGTCTGTCCTCAATTTACTAATGGATTTCATTAATTTTCATTCTTACCAACTCATCGAATAGTCAAGTTAGCTTTCTTCGATCTGATATCGATATATATATATATATATATATATATATATATATATATATATATATATATATATATATATATATATATATATATATATATATATATATATATATATATATATATATATTTATATTATTAGGTGCGTATAGACCCGGTTGGATCACGCAAAGCATTCAGACTCAATTTCGAGTATTCTTTCTGATCCTCCACACCTCTCACATCCTTTCTCCATGGATTCTCTTTCTCTCCTCCGTCCACTTTGCTCCCGATCTCCTCGAAATTTCGCTCTCTGATACAACGTTCCACATATGTATTTCGTTTCTGTACGTTCTTCTATTCTCAATCTCTGTCGGACCCATTTGTGGCTTTCCCAGATCAGCTCTGACTTGTGTGATCCATGGTACTGTTGACTTGACTCCTTATATGTTTGTAATAATTCTATTTGCGAGTCTTGTCGGTGGGAGTCTACTGATATGTCCATAGAATTTGAACCTTCTTTTCCTTATGTCCACCGCTACGTTGAACATTCTCTCTATGGTTTTTCGAGAATGTAATCTGTATCCTTCCTCTGTCAATTTTGGGCCGAGAATTTTCGTCATAATTTTGCGTTCTTCTTTTAGTATGTATTCTATGCCGCTTTTTCTATGAACTGTAAGTGTCTCGCTTTCGTATAGTACTTCTAGTTTGATTACGAACGTGCAATTACTGATGATTGGGACGTTCCTAATAGCTTTGTATTTCAGTATAGTTTTTAGGTTAAATATTTGTTCAGTGCATGAGCGACCAGATTGATAGCGACTAAAATTGATAATGGTAAATGTTTAGAAAAGAAACAACAACGCATGAAATCACTCTGTCTAACTCTACAAAGTCACAAGGTCCAGTACCTTGTTCTTCCATCCCGAGCTATTCCATTTAATTTTAGCTATGGAACAATGTATAATTATATAACAACTGGCCCTATTGATATAAGTACAATTGTTAATGATTCTCAATCTGATGAGCCGACCGCGGTGATCTGGTTGGTTAATCGCCCGCTTGGCAATCCAAAGGTAGCTGGTTCGATTCCAGCACTCGGATGGTTGATTTTCTTTAGGTCTTCTGTTCGTCTTACTTCCTACCCCACACACATACATATACACACACGCGCACACACATATCCACACCTAAATGTCTGTAATTGTTTCTAGGTAAGAGTGTAAAATCCGACAATGAGTCACGCCAGTTAAAGGCTGGGTAAGGCCGGATGTCTTCTGAGAAGTGTTCTACGTTGGTCACTCGCTAGTCGGTAGGCATAGTCGGTAGACATAGACTTATTGGTAAGCACATAACCAAGGGTTGATAGCCTGAGGGGGGTGCTGGCCTGGGTTTGTCGGTAGCTGATGACCGTGATTCCGTACCCACGTTAAGCTGTAGGTACAGTCACTAAATAGCCTTAGATTCTGATGCTTTCAATCTGATGATGAACTACTTTTTAACTGTGGAAATTCAAAGGCACTTAAAATAGGAAGGCAATATTGTTTGATTGGTTTTGTCTTAAATATGGAAGACAATACAAATGATGTGTTGTATTATTTAAAAGCAAACGTCGAATATTCTTTCCGAGCAAGTGTTACCTATAAAATTTATATAGCTTACGATTATAGTAGTACAAAATTATCGATGCCCAGTGCCTATGTCTGGCATATACTTCATAAACTGTTCCCATATTTTTGCTTTATTATACAAACTTGAAGATTGTGCAGTTAATAGAGATTATGCAAAAAAAAACCGAAGAAGGGTTAAAAATCAGACAATCATCCCAATAATATTTAACAGCTAACTAACTTACTAAATGCATATATCCAAAGAAATCAATTATATATTTTAATTGTTTGTTTCTGTAGAAAAGTTTGTTACTAAATTAAAAATTAACCGCAATATCGATAACAAAACAAAAACCGAAATAATATAAAATAAATTAAAATCCTAATACCAGTAACAGTAAATTGATGTGATTTATTTCTGTATATTTTATTTATTAAAGTGTTTCTATGAGATAAAAAGAAAATAATCGATTGCATTTGTTAAAATCATCTATGTATATTCAAACTATAATAGGACTATAAAATATTCTTAGAATATAGTTTTGATAGCTGTCGCAGTAGCAATTTTTTTTCTACGAGGAAAATGTTCCTTAGATCTCAAAAGAAGGTAATCTGATAATGCAGTACTTTCCACCCTAATTAACCTAATTTTTTCTTAGGTGATTCCCGCAATTAGCCTTTTTCCTCGGAAGTTTTGAAAAAATACCGCTAGAGGCAGCACAGGTAGGGGGTACAAACATTTTCATTCTGCTTTTTAAAGTACATTACTTTAGATTATTCAATATCTTGCATGAATTTTGTTATTTATGTTTTTTTTTAAGAGATGAAGAAAGTATCGCGAATGCTAATGATAAAAAAAAATTGTTAGAATTGATAATGTTTACAAGAGAAACAATAACAAATAAAATCACTCTCTCTAACTATACAAAGTCCAATACCTTGCACGTTTAATTCCAAAAATTGGTCTGTTTTTCCATCTCGAGCTACTCCGGTTACTTATAGCTGTGGAAGAATGTATAGTTAGATAACCACTAGCCCTATTGATATAAGTATAATTGTTAATGATTCTCAATCTGATGATGAATTACTTCCTAACTGTTGAAATTCAAAAGCACTCAAAAGAGGAACCTATATAAAAGGTTAATTGTTGATAATTTATTTTGAAGATAGGACGTTATATTGTCACGATTATTTAGATATCTTGCCTGAATTTTGTTATTTATGTTATTTTTCCTTTTAAGAATTGAAGAATGAAGAATGTATAATGTAGAATGTATATATACATATATATATATATATATATATATATATATATATATATATATATATATATATATATATATATATATATATATATAGATCTTGCGCGATGAACTCCGAAACTACTAAACCGATTTTAATGAAATTTTGCACACTGTGTGCAATTTGATCCAACTTGAGAGATAGGATAGTTTTTATCTCAATTTATAGACGCAATATATTTTATTGCAAATTATTTGTTTATTATATGACAAAAAGTTATAATTATCTGTGAGTTCCATAAATTTCCAACAGAGGGCGGTGTAAGTTAGTTTATCGACATAACGCTTCAACTCTTTAGTGTCCGGATTGGATAAGTATCCAATAAATGGCGCTGTGTTAAGAGTCCAAACGTTTCATTTATGCTACAATTCATTTCACGTCACACGTGTGTTCTAAATTTACTTACGACATAATCTTGCTTTTTCAATTTTTGCTGCATTATTTTTTTGTTTAATTTAAATTATTCTCTGTATCATTTTGTTCTTTATTATTTTTAACTAAAAAAAAATAACTTTGTTTTGTTACATGTAATAACAAAATTTTGTACATAATTTTGATTTCGTCTTTTAATTTTTCGTTTTTTAATTGAATATGTGTAAGTAATACTCAATTTTATTATCATTTTTTTTTAATCAAAATCATCAAAATTTAGTTCCACGCTATTTTACATGAAACAAATCATGTAAAAAATGGGAGCCACACAAGGAAAACCACACCCTTCAACTACGGCATATTCAAAGCCAAGACATTGGAACGACTTTACACAGTACATCCAAAACAACGTGAATGCTTCTATTTACGTTTGTTGTTGGTGTTTGTTCCCGGATCAACGTCTTTCGACTTTTTCCGAACAGTTAATAGTCGAGTATTCAATACATATCAAGATGCATGTCGCGAGTTGCAATTGCTAGAAAACGGCAACGATTGGGACCTGACACTTGCCGATGCAGCGTTAACATCAACGCCGAATTACATTCGTCAACTGTTTACAATTATTTTGACGACATGTTATCCACCACAAGCATCGACTTTGTGGGAAAAATACAAGAATTGTATGACTGAAGACATATTACACCGAATTAGACAAACAGACCAATGCCCATATAGGTTACACGCCAGAGATGTAGAATGAAGCGTTAGTATTGATCGAGGATTTATGTATTTTAATTTCAAATTTACCACTTAATCATTATGGTATGCCATCACCTGATTGCCCGGCTACTGGCTTAATTAAAAGTGATTTACAACGAGAAAAACAATATAACCATGGCAATTTAGCTACAATTATCGCGAATAGTGAGCCATTACTGACAGCTAAACAAAAAAACATTTATAATCGGATTATGCTGACTGTTGATGCTGGACAAGACGGCTTTTTTTTCGTGAACGCACCAGATTAAACCGGTAAGACATTTTTAATATCGTTGATCCTTACCAAGATACGGTCGCAACAGAAAATCGCATTGGCAGTTCCATCGTCAGGCATTGCTGCCACTTTGCTAGATAGCGGGCGAACGGCACATTCAAGCATTCAAGCTGCCATTAGCCATTCATAATACACCAAACGCAATATGTAACATAAAAAAAGGAGAATAGCTACAGTGTTGCGAAAAGGTTCAATCATAATCTGGGATGACTGCACAATGGCTCACAAACCTTCACTCGAAGCATTGCACAGAACTATGCAAGATTTAAATGGCAACGATAAAATTTTCAGTGGTAGTGTCCTACTACTGTCTGATGATTTCCGAGAGACCTTACCGGTCATTCCTCGCTCTACTTTTGCCGATGAGATTAACGCATGTTTAAGAGAATCGTTCTTATGGCGAAGTATCGAAACACTTCGATTGACCATAAACAAAATTGCTAGATATTGGAAACGATAGAATAGAACTGCAACCAAATACGTAATGCATTAAATTGCCAAACACTGCACTGTTGTTCAGATAAAAAATGAATTAATTGACTGTATCTTCCTGGACATACAAAATAACCACTTGGATCATAACTGGCTCAGTAATCGGGCTATTTTGGCAGCCAAAAATGATGAAAAATGATGAAAATGATGTTGACAAAATACAGATCCATACAATTCCAGATACAACAGTTGTTGCCAGGTAATCTGATTTCTTTTACATTAATCGACACTGTTGTTGAAGAAAACGAAAGTGTAAATTTTCCATTTGAATTTTTAAATTCTCTGGATAGGCCCGGAATGCCACCACATAATCTTCGCTTGAAGCTTGGCTTACCTATTATTCTTCTGCGTAATTTTAAACCACCTCAGTTATGCAACGGTACACATTTAGTCATAAAAAAAAATCACCGAAAATATTCTTGAGGCAACCATTTTGACTGGAAAGTTTAAAGAAGTGGTCCTGTTACCAAGTATTCCTATAATACCGGCAGAATCTGCGATACCATTCAAAAGGCTTAAGGCCAAATAATATCCATTTGCGGCGTAGACTTGGAAAATCCATGTTTTTCCCATGGGCAACTATATGTTGCATGCTTACATGTGGGGAAACGATCGAATCTATTTGTGTTAGCAAGTATTCTATTTGTGTTAGCAATATTGTGCACCGATTAGCGCTGAATTAAATTAAAACTGAAAATTTTTATATGATAAATGATAAATAATTATTAAAAATAATGGAAAAATAATAAAAGTATTGGACAGTTTTCTACAATTTAATTCAACGTATAACTTAACCATAGCAACGTATGATCGGGTCTGCCTGTGCTGGCCAGGCCTTTCTATTCAATATTAGTCTTTTCGCGTGTGCCCACGTTTTCCTTTCCTCTTAAAAATCTTTTTCCCAGGTTTGCCTTTGGTATTCCTCTCTTCCTTTTTCCTTGTGCTCTCGTTTCCAATTCCGTCGTGACTTGTCCGAGATGTCTCCACCTTTTGAGTTGTCTTAGTCTATATATGTAACGATAGTTTCTCGGGTATCTTGTGATAGCTGTGTCTCCAACAATCCTTCAGTTTAATTGGATATTGCTTTGTCTTGATGTCATGAGTAATTTTTGATTTTTTTAATCTGATATCGCCTATAGTATTAGAGATAATTATTTACTTGTGAGTTATTAACTGAGATTAGATCTCTTTATAGAACAAAATCTATTCTACCTCCTGGATTTCTACCAGGATTTCTTACTTTATTTACTTGCTTATTTTTGAAATGTTATTGTTAAAACATCTTGTTCTTTAATTCTTTAATTAATCCAGATGAATTGGTGGTATCATCATCATCATCATCATCATCATCAGCCTGTGTCGATCCACTGCAGGATGAAGTATTTCTTTACTGCTGATACTGGGTATGATTAGTTTTTTGTATTGTTGTACGATATTTATTTTGAGTGCGATGTTCGATTGACCAGTGGTAATAATTCCTTAATAGTGTGTGTTTAATTTTTGGGTACTTTTTGCGATTAAAATGCAGCATGTTGATGAAAACAATGAACTAGTGGACATAATATTAACTTATGGGGAGTGCAAACAAAATACAGCCGTAACATGTGGTTTGTACGCGAAAACGTTTCCTTTAGGAAATCATCTAGCTCCAATGACGTCGTCGCATGAGTTTCTAGGCATACCACGTTTCTTCCTGTCTGGTAGAGCCTAGCGAAACAATTTCTTTGATAAGATTAGATAAGATGACTACACCATCGCAACCTTTTTGTTTTCAATACGATTAATGATTCTGTTAGTATAAATTAAACAAAATTTGTCTTTTTGAGAACGAATATCTTTAAAACCTTGGCAACAACAAAATATTGTGATCGACGTATAAGAAAATTTAACAAGAGGTATAGAAATCGATTCGTGATGACAAACAATACACCACTGAACATGCCTTTTTATACTAAAGTTCTTTGTTTTCAAATACAGCTTGAATTTATTTTGGGAGAAATAACGATGGCGTAAAGAAAAGAATCTCGATAATAAAGCAAACAAAAACCGCCAAGAAAAACGAAATCCCGATATGAATAATTGTAAATTGGGATTATTTTTCTTTCTGTATGCTTTGTACATTCCGTTTATTAAAATGCTTTTTTTTTAGACATGAACAGATAATTCCAGTCGTTGAAATATATGAAGTACTTATTTAATAGTTTAATGATGATGACATGGTAGATCTCTGCAAGACCCAACTCAGTTGGGTCAAGGACTGACAAATCAGATACTTTTTAAAAGAAATATTTGGTTTTTTGGTCAAAAATCGGTTTATTTTTCAAACTGGTCTCTTTTTAGGTCCATACATGTCGCCCAATTATGTTCCAACTTTTGCACGTCTTTTTTCACCCATGATCTCGCCATTTGATGTGATTTATCTCCAGTCATTTCTTCATGTTTAGAAAGAGAAATAAGTCAAATTGCAACAACAACAATTGTAGTGCAAATTGACCAACTTCACTTCTTTCTTCATCAAATGAAGGTCTTTATTTATAAACTGTTCTTGAAATTTGACCAATAATATAACATAACACTTTCCTTAATCTTCTTTTCTCTCTTGATCTTCTTTTCCTTTTCCAAATTGTCGATGATGATAATTAACTCGAATAGATTTGCCACTAAACACCAAATCACTTTTTGAAACTTCTTGACGCACGTTTCGCTAACCACGTTAGCATCGTCAGAAGATGATTTAATCTAGGTTTCAAAAAGTGATTTGGTGTTTACTGGTAAATCTCTTCGAGTTTAGTGTTTCACACCGAAGGTTCCAATAGAAGAATTGATGAAGATAATATCATTTGAATTCAAAAAAACCTTGGAAACCTTGGTCTTCTGCGGAGCATGTTCGCTGGGTAATACTTTTCTTGTCTGTAGTGATGACTTCAAGTTTGATCAGCCGTTACGAATCGCCGCAGAATCTTCTTCGGATTACGCTTATAAATGTCTAAAAACGATGTGAAGTGGTTATTCGATTTTGTGTTTGATCCGCAGTAAGCAAACGGGGCATCCATCGGGTCAAAGCTTTCTCATTGCAAAATGTTCGTGCAGGATATTCCATATGCCTTTGTCCAAGATGTTTATCACTTTAACAATCTCACTAATACTATATCATGGATTTTGTTCTCCATCTCTTAATAATAACCTTGAGCGTGGAGAGGAGTCCTGAGCTGTGCTCAATAATTCACTCATGAACAATGAAATGTAAAGGAGCAGAGCCATCATGATACTTTTTCAAGTGTCCTTCGATTTGAGCAATGATTTTTCCACGCAAAAGTAGTGTTTAATATAAAAAGTGAAACTAACTTTTTTCCATGATAAAAATATCGAACCTATGCACTTTCGAAGACTGTTAAAACAAAACTAACGGTCATATTTAAAACTTCATGCTTATCGGAAATATTATCACATCGTACATAGTATGTTGATTTTTGGAAAAGCTCCTGTAAAAAGCTCTTGAAATTATATTTTCCATCTAAAAATATCTGTTAATAAATTTAATAACATCCTGGTTATGCATAGAGTAAAATTCTTTTGCTGCATAATAACGTAAAATGTTTTCAACGAAAATATCTAGAGAATCTTCTTTAAGGCATGACTTAAACACTAATAATAAAAGTTGTATTTCCACAGGAAAAAAATGAAAATCTTAAGGTTAAGGATTGGAGTTAGAGACGCATCAGTAACTACAAGGCTATTTAGCTACTGGACCTATAGCTTAACGTGGGTTCCGAACCACGGTCATCAGCCACTGACGCAACCCAGGCCAGCACCCCCCTCAGGATATCAACCCTTCGTTATGTGCTTGCCCATAAGTCTAGTAGGAAGCCTACCGACTGGCGAGTGACCAACGTACAACACTTCTCAGAAGGCATCCGGCCTTACCCAACCTTTAACTGACGTGACTGAGAGGTAATTCGTTGTCGGATTTTACACTCTTGCCTAGAAACAATCACGGACATTTAGGTGTAGATATGTGTGTGCTTGTGTATGTATATGTAATTGTATATATGTGTATGTGTGGGGTAGGAAGTAAGACAAACAGAAGAATTAAAGAAAAACCACCATCCGAGCGCAGGAATCAAACCAACTACCCCGCCAATGCGGTTTCGGCACAGCAGCGGCAGACCGCCGTATCCGTCCGCACCAACGCGACCGGTGAAAAAAAAAATGAAGAGAGACATATAGTCAAGTGATACCTCTGTGAAATAACATATATGAAAATCATTCAAGGTCTTGATAAAAACTGTACCATTTTTACGGGTTGTGTCTGCCACCTGGTTTACTTGTTTGTAAGGGGTAATTTTTTCGGTGTGTCCGAACTTCCGATAGGTATCGCTGTGAAATCATTATAGCAAATGTCATCATGGCAATCATCATGGCACATCAAATATCTGGCATATTATCATGGAATGTTTAATCAAAGCAGTTTAAAAGACACAACTGAAATATTTATACTTCACAGTCTGCTGCTTATTCAGTCCATATGAAAGAAATTTACGAAAATCTTAATATGATTTTACAAAAATCCAGCTCTCGATTGGATGCTATCCACATAGCATCCATTCTCCAGATTTAAAAGTTGTCTCATGAACCTTGATCAACAAAAGGAATTTACAAAGTTTCCATGTTTTATATGTGAGTGGTACAGCAGAGCAAGGGATCAGCATTGGTCCAAAAAACAGTGGCCAGTAAGAACAACTTTAAAACCTGGTAAGAAAAATATTTTGGGTTAAACAACCAAAAAAGATTCTTTAACCACCATCAAGTTAGACTTAATAAAACAATTTAAAAAGAGCCTTGCCTAAAGATGGTGAATGTTTTAAATATCTCTGTAAAAGATTTCCTTATTTATCAGAAGCGAAACTGAAAGAAGAAGTTTTCGTTGGGCCTGATATTAGTAAAGTGATGTTCGATTCCGACTTTGAAGCCAGGATGATTACAAAAGAAAAGGCGACTTGGGTATCATTTAAAGAAATTGTGACTAAGCTTGGTCACTTTATAGAGAACAACAAAATGCATCACATAGGAGAAAAAGCTATACAAGAAACTTTACGGATAAATGGAAAAGGAAATACAAAGAAACAAGCACCTAAAATATTTGCATTGAAGTAAAATATGTTCTCGTAAGTAAAAATAGTAGCCTAATCAAATAAAAGTACGATTTAAGTTTTTATTTTTTTTGTATTAAATTATTTCCTATTTTGAAATATAATTGATGTCATATTGTAAGAGAACTGTGGGTGGTACAAAAAAAATGATATAGTGCGTTTCAAGATATATCGTTGACCGATTGGCTGCAATAAACTCTTAACAAACCCTTTCGTAATAAAACCCAGCAAAATTGCAAGAAACGTAAACAGGGCCGGGCCTAATAAAATAACAGGTAAAAAGATAAAATTAATTTTGTACCTGGTTTAGTAGTTTCGAAAAATTTTAGTTTAGTTGATATTCTTTTCTTAAACAGTGCAGATCTATAATTTTGATCGTATTTTTTGTTATTCCGAACGTGCTAAAAATGTGGCGTTCTTGGTAAGATAATGATCATGGTGCTTCCTTCCGGTAGTGCTAATTTTAAAAGAAAACATTTATCGCCCAAATTGTTAAAAATGTGTATGTTTGATTAAATAGGGGGCCATAAAAAAATATGTTTTAAAGGTCATGTGATTCAACGCTTTTAGATTATTTTCTTTGGGTTTATGTTAAATCTTTGGTCTATGCTGATAAACCAGCATCTATTGACGCGTTGAAAGCCAACATAACTCGGACAATTGCGGACAAAAGATCCCAATTGGTTGAAAAGGTGGTAAAAAATTAGATTGGCAGAATGCGTTTTGTCAGAAGTAGCCGTGGCGGACATTTGATTGACATAAATGCACATAAAATTTCAGATTACCTAAAGAATTTTTCTGTGAATAAAATTTTTACTTTTTTACAACTGATTTATATTTACGAAAAGTACATTTTCAATATATCATTCCTTAATGTGTGCCTTTACGCTTTGAGTTTTTACATGTTAATAAACAAAATACAGAATAATTTAATGACCTTTTAAAGCAAAAGATCGTGTTTTGACGACTGAGACTGAAGTCCGTTGTCAGTCAGTATTAAGGTCTTGCCAAACTAGCACCTGCAGCAATGTTTGTCAATTCGAGATGTCACCGAAGCATAATGACGTCCTAATATATACGTATATATTTGTCAATCGCCACTCTCCCTATAAGGCTTCAAACTAATAGGATTTTAAGTCTTGATTAATTAGTGACTTATCTGGGTCTAATGCCAGTTGATATAATTATCTTCGTCCATGATTAATATGAGGTATCAGGAGTAATTATAGGGAGTAGGAACGTTCGTTATTTTGTGGGTATTAGCTAAGATTAGATCTCATTATAGAATACATTACCTCGGCTCGCTCAGGTTGCGTTTTTTCTTCCTTATGTTTGATCATTATTTTGTTATTACTAATCATTATGTTCGTTGTTGTTTGACCATTATTCCCTTGCTTTAATTTAAAGAAATGCTGGTTATTTCAGGGTTTTCTTTAGTATTTGGGTGGAAATATGGAAGACATACATACATGTCTTAGCTGTTTTAAGTTATTATTCTTTTGTTTCTTAATATAGGTTGACTGTTATTCTTTCTTTAATTAATCCTTCGTTTTAATATACTTAATCTGGCATATGATATCATAATTAATCTGTTTTATTTTACAGCTTTATTTTTATTTATTATTATTAATTATTATATTTTAATTTACTTTTTTAGCTTCTGTATTAATATTCTTAGTTTATTCTGGGCTCAAGTTCGAATTTTTGATGAGTTAATTTTGCTATCAACTGTATTTTCTAGATGTTCTTTTTTTTTGTTTCTAATATTATTTTTACATAAACAAGCATCATATCCTTTGGCAGTGTTTTTATAGTTAGTTAGTTAAACGGTCGATTTTATTTATCAAAACTTGTCCACAATCCTTTTCGATTTGATTTATAATAACTTAATTCTAATATAGAACAATGTTTAGGAAATATATATATATATATATATATATATATATATATATATAGGCGCCGTGCCCGAAAGCCTGGCAGTGAAAGCACTGGGTGTGAGCGGTCATACGGGTGTATTACTCCCACTTGATTATGTCGTTGTTAAGCGATTTGATTTTATTCACTACCCCGAGGTTCGTCGATTTCTCCATCGTTACTAGGTAAGAATGGCTTGCGCTGTTCTTACCTTTCAGATGGACACACACGTTCACTCGCACATTTTTTTCCCGGAATTCTCGTTTCACTTCCTCCGGGTCCAATAATGGTGGTCCTTTGAAGACAATTTTCTTTTGCTTCGTTGCACGGTTTGTGTACGTGTAGAACTCGTACCCGTGCTGGTCCAATTCGCTGGTGATCTTCTTAAAGGCTGCTTGCGTTCCTGCGTACAGCCGTACTCCTTTGGTGGTGTATTTTGTTAAAGATTCCGACGTGATGTGATGATTCAAAATAGGAAAGAGTCATAATTTCCACGTAAAAAAAATCTTACGCCGTTTGCGAGATATTCGTGTTCGAATATTCCATTGCATATATATATATATATATATATATATATATATATATATATATATATATATATATATATATATATATATATATATATATATATATATATATATATATGTATATATATAGACACACAATATATATATATATATATATATATATATATATATATATATATATATATATATATATATATATATATATATATATATATATATATATGTATATATATAGACACACAATCGGTTTGGTACTGATGTCCATAGCCAGATGGAAATTAATGATTTCTTAATTTTATGGTTATAGAAATGGGCACTCATAAAGACACTGATGAAGAGTACAGACTCAAAAACTATTCGTGAGAATTAGTTGGCTCTCCTAAGGTGTTAGATAAAATATGAAATAAACTAACAACATTAATGCCTTAATGAATTGGTTAGGCATTCGGGTAACTAGCAGCGCTATCTATGACTGAACATTCGCATTATCTTACAACTCATTTAAGATTTCACCATAAAAAATCTCAAGGCTTTATTAGCTCTTCTTCATTAATAATGTCAAAGATTAGGCAAAAATTCAAGCACTCACTTTTTCTACTAGACATGCTATATATTTTAGTCTCTAGGTAAATGGAATATCCCTTAAGTGTTTGGCTGTAATACTGTTTGTTAATATCTAGTCGGTTGTATTACAACTTTATTGTTTGGCATGTAAATTGACCTAGTTTACCAAATTGAATTTACATATTCCCCAAACTAGACCGAAGCACGCCAAACAAACCTGACTCAGAAAAAATTAATCTTAATTTTTAATTTGTAAACAAATTTAGAAGGTTAAGATTATATCTTAACTGAAAAATATTGGTTAATCTAAGATTGAAGTATATGTAAATACAGGGTATATTTAAAGGGAAAAGTTATTGATGTGAAATCAAATGCAAGACGTTATTTATACTTAGTATAAAACATGTAGTTTATTTTGTCTAAATTATACTTAATATGAGTCAATAAAACGCTTAAAGCCATCATAATATTTGTTGTAGTAACCGCATTCATTTTCGAGAGAGGTATTCAAAGCCGCTTCGGCAGACAGAACAGAACAGCAGGCACAACAGTTAAACTTTTCTGCCAAGCGGCTTGAACAACATTTGAAAATACCAAATGATATTTTGGCGAAAATCGTGACTTTGGTTAGTTACGATAGGTAAGTTACGATAGGTAAGTTACGATAGGTAAATTACGATATCCAATTTGAGCTCGATACGTCAACTAGTTTGTTTACATCAGTTGATTTTGTTAGTCGACATTAAGTGTGTGTTGCGATTTAACTATGAATAAAAATATTGAGCAAGAAGTTCGTTTTAAATTTCGTGTCTCAAACGAAATTTCGTGTGCTGAATCGCTGAAAATATTGCAAAAGACCTACGATGAATCGTGCGTTAAAGCGTTCAAAAAGGGTCTAGAAGTGGGAGTTGATTTGCCTCGTTCGTGTCGATCTTAATCAAGAAACTCTTGCTCTAATTGCGGGAATCACCTAAGAAAAAATTAAGTTTATTAGGCTGGGATGAACTGCATCATCAGACTACCACCTTTTCAGATCTATGATATATCTAGATCTATTTTATAGCCCTATTATATTTTAAATATACATTTTTTTAACAAATATACCCGTATTATTTGCTTTTCATCTCATAGAGGCACTTTAATAAATAAAATATACAGAAATAAATCACATCAATTTGCAGTTACTCATATCAGGGTTTTAATTTATTTTATATTATTTCGGTTTTTGTTTTGTTATCGATATTGTGATCTTTACGCGATCGGTGGATCTATCCAAACAATTTCTAGCTAAAAATAAAAATAAAAAGGCTTAATGCAAAAAGGGTATATGCCATGAAATATTATTTTATATCGCGTATCGACTTTAATACTACACAGAGTGGTTTCAAAACTAATATTTATTTACCACTGTAATTTAGTATATCTGCTCAGTATAGATTTTTCATTACTTACAGATAAATTAACACTTATACTTAAGTAAATTATGAACAATATAATGTTCCAAAGTTATTATAATTAAATACGCAGAAATAATATAAGAAATCCTGAACAAGCCAAGTTAATGCATTCTAAAATGAGAACTAATCTCAGCTAATAGCTATCGAGTAACGAACGCTCTAAGTCCGTTTAATTACCTCTGATGTCTCGTATCAATCATAGACGAAGATAATTATATCAACTAGTGCTAGCTAGACTCAGATAAAGTAGTAATTAGTCAAGACTTAAGATTCGATTAATTCGAAGCCTTATAGAAAACTGATGACTGATAAATACTCCTATATTTAGTTGGTAGCCTTGAATAATAAATATTACAGGTATCAGCTTATTAAAGCAACATAATTGACTGGTTGTTGTTCGCATGGATCTTAAAGTGGAATTTTCGAATCAATTGAGAAATTAAACCGAGTTGACTGTAATCAATCCTTATAAAGATTTTTAGTGGTCATTAGTGAATATGTTCATCAAGATTTTTACAGAAACATTCTTCGAAATAAAAATGTTTTATATAGGGTGTAATGGAAATAACTTTCGTTCGGAAATAAATTTAACGAACGATTCTTTACATTATTTTAAATAAAACGTCTCATTTAAACATGTATTCAAAAGTCAACCATTTTCCGCGAAAAACAGGTCAGAACTTTAATTTTTTACTAGCAATTGGGGAAGTTCCCAAATTCGTTTTTTGTCTCATTGTCTTTTTAAGGTATTATTTGAAAATCAAATATATTATTTTTATAACCATTTATTCCATACATTTAGCACAAATTTGGTCTATTTTTTTTAAAGAAAAAAGGAAAACCTACACATTAATACCGTTTAATGTCAAAAGACGTTTTAAACTGTTCACGTCACATACAGAAACCCATAATTAATTGTTTTATTATATTAAATGTTCAAAATGTCCACAATTTGAGCCTGCAAGTCTAGCACAGTATTAATTTATTTTTCCGAACACGTTACACGAACACGTGATCGTAAATTTTATGGTGCACATAATCGCCCAACCGAGCGCTGAATTATCAACAAATTCCGAACGTATTTCACGCTATTCTATATTAAAACAAAAACAAGACAAAAAAATGTGCGTTCCGAAAAAAATATTGCCGCTGGCTGGCCTTATTGATGAAGATCCAAATTTATCAATTCGTTAATGAGGATCGTTAAATAGCTATGATCAATAATTAGTTAATTCCGAATTTAAATAGTATTGATCTGAAGGAAATGAGATTCCAACAGGACGGCTCCACATGTCATACAGCCAACGCAAAAATAGATTTATTGAGGAAACAATTCAATTTCGAAGAACGGACCTATTAATTGACCACCAAAATTATGTGATTTAACGCATTTAGCTTATTTTCTTAGAGGTTATGTTAAAGATTTGGTTTGTACCGACAAACCAGCAACTATTGACGCCTTGCCAACATAACTCGGACAATTGCGGACATAGGACCCCAATTGCTTGAAAAAGTGGTCGGAAATTGTATTAGCAGAATGTGTTTGTAAGAAGTGTTCGCGGCGGACATTTGTTCATTTGCCCATCATTATTTTCAAACATTTCATTTCATAAAATAAGTAGTTTTAAGGCATCTAATTTGATTGTTGTTTTATTTCAATTAAAAGTTTGGACGCAATAAATCTATATATATATATATATATATATATATATATATATATATATATATATATATATATATATATATATATATATATATATATATGAATACGGATATGATATGTAACTTAATAAATTCCCGCAATAACCAACTAAAATCAATTCAGTTCCATTTCGAAATTGACCTGACTGAGCCTTGTCACGACCCATGTCATTGCTAATCAATCTCAATGTCTTAATAAACCAACACCTGCTGCAGAGTTTATCATTCTGAGTTATCCTCGAAACATCATGATGAAATTATATACACGTGTATATTTGTTAATCCCTGGTCTCTAACAAGGCTTCCAACTAATCAAATCTTAAATTTTGATTAATTTAATGACTTAATGTATCTGGGGTAATCGTAAAGAGTAGGAGAGTTCGTTTTTGTTTGTTTGTTAATAGCTTAGATATATTTATGAGATTCCTTAAAATGACCTGGTAAGAATGTTTTTGCCTTTATTCTATGTTATGTCTATTATATATTTAATGACAATATTACTCCACGATCCTTTAATTCGGCTTTCTCAAAATACCTTTTAGTTCATTTTCAATCAAGATTTGCAAGAAAAAACTGAGCGCGTTGACACTGGACCTAAGACTCGAAGGCATGGTAGTTTGCACGTTGGCGTGTATGATTTTTGCTCTTGAAGTGGATGTTCGTGATTCGTGTTCGTGATTCGTGTTCGTGATGTTTAAAAGTTAGTGAATGTTTCTAGCCAAGAGTGTAAAATATGATAAGAAATCAACCTGTGGGTATGCGACACACTTTACGGCTCACACCCCTAAAGTTCGTGTTTAACTACCTTACCCCAAGCAACTCTGGGCAACAGGCGTTAGTATCAGAGATTAGTAACGTGCGGATCACCCAACAACAGCTTGAACGGACACCCGTCCAATGATAATAAAAACTTATTTAACATCGATACCATTAGGGAGGGGAGCCTTCACTGGTCTTTGAGCTAGTGCCCCTTCGTGCAGTAGGATCCGTAAGGGGAGTGGTTTCTGAGCGAGCTAGGTATTCGGTGGAGCCTACGCCTGAAACCGAAAGGTAAACTACCTTGCCAGACTACTGAGACTAAGGAATCATCTCTCTGTCATGCCACTTCTAAGCTGGGTAAAACCGGATACTTTCTGAAAGGTATTTTGTGTTGGACACTCGGCAGTCCACTGGCTTCTTGAGTAATTTAAGGTTACGAACAAACCAAGGCTTAATAACCCGAGGGACGTGCTGACCCGGATTAATCGGTATTTAATGACCGTATTTCGAAGCCCACGTTAAACTGTAGGTTCCATTGCTTAATAGTCTCATTTGTTGTAGCTATATTTGTGGTGTCATCCCTAATTCAAAATGTGTTACTTCTTATTAACTGAAAAAATAACTGATAAAATTTCAGAAATGTAAGGAAAGGTAATAAAGTTACCAATAGTTTTCATAAATATGGAAATTACTGTAATATTTGCAAAAAAATAAAATGGTTACAAAAGGTGAATAGTAACAGTATAAGTATATAAAGAATATACAAGTGATAGAAATGAAATACTATCCCATCCAGATTGCGACCCAGATGTTAAGCATCATTCAGTTATCGAGAACTGATATTCGACGCGAATCAGATATTCAATGCGATATTCGAGGCCAAGTCAGAACCAGGCCAAGACAACATTACCCACAAAAGAATAAATGCCAGATATCCTAGTAGACGAAGTGACAAAGGGTATAGAATCGATGAAAAATGACAAGGCTCCAGGGAAAAACAGTGTTGGAACTAACTGTTGAAATGCTAAAAGCTGGTGGTCAGACTTTACATAACACTGGCAAAATTATACTCAAACGCCTCAAAGAACAAAAAATACCTAACCAATGGAAAAATGCAAAAGTAATTATTTTACATAAAAAAGAAGCACTTGAAGATTTAATGAACTTCAGTCCACTAAGCCTCCTATCAGTAATGTACAAGTTTTCACCAATATAATATCTAAAAGAATATTAAAAAAACTGAATGATGCTCAACAAGAGAGCAAGCAGGATTCAGAAGTGGATTCAGTACAATGGATAACATCCAGGTTATACAGTAAGTCACAGAAAGACACAAAGAATACACCATGCCACTGTGCTTGTTGCCTATTCTTTTCTCAGCCTACCTTGAAGAAGTATTTCGTAATATGGATTGGAAACAGGATGGTATAAAGATCATCTTAAATTCGCAGATGATATCGTTCTCCTATCAAAAGATCCAAAGGAGCTTGAAAGTCGCATACAAGACCTTCAAAGAGCTGAAGAAGAATTTGACTTAAAAATAAAAATGAAGAATGAATGAATGAATGAGTCAGGTTATATTTAACAAATTTGCTGAGGAAAGAAGAATTTCAGATTTAGGAAGAGATTTGGAGGTTGTGGACCACTTTTTATATCTTAGGCAGAGGATTTCAATGCAGGGGATACCGTCGAGAAGGTGGAATGGTGTATTAAATGTGGCTATCAGACATTTGGCAGGCTGAAACTAGTGTTTAAGAGCAAAATTCCACTTTGCCTAAAAAAGTCTTCGATCAGTGCAGCCTGCCCGTTATAATATACGGAAGTGAAACCTGAACACTCACATCGCAAATCAATTCACAACACAAAACAACTTCGGGTAGCATAGAGGAGAATGGAAAGATGTATGCTTGGCATTACAAGACAGGACAAAAAACACTGCACATAGATTAGGCAGCAAACGAAAGTATGTGGTATCATTAGAAGAGTAAAGGAATTAAAATGGGCAAGATGAGCAGGCCATAGAGCAAAGCGATGGGACGACAGATGGACCAAGGCAATCATAAAGTGGGTGCCGCTTAATCACAAACGTCCACGAAGAAGACCGAAAGCAAGATGGACTGATGATATCATTAAGTATATTGGACCCGAATGGCAGAGGAAAGCTCAGGACCGCGAAAGTTGGAAGCATGCAGAAAATGCCTTTATCCTGGATAAAGGTATCATGATGATGATCATATATGTTCTTCGTATATATGTTATATACATACATACATACATACATAAATATATATATATATATATATATATATATATATATATATATATATATATATATATATATATATATATATATATATATATATATATATATATACATATATATATATATATATATATATATATATATATATATATATATATATATATATATATATATATATATATATATATATACATATCATCAGTCCTCAATAATTGAAGTTAATTGACGTTGATTGCGGTCGAACTTTGGATTGGTCCTAATATTGGCAACCCGGGAAACTTCCCGATACTTGTGACATAGTGGCAGAATGTATGGCGAAAAACAGAGTGGGCTGAAAAAATAGATCAATAATGACAAAAAATGAGAAAAGCTGGACAAAATTTGTTGAAAATGTAAAACGCTTCAAGGGCTTTGAGTAAAAGAGGCTTTAATGATGATGATATTCGCCAAACCTCGATTTTTATATCCATTCAACGTCCTTTTAATATCGGTCAGCTACTCGGAACTATTTTAATACCGCCACTGACAGCAAAACTGTAACATTTATAAAATGTAGATAGATAAACAGCCAGGAGAAGACCGTTTGGGCTCAAAAAGGTATCTAAATTAGGCACTAGCATTTATTAACATGGGCACACACTAAGAGTTGATATACAGAAAATGTACTTATTGTATATAATAAATCTTTTCATTACATAAACTTTAATATTTAAAAGATTTCATTCTATACATGTATATAAGAGGGTTGCTATTGATATATCCGGAATAACAAATAAATACGAATATTTATCATTGAAAATGGTTATTATTTTTCAAAATATTCTCCGCGATGATCGACAGACTTTTACATACGTTTGAACCAATTTTCGTAGCACGTTTTCCATTCCAATTGAGGTATCTCCAAAACATGCATTTTGAACGCATCATCCGCTTCTTCTGGCGTCCAAAATCGTTGACCACGTAGCTTATTCTTCACATACGGGAACAAAGAGAAATCATTGGGTGCCAAATTAGGACTGTGGTAGAGGATGACCCATCAATTCGCTGTTTTGATCCGTCAAATATTAAGTTGTTCGGTCTGATGTGTGGAAGTTCGCGTTGTCAAAGTGAAGAATAACCCTGCGTCGCTGGTAGCCAGACTTCTGGCAAACAAATGATTGTGTACCATTTAAAATTGGCTATTCTACGATTCTCTAGTGGCACGGTAACCACATGCGGTTGAAACGCGACATTGTCACGATAAAACACGACGCATTTCCTGGGCCACACCTTGTGTATGCTTCTCATACTAATGCCCAAGGATGCCTTAATGTCACAGTATGTCACATGATGATCTTGTTTTATCAGTTCGCGCACAGTAACGATGTTTTCTGGCACAACATCCGGTTTTGGACGACCTTATTTAAATTCGTCCGTGAGCGAACTACGGCCACGATTGAATTCAGTAAACCAGTGATACACTGGTTTTAAATAGTGATTCATCGCCAAAAGTCGAAGTGAGTTAATCAATGGACTGTTGTTGATATAATCCACGTCGAAAGTCGTAGTAAATCATCACACAAAAATTATCACGAGTTAATTCCATTTTTTGATTGAGATGAAATTTTCCAGTCACTAAACAATACAAATAACATCCGTATGATAAAGCGTTCTGATTGCGTATACAGTCAACAATGTCAATCTTTACGATGTATATATCAGATGACGCCTATCAACACCATTGTTGTCAATTTCAAACACATAAATAGCAACCCTCGTATGGTCCTGTATTTTGTAATACCCAGACCTCTCGTTTTTAGTAAGCACGGTTGTAAAAAAAGTTTAAATTCCTTCCACAGAGAAAGTTCTTTAGGTAAATTGAAATAGAATTGTAACAAATTTAATATACAACTAACTAAACCAGATGGTAAAAGCTACCCGCAAAAACGGTACAGTTTTTATTAAGTCTTTGAATCCGATTTTCGTGTCTGTTATTTCGTAGCTGTATTAGTTTATCTTGATGGCGGAACTTTTTTCCTATGGCTTTCTCTTTCTCTTTTTTTTTCCTGTGGGAATAGAAATTTTATTATCGGTGTTTATGTGAAGGCGTAAAGAGGACTCTTTAGATATTTTCCTTGAAAACATTTTACGTCATTAGACAGCAAAACACTATGCATAACTAAAGCGTTATTGGATTTATTAAGAGATATTTTTGATGGAAAATAAAATCTCGAAAGATTATTATATGCTCGTATAAAAATTAACATAACATGTACGAGAATGGAGTGACAAGTGAGAAGTAATTTCTAAAAAGTAGCTTCATTTCTAGTAACATTCCAAAAATTTCAAGTTGATTTTGCATTTATCCCGCAAGAGAAGCACTGGATAAGAGATACCCAGGGGTGAATTAGAAATGTTTTTCCCTTATAAATGGTCACGTTGAGGGGATGACTTTGAGTGGGGGAAAAAAATTTACTATCCCCACTACAGATTCCCCACCATAACTATCATAGGACGTGAATACTAACATAAATATAAGCAACCGTAGTCAGTCTATGGGTATATTCCACCCAGTGCTGTTGCGACAGTGATTTGTCAATAAATAAAAACCGTTAAATAACCTTTTTGCATAAATAGTGTGTTTTTTTCGATCTTGCCACAGTTTGTGGTAAGTAAATCATAAATATTATATAGTTCAGTAGTATTTTTATTGAAAATTTTGATTTTTGGTTTTGTTAACATTTATTTATCGTTTTCTTTCAGTTTCGATTTAGCTCAAAATGAAGATGGGTTCTCGTACTCGCTATGCGTCTGAAGCAAAAGCGTTATATGAGGCAGCTGATATTTTCGACGACATAAAGAGTAAAAGCGAGACCAAATCGGTTTTTGAAGAGCATCATACCATTGAACTTTACCTAACTAAATAAACATATTTTTTTAAATAAAGCTAAATTAGGTAATAAGTATCTGAAAGTACATTAAGTCCCCTTTTAAATGTTGTTGGAAGAAAGTTTTTATCTATTAATTTCGATATTATATTAATAAGATATTAATAATCAAAGACATACTGCTGAGTGCTCCAGACATGTGCTCGTGAATCGGGATTGAATCGTTCTTGAGGGTTTATTGTTTTCACAGTCATCGAAAGCAGATAAGTTCGATCTTTTTATCTCAAACCATAGGTGGTTTACCAAATTTCGATGTAGTCGAACCAACACGAGTGACTCTCCGCGTTCCGAATAATCCGTTGATTCCAGCACTGAGAAAATGGACAGCAGAATCAAAATATTGGTCAATTGTAGAGTGAAGTCTAGAGAGACTTCACTACTGACCAAAAACGGAATCGGGTTACCACTTCACAACTGTTGATGAAACTTGAATTCATCACCACACGTCAGAAATCAAGAAAAAGCTAAAACAGTGGGTTTTACCCGGCGAATATACCTCAAAGAATTCGAAGACGCTTCCATCTACCGGAAATGTTGTAAAGTTTAAAACAACTGTTCCAAGATCCCTTTGTTTTTGCTTATCCCAGTCTCATTTCTATTTTATTTTCGTTATCCACTTTCAGTAACCAAGTGGGTCCTCCTGGTATCGAGTCGAAGTACGATACTACTAGTATGCGCAGTTTCCTTTCAGTATTTTCATTAATTTTTATTCTCGTCCATAGAAGCCAGAACAGTGGGTAGGCGTGGCTTTTGGTTTCACGCTGGTGATGTTGGCGTGAGCAGCTCCATCACGCTGGAACCCTCATTAAAGAATACTCGATTTGTTTTTGCTTATTTGTGCCTAACTGGTGATTTTTGTGGAACAAAAGGTTCCACACTTTATAAAATCGTTTTGTAGTTGAAGATTCTTGGACAACAATTTTCTGAAATTTTATCAATTACAATGCTTCCCAGACATAATCAGTATCGTGGTTTGTAGGTTAATTTTTTCTGTAACTACATAAAACTACATACAATTTCCATTAAGAAACGATTGACTCGACTCCTTACCCATAATAAACTCGCTGATACAAGTAGAATCGTTTCAGTAGTACATGTTCTATGACATTTGAAGATTGTCAGGAGAATCTACGCTTGATATAATCGTTTGTAGTTTATATATCGTTTGTAGTGAGCTTCTGAAACTTTATCAACTTCAGTGCTTCCCAGACATAATCAGTACCATGGTTTGTAGGATAATTTTTTCTGTAACTACATAAAACTACAAACAATTTCCATTAAGAAACGATTGAGTTCACACGTAACCTATAATAAATTCGATTATACAAATACAATCATTTCAGTAAGGTTCAGTAAGGTTTGTCTAAGTAAGGTTCCGATTGTTTTGTAGCGGACGACTACCGTAGTCACCGTTTAGATAAGTTCTATTTGGGAATGACTGATGCCTAAAATGATCTATCAGTCTCTTTCCTGTTTTTTATTTATCTCTTTTCTGTCTTTTATTTATCGCATCATATATATAGTTTTGTCTGTGTTATATTATATTTATAGTTTTACAGGGTATTTAATGTATAGCATATAGATCAATTTTTCTATTGAAACCTTTGGTGTGAAACACTAAACTCAAAGAGATTTACCACTAAACACCGAATCACTTTTTTAAGTTATCAACGCAAGTTTCGCTAACCATGTTAGCATCATCAGGAGATGATTTAATCTAATTCTAAAACTAAACTATGTTCTATTTTTATGAGAACTCCAATTGCTAACCTACTACCTAGGAAGCGTACTACCTACCTAATGAATGGTGTAAAAAAAAAGGATACAAGAAAAAAAAAAGGGAAAAGAGAACAAAAGAAAGAAAAAATGAACCGTAAAGTTTTCTGACCATTACATTAATAATTGAAAAAGTTGATTGAACGGAATAGGTCCTTTATCTCGGTTCATTTTTCTATTTGAATGCTTTCATATGCATCCAAAATCATATTGTTATATATACTTTGAACCAGTCTTAAATTACTATTGTATATATTATGGTCATGTTCGATTGCATGCTGGGCAACACAAGGTTTTTCATTTCTCCCATATTTAATGTGGGCAATGTGTTCTTTATATCTCGTTAATATGGACCTTTTTGTTTGCCCAATATAACTTCTATCACAATCTTGACAGCTAATTTCGTAAATCCCCGACTTTTGATGTTGATCTGCTTTATCCTTTGGATTACCCAGGACTTCTTTTAATTTATAATATGGTTTGTACTCAACCTTAATGTCCACTTTTTTCTAGATTTCTAAAATTGTGTCTAGCCCTCGTGTTAATTGGGCATCAAACGGTATTACCATGAATTTATTTTTGTTCTGATCCTTTTGAAAAGTCGAAGATTCTTTCAATAATTTTCTAAACTTATGTTTTCTAATTAATTTATCTACAATGTCTTTATCATAACCACTCACTTCGGATACTTCCCTAATTAATTTTAATTGTGTGTTATAATTATATTTATATAAAGGGAAATTGATTAATCTATTTACCATAAATCTTATTATGGAAGGTATGATTCGAATCGTTAGGAATGTATCTCGAAGTGTTGGTGTTTTTTCTAAACTTTATAACTTTAAAAAAAGTGATTCGGTGTTTAGTGATAAATCTTTGAGTTTAGTATAGCATATAGCTTGTTACGGTTTCTTTTAATATACTATTCGTCTTAACTATATTAGTATCATTTGTCTCTTAATCGCATTTCTAGCCAAGTTGTTTCTAGTTTTAAGTCATAATGATAGTTTCTCGGGTATCCCGTGTTAGCCGAATGTGGACGGTTTCGCTGACGTTTCGATGGAATCTCATCCATCATTTTCAAAGCATTTACTCAACAGTGTTTCGACGACAAATGCTGCTGGTCGGTCTGTCGCGTCGGGTTTTGTGTGCTGGCGGCGCGCCGTCATTGGTCGGTTGATTCCGGCCAATAAGAGCCCGTGTTTGACTACGTGTTTGCGGACCCGTTGTCAGTAGCACCGCTAGCATGGACGAAGAACTATCTCGCTGTCTCGGGCTCTCTGCTGATCCCACTCGGAAGTCCGATAAAATGTGTTTCCAAGCATGTGGTAATCTTTGGGAATCATCTCGGCTGTTTAGGTTCTTGGGCCTTTTTTCTATTTCTATCGCTTCTTTAATAATCCTAGCGGAGAAATTTTCATTTCTCGCTAAGGTTTTTGTTTTCCCAAAATTAATTTTGTGTCCGGTGTTGAGCACATGCTGGGCTAGAGAGGAAGTGGTGGTTTTCTGCTTGACGGCGTTAATATGCTCGTCCCTTCTGGCGCTTATTTTTCTATTTGTTTGACCTATGTATGACAGGTTACAGTCCTGACACGGAATTTCATACACGCCTTGGTCTTCTAAGGGAATTTTGTCTTTGGCGGTTGGAAGAATGTCTTTGATTTTCCTGTCGGTGGTGAATATAGTTTAAATGTCATGTCTCCTTAGAAGTTTTCCAATTTTGTCCGTGGTGCCTTTGATATATGGTAGAAAGGCTTTGTTTGTGTATGTCTTTCTCTCTGTGTCTTGTTGTTTGTTTGTCGGATTGTCGGAAAACTTGTCCGCTTCGACTGAAGAGTCCAACTCAAATCAGTCAGTCGAAGTGGCCAACACTTGAAAATGCCAAATGCTATTTTGGCGAAACGTCGTGACCCCGAATGATTATATATATATATATATATATATATATATATATATATATATATATATATATATATATATATATATATATATATAATACGCGACAATTGTACCTATTAACGAAGTGATCAAGGTAAAAATGGGCCTCGTCGCTGTAGATGATTTTGTACACAAAATCGGCATTAACTTATTGTTGTCCGATGATCCAATTGGTGAACTCTCTTCGCTGTGCATGGTCTGTTGGCAAAAGCTATTAAATCAATTGGACTTTGTAAGCATGGAGGTGCGAATCTTTTATGAGAATACGGTGAAAAGTGGCTGTTCAAATATCCAATTCTTGTACACGATGACAAATCGAGGATCCTAGACGCTCAGCCACACTTCCACGAACTGTAGTAATGTTTTGTCCTGAACGACCACTACGAGCTCGCGTCGTATGTTTCACATCAATAACTGAACCAGTACTTTCAAATTTTTCGATTATTCTTTTCAAAGTTCTTAAATTAGGAACATTATTTCTACCTAAAATCGAACGCACTTTACGAATCGTAGCAACCAGACCTTCACCATTTTGACAATAATTTTTAACTATAAGGACGCGTTGCTATATCATGTAGCGCTGTATATCATCTATCACAATTCTTAATCTATCGAATCATGCCAGCCAAAATGGCGCGCAATTCGAATCTTGCGCTTTTATTATAACACCCTGCACAAGAGTATTATGCTGCATTAGTGATCAAATTTTAGTAAGAGTTGATAGAAAAAAGGCCTCATTAGGCGAAGAAAAAGTGCTGCTTCACCACAACAATGCGAAATAAAATCAAAACATTGGACCTTATGGGTTACATAAAAAAAATTAATAAGCTGGAATAATTTTTTGTATGAAGAGAAAAGTGGTATACACAAAAAATAAACAGGTATACATTTTAATGTGGAATAAAATAAGTTTCACTTGAAAAAAAGGTTTTTCCAGTAGGAGTGTCAGAACTTTAAAACGAGGCACAATGATAACAACAAGTAATAATCCGGTAATTTATGTTTTATTTAGAAGAAGAAATAATAGCATTGTGCCTTGAAAATCATTGTTGTTCAATAACCCACTGGGTTTCGTTTAGGGCCATTCAATACGCATATCGCGTGGTATATTTTCAATAGTGGCCTGAATGTCTCGTTTAAGGTCAAGAATTGTTCAGAGTTTATGTCTATAAACCAGAGATTTATATAACTCCACAAAAAATATTCCAAACGCGCTATATCGCATGATCTTGGTGGCTAGCTGACATTGCCATTTAGCGAAATAACGCGTCCGGGAAATTTTTCTTGCAAGAAATCTATAATGGTTTTGATATGAGATATATCCATATTTATCAGTTCACACCAAATATATCCTGTTATTTTATTCTCATAGCGTTCCCCATGAACAGTAAAATGATGTCCTTCATCGTCTTCAAAAAAATCAGGTTCTATCACTCCTTCAGCGCAAAAATTGCACCAAACAGTGACTTTCTATGGATAAAGAGGTAACTCCTGAATCACTTGAGGATTTTTATCGACCCAAATCCTGCAGTTATGTTTGTTGACAAACCTATTAAGCCAAAAGTGCTCTTTAACAGAAAATAATATTTTTTCCCCAAAGTGGGGGTCGCCTAACAACTACTGTAGAGTTATTTTCTATGTACTCTAGAGTATATATCTTTCCATGGTTAATACATTTGAAACAGTGTTGTCGCGATTACGTTTCAAAGTTCGGACACTCTTATTAGAAAACTCTTTACTTATTAAATAAGTATCATATCTTCAATGGGCAGATTAAAAGATTAAAAGATGATATTAAATTGGCATTAAATAAAATACCACATAAGTAATGAATACTTTTATTTATAACAGATAACTTTTATTACACATAGACAAAAAAACTTGACTATGTTTCCGGAGAAATTATTAACATATATCCGATAAAATCAGAGTACCTCAAGGTAGGTAGTGTAGTCAAGGTAGTGTAGTAGGGTCCCATACTTTTTCAAATGTTCACTGATGTCGTACACGTCTATAGTCACCTGTGTAGATGATACAACGGTTATGGCAATATGCAGGGTACCAAGATATGCATCTGAAAAGCTTCAGGAAGCTCTTGATAAAACAGAAAAATGGGTAAAAAGTGGCGCCTAAAAATCAATGAGGCAAAATCTCACTTTCACCTTAAGAAAGGAATCATGTCCGAGTGTAACATTTAATGGACATTAACTCCCCCAGGCAGGTTATGCAAAATGTCTTGGAATGAGACTTGACCGAAGACTAAACTGAAAACAACACATTTTTACGAAGAGGGATCAACTTGGCCTAAAATTATATAAACTCTACTGGTTAATTGGCAAAAAATCCAAAATACCATTTTTTAACAAGTTAACCACCTACAAAGTGATCCTCAAACTCGTATGGAGTTACGGAATACAGCTACTGGGATACTGCGAGTGTATCCAATATAGAAATACTTAAAGATTCCAGTTCAAAATTCTGAGAATAATTACGTAACAAATCAAACTTTACAGAGCGATCTAAAAATAAAGCCTCTACTAGAAGAAGCCAAGTGCGCGAGGGAGAAATATCTATCGCTTGAAGTGCACCTCAGCTCCCTGGCTGTCAGCCTCTCGAATAATAGCCAAAAGCCGCAGACTGTAAAGCTGTGATCATTTCGAGCTAAGCTATAGAATTTAAAATAAAATTAAGATTATTCAAGTATTCTAGTTATAAACAACTTAAGTTCCTGTATATGTCAGGCCTTTATTGTAAGCACCCTAACCCCTGATGCTTGGCAACTCGCGGCCTTGCCCTAAATATTATAACAGATGCTTATTACCTTTAGGTAGATTGCAAATAAATAGATCAAAAAAATATTTGCCTTGTTTTGCTATGGCTATATGGATCTCTTGAGTTGATTTGCTGTGCACTATTTTAAAACCTTTTTCTTAACCTTACTTACACTAAATGTAAACCGTTCTTACTATTAAATATAATATTTTATAAAACAGAAAGTTGATTTTCTATGTATAGAATAAAAAAGTCCAATTTAACTGTATTTGTATGAAATCGGAACGGAAGTGTAGCGAAATTCCGGGTTCGAAGCTTTCACTTCGAACCGTTTTTTCACCCTGATATTGTTCAATTCCAACCAACTTTCGACCCTTGGCGCCCGACATTACTCACCACCTTTTTCTTCAATCAGCCGACTCTAAATCTTAATATAACGGGTCTCCCACGACGAAACTAATACTAAATAAGGTACGGGGGCAGTTTCGTTTCGAAACGTTTCGAAACGAAAACGAAACGAAACGAATTCGTTTGTTTTCACTTCAATTAGTTTTTGCCCTGTCTCTTCTCGATCTCCTACGTTCCATATACAGGGCGCAGTAGAGAAAGGAACGATCATAAAAACCCAATAGTCAATCGAAAAAAAAAGGATATATTTTTTTAACGATTCTCTGAAAACTGACCTCAGTCTCTTAAATGTAGGAACATTTCTACTAGAATTGATAGAAGATTGAGCTACATCGCAATATTTTGTGGAGAGTCAATGTAGATTTCGCTCTTAAAATAACCCTACAAATAAAAATAGTATGACGTCAAATCTGGCAATTTTGCTGACCAAGGAATGAATGTCGTTTTATCTGGAGATAGCATGATTAAAAAAACTATCCAATTGGTATAGTTTCCAAAGTCTTTTTTGTTTATATGTGACCGTAGGTTGTCCTGAAGCCGCACTATGACTCATAATGCACAACGCCCAGCTGATCCCATCATATCCCCAAAAAGATCTTTTTGGGGTAGATATTTGGTTTTGCGGTACTAATTGGTGAACCTTCGGGATTAACCCACGATTTTCGCCTCTGTAGATTATCGTAGAGCATCGTTTCTCAACCTTTTTAGTGTCGCGACCCACTAAATAGCCAAAAAGTTAAGTAAAAAACATTGCGATACCGTACAATATGTTAAGTTGACGTTTATCAAAGTTTTGCATCGGCCGGTTAACAAGGCGACGATTCGATATTTTTTCGGTATCGTGATTTAAGAAAAATCTTTTTTTTTAAATGGATTATAAACTCCTGCGAGCGTATTCACACGCTTACGAATCGTGAAAAAAACGAATCATCTATTTATCTTTGTATTAAATGACAAATCATCAATGACGGACGTATGTGTGAAATGGGAAAATGTCAAAGCAAAAATCGGAACTTCTTGGTTCCTGACTTTAACAGTAGAAACTGTTTTTTTTAAACAAATTTTTATAAAATGGAAGGATCGTCTTCATGACAATGATGGTTTAATAAATGAGCTTAATATGGAACATGTACCTTCCGAGTGGTGTATTTTCATAGATTCGTCGGAATACTGCCTAAAGACAATCTTACTTCGTAATGGAAACAAAAGTTAGATGGGCCCATTCAGTGGCATTGAAAGAAACCTAGCAACCGTACTAAATCGCGTTAAATATAAACAGCATCAGTGGAATATTTGTGGAGATTTAAAAGTAATATATTGATCGGAAGAGGTATATTGCTAGGACTTCGAGAGGGTTTTACAAACTATTGCTGTTTTTTGTGCCTATGGAAGAGTGGAGTAACAAAAGAACATTACAGTAAGAAAAATTGCTCTCATAAAACTTTTTTTGAACCTTGTACTTCAAACATAAAATATGGCCCCCTTGTTAACCTAAAAAAGGTACTTCTTCCGTCTCTCCATATTAAGCATGGCCTAACGAAATACTTTGTCGAAGCCATGCACAAAGAAGGTAATGGTTTCAAGTACCTAAAAAAATGGGTGTGTCCTTATGACCACACGATAGAAGTAAAAACTTCTAATTTTCCGATATAGTTGGGTGAATCAACAACTAGGTGATATTAATATTGTTATATAAAATTATGTATTCTTCTCTCTGATCCTGTGAGGTAATATTAGTTACAATAAGACATGCGTATTATATTAAAATACTACACCATTACATGCAAAACGTGGCTGATGACGACTGGAGCCGAGTATACACCCGAGCGCGCTTAATGTCGAGTGGAGCCGAGTAAACCCGATTCAGCGTCTCCGACCCGGGCGTGACGGTTCACTTACGTTCACTCCTCAGCAAAAACGCTCCTAAAAAATTTTCACTTCAAAAAAATATTTCCTCTATTAAGTGATGCGAAATTAAAAAAAAAGGCATTTATTGGACCTCAAATAAGGAAGCTTCTAGGTGATTTCCGTTTTCAGGAAAAATTAAATGAAAAGGATTGGCTGCTTGGAAGTGTAGTGAAGTAGCAAAGTGAAATGATTTCTGGGCAACAAATAAAAATGACAACTATAAAAACCTCATAAATGAACTCTTGAAACCGTATGAAATATTAGGGTTTTGCATGTCCAAAAATGCATTTTTTACACATCCACTTAAATTTTTTTCCGGAAAATTTGGATGCAGTAAGCGACGAACAAGGAGAGAGATTTCACTGGGACATCAGGACGATAGAAGTTAGATCAGGGACGCTGGAACCCATCTATATTGGGCGACTGCTGCTGGTTTTTAAAAAGAGATGATGCTAAGAGAACACAAGAGAAAAAAGTGAAAGTTTTTGATCGCTGTATGACATCTCATGTAATATATTTTTTTATTCGCGTAATCATCAGTAATATCTTTACATAGATTTAATACGTTTTAAATGTTTATATTAAATAAATATTACATTGTAAAAATATGTCGTCTCCTTTTTTTCCCCACCACCGACCCCCTGTAACAAAAAAAAACTGTACAGTAATTACCTTATCATTTTGGGATTTAGGACTACAAAATACTTCATATACACATATTTTCATCATTGCTACGTCAAAAAAATTTAAATTTGTTGACCTGTGTAATTTTCTGGGCGAATTTTGTTTTCTTTTTAAAGATGGGTATGGTTATGCTCTTTTGTCATTCTTTCGGTATATTTGAAATTTTTCTCCGTATGATAATAATTCCACCTAGGGTAGTCAATCGGTAAATTAAGTAGCTTAAAGGCTATCCTTGCCGGTCCCAACAAATAATAAAGGAGGAGGTTTTATAAGTTAGGCCAGGTACTCAACAGGTTCATAGATCCAAAAACCTCGGATTTTTTTAGTTGAAAGGTAAAAATAGGCCAGTGTCTCAAATGTTACTTTTCAAAGAAGATAGCGTTTTGAATCTGAAAGATTGCGCTTTAAAGTAAATCGAAATAACGACAAAGGGCCAATCCCATACAGTCCTGCATTTTCTGTATTTAGGGACGAGTAATTTTGTATGCTTCAGTAAATTTGATAGGTTTGGGCGCAGTAGATTTAAGCATAAATTGTAAACGAAATAAGTTAAGCGTTAGTTTTAATCATCTCCAGATGATACTTGATTAACGAAAAGCACTTTGCGATTTGACACGAATGAAAGCTTATTATACAGTTTTTATTTTAACACCAAAAGTAAGCGAATTAACCAAAATTTGCTGAAAACAAGCAGACTAGCAAACCTTTATTTTGTTATTAAAACGGTTTTGTTAATTAAACAAGCGACAGCATCAGACGATTTCACCATCGCAACATTCAATCAACGAAACAATGTTGGAAAACTATTTCTTACGCCCGCACTCCAATTTGGCCGTTCGATTGACACCTCCGACTGGAGAGAGGAGCGAAGGGAGAAAATGGAAGGCTAATAAAAGCATTCCATTTAAATAGCGCGATCCAAAGGGATGGTGCGAGGCGATTCATGCACGAGGATAGTTCAGCAAGGAGCTAAATTAAATTTTCTCGCATAGCCTCGACCGGCGAAATGTATTAGCCGACACTAATGAGGTTTTGTGCAACGACTAAATTTCTAAATTGCTATATTTGCATCAGTATTGCCTTCAGTTTTACGACTGAATGTCTCGATTAGACGATGCGCAGTAATTTGTAAGGTTTTCATTGTAATTAACTAATCTTATCAATCACCATCACATTTCAAGTAACACTAACCTTTGTTAATAGAGTAGTATCTTAATTCTATTAATTCTAAATAAGAAATTAGTTTTTTAATTCCGTCTTTTTAGTTTTAACACATCGGTCAATAAGTCCCTCGTCTAATATATTGATGGTGTCACGTGTAAGAAAAAATTCTTACCAGTGGTCCATTGTACCAATCTTCAAACGTCATATGTCAAAATTTCATGACAATCTATCTATTGGTTTGTGAGTTGTTATGCTTCAAGACGCTACTTTTGTTATTTTCAAAACAAAGGAAAAAATAATTTCGTGTTAATTAAACAATGCTTTTTGATGAAGAAAAACACCGTTCAATGGCTTGATAAATATAACCCGGACTGTACCCCAGGAAAATCAACTATAATTGATAGAGATACTGAATTCACACGTGGTCATACCCAGCACCGATGATGCTGAACACTCTGGACATCCAAATGAGGTATAAAAAATCCAAATACAAATACAAATAAATTTATAATAAATAATAAATAAGAAATAATTGTCAAATAACTAAAATATTTAAATAAAAAAAGTAAATATGAGGGTTGTTCGATAAGTTGATCCACCTTTTTTTTATTTCACCTTCAAGTCACCTTGAAACAATTCAATACATTAGACTAACTATACTTAACAGTATCTCACCTTTGATTTAATCATTTAACTCTTAGTTTTCTAGTTAACTCTTAACTTTTATTCTCTTAGTTTTATTAGTATACAAAACTCAGAAACTAATAGACAGATTTGTTATAAAAAAAAAAAATATATATATATATATATATATATATATATATATATATATATATATATATATATGTTTCTAAATCATGCCAGGTGTCGATCCGTTGATTCTGTGAAGAGTCACGACGTTTCGCCAAAATCGATGATGAATCGTATCTAGAAAGTATGAGATATTGCTTCAAAGATTAAGTTTATATTATTTATTTCTCAAATAAATCTCAAGGGTGGTAGTCAAAAAAAGGCGGAGGATTATAGAAAAGTTCCATAGTACAAGGGTTGCTATTTATGTATCCGCACATAAACATATGCTTCTACACATAAACAACATGTAACGACTACCCATAACGACATCTGTTGCGCATTATATAAGTTAGAAATTATAAGGTAAAACATTAGGCAGTACCTAGACTGTCCTTCCAAGCAGTCGTCCGACACGCTTAGAAAAGGGCGCACAATTTTAAAGGGAAACATTTTTTATAGAAAAAAAATGCCTATATTCTAAAAGGTTCAAAGATTTTTACGATAATAAAAAAAATCGATTTTTTGAAAAATTTACGATCGTGTTACACGTTAAAACCAACATTATTCGTGTCATTGACGGAATAAATGCCGATTTGTGTGGTAACGTGATCAAAAATTAGTATTCCAGAATATAGTTTTTTTTTTAATCCAGAACTGGTTCACCTACATAAATTTATTTCTAGATAAAAATTCAATGAAACAATATTTAAAATTAAAAAAATCACGTTGATATATTATACCGTTTTGATTTTATTCCAAATTAAAAACATGTAGTTCTTATTTGATAACCTTTTACAAAGTCATGACTTTGCAAAGTTTTAAAATAAAATTTAAAATGTCTGATTCATTTTTAAATGGTTTGAAATGAAAAATTGAAGCTTGCAGGTTGCCGGGCCATGTATATTAATAATGTACTCCACGTCAGTGCCATGCCAGATGTAATAGCCGCCACCTTAATCTCCAAATTAGTTATTCTCAAAATTATTACATAAAAGTTAGGTATAGAATTTTTCTGCTAATTTACATGCATTTAGGAATTCGTAAACTATGCAAACACGTTTACTTTGGTTTCGTCCAGAGAGCTTCAGTTCTCCAAGTAATCTCGCCCTGCTACCCAGACCCAATTCGTATTTATTCCTGTACAGCCCCTCGCCTCATAAATATTTAGAAACTTTCGTAATTATAAAACTTCCAGACTACATTTTTTAGTTAATATACACTTATAAATGTAGGAATTCCTTCCTTTTAAAGCTGCTAACAGAGAATGTTTCGCAACTATTTCCATTTTTAGAAACGGTAATTACAAGATATACGAATAACTTTTACAACGCTTTTTCCAGACTTTTGTTATTGTAGTGTAACTGTTTCATATCACGGCAAAACTGTAATCTAAAATTTTTTAAAAATCTTTTATTTTTGTGAAATAAGTACTGCTACACTACTTGATCGTGATTTCTTTTTAATGGTATGAATTAATCTCGACGTTTCGGCTTCCACTTTAAAGCCATTTTCAAGAGAATCTAGTTGATTTACTCCGAGACCTCAATCTGCCTACTCCCCAGAGTTCACAATTGGAAAAGTTATATATATATATATATATATATATATATATATATATATATATATATATATATATATATATATATATATATATATTCATTTTTTTTCCTTGTGGCATATTTAAAATTCAAGACTTACTTGATTTTTTTTAAATAACAGTACTTAGCTAATTTGGCATTGTATTGGAAAGATCATTCAGACATTCATACAAACCGGAAACAAACCATCTGCTGTACTGCCGGACTAATAGTCTAATGTATTCTTGCATCCCCGAAACACTACCAACTAACAATTTAAATACACTCAGAAATAATTTTTGTTGCCAACACCCTTTATGGTGGGGATCATCTTAGTTAGTCAAAAGCCGCTAAATAGCTTTTGATGCCGATGCGGCTGATACTACATTATTCTTCAATAAGTCAAAGCAACTTTGCCATTTCTATTTTGGGTGATCTAAGACGTGATTCTTAAACCTTTCGTTTCTGATGTGACATATATGCGACGGGTTTTTTTAACCATGCGTAAATACATTGTGCTTAAAGGCGACAGCTGCATACTTAAAAAAAAAATCCGTAGCATGTACGTGACTTCCGCAACGAAAGTGTTAAATTAAATAAAAATATTTTAACAATATTCATTAGTTTATTCAATATTCATTTGTAATTTATTCGCTAAATTATTACAGCTTTTTGATTGGTGATTTAATAACATTGGATTTTTTTCTCTTCTCAGAAAAATCTTAATTTATTTTCTGTCTTGAGTTCTGTGTGTCTTGAGTGTCTTGTGTTCGGTCTCGTTAAAACATATTGTAAACCGTTGTTAAAAAGAGTAACAGACAGGAGAGAAAGAATTCTCCTCAAATTAAAAGTACCCCTTAAAGAGAAATTTGAACCCTGTATAACCCTGTATGTATAATTCAATTTAAAACGCTCAATGAAATGTTCAAAATTCATGTTTGTGTATGTATTGGATGCTGCAAAATTGAATGTAATATATTTAGAAAATAAATCCAATCTTATCCAAGAAATATTACTGCACGAATTTCTATATCGCTTTGCTCGAAATTCGGCCGCAATGGTCTTATCTAACTTTTCCCTCGGGAAGTGCCTAGATTACGTTATATTGATGCAGTACCGAATATAACGTAATAAAAAGATTTATGTGTCTAATAAACGTCGAGAAAAACTACACATGGTCGGAGACCGTGCTAAATCTCTCTCTTAATTTGGCCATTTCTAGTAAACGGACGACTTTAAAAGACTAGTTTTAGAATAGAGCCAGCTAGCTTAAAAAAAAATTATTTAGAAATATTGATAAGAATTAATTATTTATTAGAAATATTCTCCTTCAGGATAAATAACGGGTGATTTTTTAGTGTGTCCAAACTTCTGATAAGGGTAACTGTCAAACGAACCCTGAGTTTGCGCGCCTCTAGAGTAAAAAATATTCATTATAGTCTGGCAAATTATCATGGAACGTTTAACATCAGAGCAAAACTTACAAATTATCGAAATTAATTGTTATACTCAGTGTTCTGTGCGCCAAACTTATAGAACACTTCATGAATTTTATGGTACACATAATAGCCAAACCGAGCATCATTCCGGGCGTTCGGCATCATTTCCAGAAAAAAATTCCTGCTCAGAAGTGCTCAGTACTGTACAAAACAGCATTATCTTTCACATCATGTCCTACACTTCCGCTGCAATTTTTTCAGTTTACAAGCGAATCATTCAAATATTGCTTTCCGACTGATTGTTCAAGTTAACTCGGTTTGAAGATAAAAAATGGGCGCTACTTAAAGAACTTTTTCGGCAGACTTTGTTTTTAAAAACTTTATTTCGAAAATGGTTTACAAAATAGGTTTTTTAAACTCAACAGCTTAACTAAGAATTAACAATATTAAATTTGGAGGTAATATTTATACTTAAAAATACGTTTAGGTTGCGTTTCTCACGGGACCATCTGGTGGCGTGATGACTCCCAAGGTGATGCTGACATCGTGGTTCTCATGCGAACGAAATATGTAACTCTACTCTTGAGGTGATGCTGACATCGAGGTTCTCACGTGAGCGGAGTACGTAACTCCTCCCTCCTTAAGATTCGAAAACAACGGTACGTTTTTCCGAATCCACTTTACTCTGGGGGTGGCTTTTCTTGGACCTTCTTCTGACAGCTTGCCAATAGGAATACAACTTTTCCCTTTGCATCATCACTACAAGTATGGTTAGGACAATGCAAATACCTAAAACAATATAATTTGTGGTTTGTCGATGATTAGTGTTATCGAGGTTTATCGGCTTCAATTGATTTGCCATATTCTTCAGATGGTATATTTCGTCAATATTGATTTTGGTAATGTTCGAGGTAATCGAAGTTTTCGTTCCATCTAACTTTGACCATTTTATTTCGGGTAGGATAATTGGTTTTCCTCTCTGAATCTTTAAGTCATTTAGAAATTTCTTTTCCTTAATTTGAACTTCGCAATCTTCTGGGATTTTAATTAGTGAAGATTTCGATATTTCGAAATATTGATCGGTGTTGCATTTGGCAATCATTGTTTCTGGTTTGGTGGGTAAGATTAAAACTAGTTCTCTGGTAATCTGCTCTGTCACTGGTTCCTCAATATTAATTTCGATTGTCGGACAATTTCCAGTTTGATGTCCTGCTATTAGACTGTTCACACATTGGTCATCGGGTAGGAATTCTTCCATGCAGAAATGTATTTTCTCGATAATTGGACATGAATTAGCAATAAATTGTCTTCTCATAGGGGTTTGTGCCAAATAAGGGTATTTTGGTATAAAGATGGTTCGATTTTGGATAATTGGGTAGATGTGATAGAAGGTAAGGGTTTCAGGCCTCAGTATCGGTACATGTGTGGCAAATATTACTTTGCTTTCTAAAAATTCTACTTGAATTCCAAAAAATTGATAGTATGACAATAAATTTTTGAATGTTGGAATTTCCGAATTGTTATAGATATTCTTTAAATAGTTTAACATATTTTTTAATTCTAAACTTGACAGTATGCTGCTATGTAGAGCGTTTACTTTGGCAAACATAATAGCGTCTTCCAAATTATCAAGAAACATTATTAGATTTTGACAATCTAAATTTAATTGCGTTGTAATTCCTTGGAAACTTAGATAATCTTGTATGTTATTGATAGTTTGTTGAACTGGTGAGAGTAATGTATATAAACTTGATTGCAGTGACTCTTGATTTTTACTTAGAGTTGCCACAGTTTCGTTGTAATTATCGATTAGATTTTTTGATAATGAAATCTGTAATTTTAATTCGTCAACTATGGTTTTCTGATTGGACTCTAAAATTGCTATTGCTTCATCATATCGTTTACCGTCATCTGAATCTAGGGTTCCGAATAACCATTTATTAATCTTTCCAATTCCATCAATAAAACCTCGTTTATTTCTAATGTGAGGGTGTAAATTTTCGATTTTATTTGTTGCAATTTCTATTAAGTATTCGGTTCTGTGGAGTAGGTTTTGCGCTAGTGCATGATAAGAGATATTATTCGATGCATTTACTGGTAATAAACTTTCCTTGAGTTTAAGAAAATAAGCCTTAATATTACTTAGTTTATCGATTAAATGTCTTAAATCTACGTAATGAATAAATGTATGTCTATTATAAATAAGTCTGGAATTTCCCAGTTGGATAGGTAATATGGGGTTCTCCAGCGTGGTGATTTGAATGTCAGACCCGTTTGTCAGGTGGATCTGCAGGACCAGGTATAACAGGATCGTCGCTGTTTCCTGCTTCATCCTGAAAAGATTTTCCTCCATTAGGTTTAGGTTTTCTGAGGGTACTTTTATGATATGAAGTTTTGTCTGTTATTATTTTGGTATCAGTTTCATCAATTATTGGTACCTTTTTAAATTTTGGTTTGTCTTTGCTTCTATATTTCGTTTTCACGTAGGCGATCTTTTGATCTTGAAAGTCAGGAGGTTCTTGTCTAGTTTCGTTTATTTTCAATATTACATTTTGTTTGGTTTCTTCATTTATTCTCTTTACTTTCTCATATAGCTTGTTCGATGTTTCTTTATGTGATTGTACATAGCTAGATATGATAGCGTTGTCGTTTAGATCAAAAGGGTTTATAGTATTTACGTGTCCTGTTGTTATTTCGAAGGGCGTAAGTTTGGTCACGCTTTGTATTGAATTATTATAACCCATTACAGCTCTTCTCATCAACTGCTGTATTGTCATGTCTTTGTTTTCTTCTCGTAAACAACGAAAACTTTCAATTATGGTCGAATGAAAACGTTCAACGGGTGAGTTCGAATTACTGTTTTTCGCGGTTGTATAGTGTAGTTCAATTCTATACAATTTACAGAAATCTTCGAGGTCTTTATTTTTGAATTCTGTTCCTTGATCTGCGGTTATTTTTAATGGAAGACCGTGATGTGTTACGAATGTATACAAATTTTCTACTACTTCGGTACCTGTAATACTACGGAGTGGGTAGGCTTGTCCATATCTTGAGAATGAATCTAAAATTGTTACAAAGGCGTCGTAATTTATTCTAAAAGTATCCACGTGTATGTGCTCGAAAGGTCTTGATGCTGTAGGTGTTAAATTAAATTTAATTACGGGTGGATTTCGATCATATTTGTTTCTTTGGCATATCTCGCAATTATTAATGAAATTTTCAATATCATCTGACATCTTTGGCCAATAAAATCTTGTACTGAATGCTGCTTTCATTTCATTCATACCTCTGTGGCATGTTTTGGTGGTGTGGTGTAGAGTAAGTTTTTCCTGTTGCTCATCTCTTGTTCGTATATCTTCTAAGAACGTTGAGCATTGTAATATCTTGTAAGATGAGTTTTTAAAAAGGTTTTGCAAAGTGATTGCAAACTGACGTGCGCATTCTTGGTTATTAAAGTATATAGCGTATAATTGTTTCGGTTTTACATATTCTTTAAGGAATGTGACTATACTGAATGTTGGATCTCTACTTGAAATAGTTAAGTAAAATCTGCTGTTTTCGAACACTCGTTCTTGTCTTAGTTGAAATTTGGTTATATCTCCACTTGTGACAATTATTTGATTTTTATACATGTTTATGGCTCTTTCAGTTATTGGCATTCCGCAAATGGGATCTTCAGCTGAAGAGTGTACTGTTTCAACTCCTTCTTTATTATTCTCATGAATAGTTGGTGGTTTAATTTGAATGTCCGAAATAATATTTATTTTCGGTGGAATAACTTCATCAATTGTAACTTGATCTACGTTTGGTAATTCGCTAGGTGTTAATAGAAATTCTTTTATTATATCATCAGCGTCGCCTGCATTATTACAAACTGATTCGGTTTCTGCTGCATTGACTTCTGCTACATTCCTGGATAGAGCATCAGCTGCTTGGTTGTTTTTCCCTTTTTTATATCTAATTTCGTATTCAAATTCTGCTAATTTTAGTCGCCATCGTACTAAACGAGAATTTGGTTCTTTTAGCGACATTAACCATTGTAAAGGTTTGTGATCGGTGTATATCACAAATTTTGCGCCATATAAATAGGGTCTGTAATATTTACAACTCCACACAATAGCCAATAATTCTTTTTCTGTTGTTGAATAATTGATTTCGGCGGGGTTTAGAGTTCTGGATGCATAGCAAATTGGGTGACCATCTTGAGATAAAATTCCCGAAATTGCATAATTCGATGCATCCGTAGTCAGTTCGAAGGTTTTAGAGAAATCCGGATATGCTAAGACTGGTTCTGAAATTAATAGATTCTTACAGGTGTTAAAACATTCTACGAATTCTTGTGTGTGTTCGACTTTATTTCCTTTCTTTAAACATAGAGTCATCGGTTTAGTGATTTTGGCAAAATTCTTAATAAACCTACGGTAATAGCCTAACAAGCCTAAAAATGCTTTGATTTCCTTTTGCGTTCTTGGAATGGGATATTTTTGTATAGCAACTATTTTCTTTTTATTAGGTCGGACTCCTTCAGGTGTCACAATATGACCTAGAAATTCAACTTCCTTTCGTAGAAATTCGCACTTGTCAATTTGTATTTTTAAATTAGCTTCTCGCAATTTCTTAAAGATGAGTTTAAGGTTCTGAATATGTTCCGTTAAGCCTGTGCTCACTACTATTATGTCGTCCATAAATACCATACAAATCTTGTTCTGTAGCTCTTTTAAGACTTCGTCCATTATTCTTTGGAACGTAGATGGAGCATTTTTCAGACCGAATGGCATCCTTAAAAATTCATAATGTCCATTTTCAACTGTGAACGCCGTTTTTTCTATGGAGTCTTTTTCTACCTCAATCTGGTGAAAACCAGACGCTAGGTCCAATGTTGAAAAGTACTGGGCTCGTCCTAATTTGTCCAATATATCGGTTATATTTGGAATAGGGTAGCGGTCCGAAATTGTCTTTTCATTGATTTTTCTATAATCAACTACTACTCTCCATTTTTGTCTTTCCGAAGCGTCCATCTTCTTAGGGACGATCCATATCGGTGATGACCATGGACTGGATGATGGTCGTATTATTCCCTTTTCTAACATTTCGCTGATTTGTTTGCACACTTCATTCTTGTGAATGTATGGGTATCTGTATGTCTTTGTGTACACTGGTATATTATCTGTGGTTTTTATTTCGTGTTTAATTTTCGATGTAAATGTTAATTTGTCTCCTGGTTGGTAAAATATATCTTCAAATTCTCTGCACAATGCCGTAATTGCTTTTCCTTCTTCTTGGTTCATATGTTCGGTGCGTATTAGATGATTTAACTGTGCCTTTTTGCTTGGTATTTGTTGAGAACATTTATGATTTACTTGTTCGAAAGTCATACATTCGAATTCTTGCGGTTTAAATAATTGACAAGGAAATGGTTCAGTGAGAGTCAATGTTATATAGTTATTTGTTGGGTTATGAATTTCGATTATAGCATAACCATCGTGAGCATAAGAGAGAATGGATGGAAAGTTCAATTCATCTATTTTTTCGCTGTTGGTGATGATTTCTCCTTCTCGTATATTAACTGGAATTTTCTTTAAAGTTTTTTCTTTGGGATTTATGGTAATAGAAAAATTTGTTTCGGAAGGTCTTCGGTATTTAAAAGGAATTTCGATTTGTTGTCCAATTAGTTTTTTATTTAAAAGATCTATATTCAATCCCATATTAATTAAATCTGTTAGACCGATTACTCCATCAAAATAGTCGTGAAAATCAAAAAGAATAAAATCTATCTCATAATCTAGTTTAAATTCTGAAAATGCTGGAATTTTTGCCTGAAATTGTGTGTTTTCACTACCTATTGCTGTTTTGATGATGTTATTCGCTCGATAGATACAGTTTGGATAACATTTTTCTGCGACAGTTGGTCTTAAAATTGATCTTGAGCTCCCGGTATCTATTAAGAGTTTAATTTTAGGATAGCCAATTTCGATATATGGTAAAGCGTTATTAGAGGAAATGTTTATTTCCGTCAAGGTTGGCCTTCGTTCTGGGCTTGTTCCGTAAAATTTCCAATTTCTTTAAGGTTTTCATTCTCTGAAAATTCTTCGTTTTTTTGTTGTTCATCTTCACCATAGTTATTCACATGATAATCAAGGTGAGTTTCTTCATTCGGTTCGTAGTACGAGTAATCTTGATAATCTTCAACCGGATATCCTTCACACTCGTTGTTGTGAAGTTCTTCGAAAGTAAAATTCGGTTTTTGATTGGGGTATGTGTTTTGGAAATGGTTGAATTGATTACGGATTGGCTGTCTGCTAAATCCGTTACTGTTTCGTACACTAATCGACATGGGTGTTGGTTTACTCATTTGACTAGGTGGAATATTCTTGGGTTTAAACACATTTTTTGGAGGTCCAAAAACTTCCCGGTTTGTAAAGAATTTTTGAGGTGCGAATTGTCTGGGCTGCACATTTATTGGTTGTGATGGCCATTGAAATGGTTTTGCCATTGTCGAATATTGTTGTTGATTAAAATTTGGGTTTCGGTTAAAAGCATTCTGATTAAATTGATTTTGATTGAAAGGGTTTTGATTAGAATAATTTTGATTGTTTGAGAATTTTGGATAATTTGAAAAATTTGTTGGTTTCGGTGCAAATTGATTATTACTGTATTTTTCAGTTGCGTTTAGGTTCCCATATAATTTTTCGAAATTTTCAAATTCAACGACATAAGCCATTGCATCTTCCAATGTGTCGAGTTTTTTCAAATGCATGTTATTTTTCAGGGTTCCCGTACAACCTGCTATGAATGTATTTAACGCCGTTTTCTCATAGTAAGTAATGTGGCAAATTTTCTGTTGTTCACTCAAATTTAAATCGTTACTAATTCTCTGAGCAACATTACTTCGAAGAAGTTGAAGTCTGGTTCCGAAACTTATTAAGTGTTCACCTTTGAATGGTCTGGCTCGTGTTAATTCTTGGACTAAATTGTCCGTATTGCGTCTATCAGAAAAACATTGTTGTAACGCGGCTTTCAGAGCGTCCCAATTTGTCAGCTCTGTTCTATTCCCAACCATTACTTCTGCTTTCTCGATTAATTTTTCCTGAATACAATCGAAAATGTGGGCATCTAATTCCTCACTTTGTAATTGCCTATATATATTTACGAGTTTATCGCATTTGGTAACAAATTTATTTAAAACGTTACTGTCACCATTAAAAGGTTTAATATTTTCTAATCTAGATTTGAATAAATCCCAGTCAATGGGGGTTTGTTTACTTTGTTTCTGCATTTTAGAATCGTTATCGTTAAATGCTAATGCTAATGATGCTACTAAATCGTCAATTTCTGTCATATATTTTTGTTCCTCTTTCTTAACCTAATTTCTAACCCTAATGTGTTCAATACACTGGTTTTTTGTGTGAAATACACTTCCCTAACTATTCCAACTGAGTACCTTAATCAGAGGGTCAGGAGGGTAAAAGGAATTGGCACTAACCTTTGTTGATCTGCTTCTTCCTTCCCGAATTCTCGGCTGTGCTGCTGTCTGCTTCTGGTTCTGTTGATTGCACTGCTGGATTGGCTCCAACTGTTGTGTCTCTTGGTGTCGTCCTCAATTGGCTCGTTCGTGAAACACTTGTGCAATCCTACCGACTGCGCCACTTAAAGAACTTTTTCGGCAGACTTTGTTTTTAAAAACTTTATTTCGAAAATGGTTTACAAAATAGGTTTTTTAAACTCAACAGCTTAACTAAGAATTAACAATATTAAATTTGGAGGTAATATTTATACTTAAAAATACGTTTAGGTTGCGTTTCTCACGGGACCATCTGGTGGCGTGATGACTCCCAAGGTGATGCTGACATCGTGGTTCTCATGCGAACGAAATATGTAACTCTACTCTTGAGGTGATGCTGACATCGAGGTTCTCACGTGAGCGGAGTACGTAACTCGCTTTAAAATAATTAAATAGCGGGAAAAAATTCTGATTCGAATAACTTCTATAGTCGATAAAAGCTACCACTTTGTGTTTTACATTATTAAAAGCTTTACACAAATTTGCAAAGTTTACACGGGTTAATTAATTAATTAGGTAATTAAACACATTAATTAACTTCATCTAAAATATGTAAGAAAATGTCGTTTTAACACATTGTAATACAAATACCTTCTTAAACCTAAACAGGGAGAAGAACAACGTAATATATCTTGAGCTGAGTAATCTCAGAATTAGTATAACGCCGAATTATATTTCCCAACATACAAGATAAACCTTTTCATATGGCGAGAATTAACTGGCAAAGGCAAAGTAAATAAGATATTTATCTAGATCGTAGGTTCGTGCTTTATTTGGAACAAATATCAACGCGTCCGCCTTAATATTTCTCAGAGACGACAGAGCTAACAAAATGAAAGACCACGGAAAATCCTGTTTTCTCCTCCAATCTGGACGTGTCTGCCATTGGCGAGCAATAATTTGTAGGTCGCTTCCCAAATATATCAATAAAAGTTTGATGCATTAAAATGCTTTTTTTTTAGTGTTAAATCTTAATACTTCAATATTTCAGACTATTTTAGTTTAACATGTGATAATTTGATTGGAAACGGTCAATGTATATATATATATATATATATATATATATATATATATATATATATATATATATATATATATATATATATATATATATATATATATATATATATAAACTTCTTTTTAATTACAACAAATCTCAGAGTATCTCCCTTAATATGTCAGGAAGACAACGAAACGAACAAAAAGAAAGGCCACGAAAAAGCCTTTGTTTTCCTTCGCTCTGGTCGTGTCCTCTATCGTCGAACAATAATTTATAGGTCGCCTCCCGAAAATATCGACAAAAGAAACAGATGCTTTGGAACAACTCATAAGGATTCCGTATTTGGTTGTCTGTAAGTTCATTGTGTAAATATCCTTTTAAAGAAACTAAATATTTTCGTCTCTGTATATAGCGGTCAAATATCTCGAGAACACTTTGAGATTTCCTAATAAAATTTTTCACACAATCAGAAAATGTTTACCAGTTTTTAGATCTATTTTCATTTTTTAAGGTTTCCGTGCAAATTTTTTCCATTATAACTTCGCAAAATTCAACTCTTCTATTAAAAATCATCTTCACTTTATTCTTGTAGTAATTGTATTTTGTAAGAATAAAAATCTTTTCTTCTTATTATTGTCCACTACATCAATTAAAACACTCAACGAATTTTCTTCTTTAGTTTTTGTTATTTATCTTTCTAACTTTGGACGACTTTTAGTAATAGTAAGTAGTAATTGTATTTTGTAAGGATAAAAATATTTTCTTATTATTATTGTCTACTACATCAATTAAAACATTCAACGAATTTTCTTCTTTAGTTTTCGTTTTGTCTTCCTAACTTTGGACGACTTTTAATGCTGCCTGTATCATTGAATCTTTTCACTGCTTTTGAAACTGTTAACTTGGTGATGTTTTTATTCAGATGTTCTTTATTAAATACTCAACAAAGTTCAGGATAAGTGTGTTTTCTGTCATCGTTTCCAATAATTGTTAGTATTTTATTTATTTTTATTTCAGTTAAATACATAGTAATTCCATATAAAAATTGAAAGAAATTTGAAATTCACAAATTGACGTTAACAGTTGTCAAGTCTAATCAAATACTTTATCTATCACCCATTGTTTCGTAGCCTACTAAATGAAAAATATATTTACCCTAAAACAGACGGAAACACCTTTTAAATATTTTTTTAAATCTATTTTTAAAAAAACCATACAATATTTACCTCGTTGAATTCAGAAAAAAAATGTTCTTTCCAACAATGCTAAATTCAAGTACTGTTGTCATTTAAAAAAATCATGAAGATTTCCGCCATTGTACCGATATGGACGTCATTACTCATATAACTGCTTTAAAATAAAAATGGGCACGACTCATCGCCAAATTGCGAGACATAAGATGAGCACGTAAATTGCTTGAATTGAGATCGATAGCTGATGGATCAGACTGGTCACCAACGCGCTGATCCAAAAGTATTAACGGGATATTAAAATACTGTCCACAAACAGATCAGGATAGAGGGAGATGGAATCTCCTAGAGAAAGCCTATGTACAGCAATGGATGTAAACTGGAGGATGGTGATGATATATATGTAGTGATATCTTTCATTTACTTAGGAACATCATACTATCAGTTGACATGCACCCCGGCCCCTCACAGTGGTGAGCCAATAAATAGAAACTTTTGAACAATTGAAGAACAATTTGGACTTTCCTCGTATGTCTTCTCGTCGTGCTCCAAAATCACTGAATTTTCTTTTGAAAAACATCGTAAAGTTCAAGTTATTCATTTGGTTTCTTTGATGAGACATGCATATATGATGCTTAAGATTTAGACATAGCTCAACATGCAAGCGAGTATCATGTTAAAAAAGAACCAAAGCCGAAAAAACCGCGTTTATACTGGTCAAAAAGTAATTTTAACAGTATTCTTTGATTATCGTGATTTTGTCCACTCACAGTTCCTTGCAACTAGTTAACCAGTCAATAGAGATATTATTTAAACATTATGCATTATTTGCGTGAGTTCATTCGATAAAAAAAAAAGATTTATTTGATTCATAATGCGTGTGATTAAAATTGATGAAATACAGCTCCACAAGCACCATATTCGGTAGATATGGTGCCGTGTAACTTTTTACGGTTCCCTCGATTGAAGAAACCACTTAGTGGCCATTTTTGAGTCTATTAAAAAGAGTTGGCTGGCTGATTTGAAGAAAATACCGAAAGTCAAATATAAAAAATGTTTGTAAGTTTGAAAAATAGGTTGGAATAAATGTATTGAAGTGAGAGGGGATTACCTGGATAGAAACAATATAAATTTGGATAAATAAATATATATTTTGTGTTTTACATAAAAAGCAACCTTACTTTTTGATCAGGGTAGTATATATAAAAATACTCCATTTCATAGTGTAATGTAAGGTAAACACTCTAGCTGTCAAATTAAACTGCAAAACAAAATATATGGCATTATTCTCTTCAAGGCCATATTAAATGTGATATATAAGTTTAAAATACTTCACAATATTAAGATATATGATCTACGTCTATATATCTTTATTTTTTTCGTCGTCGCCTCTGTTGCGTTAAAGTCAGTAAAACCACGCCGAGAGTCTGGACAATATTTTTCAGTGTCATACAAGAAAACATTCGTCTTGCACTTATTCCACCGAGGTTTTCATTTGATTGGTTAACACTAAAAATTAAATTATTATAGTTCCAGGAAGAACTTTAATAAAACAAAAATAAACTGGTTCATGTGGTAACAACATTGGGCAAAAACTGCTTACATATTTATCTTTATGAAAGTTTTAATTAGTCTTAAATAAATTTCAGTTGTTTAATTATACTCCCTAGTTAGACTTAAAATCATGTTGAAAGAATCCATTGTCTCCCCAAAAGAGAGGCTTTCGAATAATTATTCCTTTTTCTCCGATCTGTTCGTGTCTTCTATCGGCGTGGAATAATAAATCGACAAAAAACAGACGCTTTGAAGCGGCTGATAACGAATGTATTCGGTTTCCTTTTATATACTAAAAGTTGTTTGAGCTGATACTATTGTAACGAAATATATCATTCTTTATCGGAACCGAACGAATATAATAGAACTAAAGTATCATTTGTTTATAATAAATTAACAAAATCAAAGAGACAAAAGTATGGAAGATATGTGGGTTACAATTAAGGGAATACCAAATAGATCATGCAGCCATCTCATCCAAATCAAATAAAGAGATTTCTTGGCTTTCCCCTTAATTTCATTGCAGGTTTATCTTAATGCTCTCTTTAATCACTTTTTTTAAAGCTCTCGGCACCCGTTTCACTAACCATATTAGCATCATCAGGAGATGATTTAATCTATTTCTAAAACTAAATTATTTTCTATTTATTACCTACCCCAATTATTACCTACTACCTAAGAAGCGTACTACCTACCTAATGAACCGTTAAAAGCTTTGAAGAAAGTGATTTGGTGTTTAGTAGTAAATCTCTTTGAGTTTAGTGTTTCACACCAAAGGTTCCAATAGAAGATTGATCTATTATGACTACACGGTCAGCGGAACTGAATCTTTATCTTAAGCACACTACTAAAATTAGGCTTATTGGAGCAGATATTTGGTTTCTTAAGTTAACATTTCAAAATCTTCCAAAATATGTGACAAGATAACTAATTTTGCAACACAAAAATTACTTGACTTAGAAATCAAATATTTGTACAGTATGGTAAAAGGGTATGCTTGAAATTCAGGCGTACAATCTTTACAAGAAATTAGTTTTCAAATTAAATAATGTAAAACATTTAGGTCGGTGCACTTTCCAAAGGAATATGTTCACAACAGTAAATGATAAATTTATTAAAAAAATATCTTTAAATAAAAAATTGAAAAAATCCAAATTGACCAGTTGAAAGAACATATTCCAGAAAAGAGCATCAACATAGTAGAAAATCTTTCAACACAAACGTTCCACAACCCAGAACTAGATCTCCTAGATGAAGGCCTCAAGTTTGCTTTGCCGGCATCCCGTAGTGCTATAGAGGATATGGTAGCCGGTATAGAAACTGGTATTAAATACTTACCGGAATCTTCCAAAGCTTGCGTCAGAGAGTCATGTAAAGGCAAAATCGAAAAAAAAATCAAATAGAAGCCAAAATATGCCCAAAATGTCTAAGATTGTCAAGCGTTTAAGAGAGAAGGATTATTTTTATTTAAAAGCTGATAAGGAAAATAAGGTCGTAGTAATGGATAAATCTGAGTAACTTGAACGCGTTGAAAAATTAATTCAAGACTGTCCATATAAACGATTACCGAGGAATCAATTGTCAAAAATGGTCAAGGAAGGCATTGAAATCTTGTAACAGTCTTACTGCTCTTTCTCTAAAAATGAACTACATATTTCATATCCAAAAGTACCAAAATTGTATGCTCTACCAAAAATTAAAAAACTAAGATAATCAATGAAACCAATTGTATCAGCCATTGATTCTCCAACACACAATTTGGCAAAATGGTTAACAAAAAAATTTGAAAATCTACCAAACCAACTACCTCCCTGTTCTGTAATAAACTCAACAAAAGTCATAGAAAAAGTTAAAAATACACGTATACAGGAGGGTGAGGTCTTGGTTTCTTTTGAAGATGATTTCTGAATACATCTCCTTAACAAGATTATGTATGAAGCAAAATTGCTTTCAGCTTAATAACAGGTTTTACGAACAACAGGAAGGAAGGGCAATGGGCAATCCTCTGTCACCGTTCTTAGCAAACTTATTAATGAGTCAATTTGAAACCGAGGCGAAAAATTAATTCAGTTACTTTCCGAAGATATGGTTAAGATATATGGATAACATTTTTACAATTTTCGACTCAAAAAATTAAAACTTATATGATTTTATTAAGAACTTACATAATAAATTCCAAAACATAGTATTCACGCATGAACTCGAAAACAACAATAGTTTACCGTTTCTGGGTGTTTTAGTTAGTAGAAACAATAAAAATAGGTTAGATTTTGATATTTAAAAAAAAAAAACACCAACACTTCGAGATACAATCCTAACGATTCGAATCATAACTTCCAAAATAAGATGGCTAGTTTAAATTTTCTGTTCCTTTAAACAAAGACAATTATAACAAAGAATTAATGCAAAGTAGATAAATTGTAGATAAATTAATTAGAAAACATAAGTTTAGAAAATTATTGAAAGAATGTTCTACTTTTCAAAAAGATAAGAACAAAAATAAATTCATGATAATACCGTTTGATTTTCAATTAATAGGAGGGCTAGACAAAATTTTTAAAAATGTGGACATTAAGGTTATGTACAAGCCATATAATAAATTAAGAGAATCCTGGGTAATCAAAAGGATAAAGTAGATCAACATAAAAAGTCGGGAATTTACGAAATTAACTGTCAATTGGACGCACAACAAGATCCATATTAACGAGACATAAAGAACACATTGCCCACATTAGATATGGGAGAAAGGAAAAATATTGTGTTGCCCAGCATGCAATCGAACATGACCACAATATAGAAATTAGTAATTTAAGACTGGTTAAAAGTGTGAATAATAATAAGGCTTTAAATACATATGAAAGCATTCAAATAGAAAAAATGTAAGAAAATCATGAACCGGGATAAAGGACCTATTCCATTCAGTCAACTTTTTCAATTATTAATGTACGGCTCAGTAAACGTTACGGTTAATTTTTTCTTTTTTTTTCTTTCCTTTTTTTCCTTTTTTTCTTTTTTCTTTTATCCTTTTTTACACTTTTCATTAGGTAGGTAGTGCGCTTCCTAGGTACTAGAAAATAATTAGGGTTATCATATAAATAGAACATAGTTTAGTTTTAAAATTAGATTAAATCATGATGCTATCATGGTTAGTGAAACGTGCGCCAAGAGCTTTAAAAAAAGTGATTTGGTGTTTAGTGGTAAATCTCTTTGAGTTTACTGCCTAAGAGTTAAACGTCGTCATGATAGTTAATTTAATAAGCTCAGCTAGTATTCCCATTTTATCCATGGCTTCCATTCATATGCCTGTCTAAATCCTATGAACATCTAGAATAAATCTATGTCAAACTTATACAATCCTTTCACTAATGCACCTATGAATGCGGATATCATCACGAATTCGAATAATCTTGATAATATCTGGATGTATATTATCACAAGTATATAATATATCATTTTGTTATTATTATCATCAATATTTCCAAGATATTTAAAAGTGTAATAAATTTAATAAATAATATCAAAATGCTTCACAATATAAAAATATATACGCCCATCTATTTATCTCAGTTCCTTCTGAATATTTTTAAGCCATCGGCTCTATTAGGTAAAGCCTCGCATCAGTGACGCTGATAGTTTAGAAAGCATTCTTTAGCGTCAGACGGAAGCCATTTGTCTTTCACGGATGCAATCGAGATTTCGCGGCTGGAGAGTAATGAATTTAGCTTTAGAGTGTTATTGGAACTTGGTCAGCTCTCAGAAACAGTTGGCAGTAACTTAAACGCAATAGGCAGAATAGAGAGTTGCGATTGATTGATTGATTAAGATTAGAGCTAAAATAACTTTGGCCTGATGCAGTCTAAAATAAATTAAGCGTTTCAAGACAAACTGACATTTAATATAGAAATTGAAGACTTAATGGATGAATTAAGAAATGGAAAAATCTTCCGTCTAAACAAAAAGAAAAGTCAATAATAATAATAAATTATTCAAAAAGAACTGAAGACATTTTGGAAAAAAAAAGAAATCCAAAAAACATCGAAGAAAGATAAGCAGATAAAAACTTTTGCTAAATAAAGAAAATAGGAAATAATACGATAAAACAACGCTATGATGGTTAAAAGAAATAGAAAAACAGTAAAGGGAAAGAAAAGAAGCCTATTTTTGATAGACTCGAAAAAAAAACAAATATGTTATTAAAAAAATGGAAAGAGCAAAGGTGATCGTATATAATAAGAATCAAGATAAAAAAAATCATATTTAGACTGCTATATTATATATTCATAGACTCTATACTTCAATAGTCTGTAAGAAATGAAACTTAAAAGGAATAAGGACATAAAGGAGAAATTATCACGAATCAGAACAATATTATAAAGAAATGGAGAGCATATTTTAAAAATATATTAGAAGAAATCAAAATTCACTTAAATTCGTTACAGAAAGAGCTAGAATAAAGTGAATACAATACAACAGAAAATATAAGATTTAGACAGATGAAAAGCAAGAACAGGAATAAATATCAAAATACTAATTAAATGAAGGACTAGAGAATATAAAACTATATTTGTATTTATTAGAATAAATATGCGAGTATCTGCTTCAATTTTCCGGAAAAGTGATAAAATCTACAAAAAACGAATAATCTCGAAGACTTTTTTATCCAGTCTAGTCGTATCTTATCAACGAATAATATAATGGCAAAAAACAGACGTCCAGAACGATGCGTTGTTTAATTTGATATTATTAACCAACTGACAAATATTTTCTTTTTTTACGAAGTTTCGCTTATTTGTAAGAAAATAAAAATATATTTATATAAATAAGCAAAGATTAACATCTAAAATTTCCACTTTTAATTAAAACCACCATATTTAAACCATATTTAAAATTTGTATGTATAACAACCTTTTCCAAATACAAACTATGTTAAACTAACAGTAAGAAAACTAATTACAACCTAAACTTTCCATCGACCTAATAATGCCATAAAACATGATAGTGGGGAAACCCATTTTTTTGTCAACGTATAGAAAGGCAATATAGGTTTAATAACGATGAACCATTCATGTGTAGCTGGCCATTTACTAAAAGATCCAAATTTTTCGTATTATTAATTTCTAGACTCTCTAAGATTTAATTTTTTTTTGAATTTATTCTCATCATGTAACATTTTAAAATTGTCATTAAAAGTATGCTTTTTTCACATTAAATGGTTAAAATTATTTTGTTGTTTAGTGTAAAATCTTTTATGTTCATTGAGCCTAGTAGAGAAAGATCTTCCTGTTTGTCCAACATAGACTTTTGGACACAACTCGCACTCAATTAAATAAATTCCTGATTTATAGAGTTTATTTGTTTGACTTTTATTGTTGTTTCTTTTGTCCGGCCTGTGTTCGTAAAACTTTTCCCCATTTGCAAGACCAAACTTTCGTTACAATGACCAGTAAATTATTCGCCCAACATTATCATACCGTGTCTTGTACTGACTATGTGCTATGGTCGAGCGCCCGCATATCAGGTGTTGTACAGTCTCCTCTCTGTGGTTACACAGTCCGGATACACTCTTATCCTGAGTTCCTTAGATCCTGGCTTTTAAGTACTTTGTTGAGAGAGCCTGGTCTTCGGCCGCGGCCAGTATACTTTCAATTTCTTTTATAATTTTTCCTCTCTACCCCCAGTCCCAGGTCAACTCCTTGTTATATTTTCCTTCGATTGTTCGTAAATAATGTCCATGAAGTTGCTTTTCTGTCCTGGAGTTTATCCACTTGTTGAGCTGAACTCTGTATGCCATATTTGCTCCTTCAACCTTCAAGATGCCTTTCTGCCTATCTGTTTGCAGCAGGCTCTCTGCACTCCTTAATGTACTCATTCAGACTGCATTTTTCTTCTTCAACTACTTGTTGGATTTACAGTAAACCACGTCCGCCCATCCTTCTGCACAGGTAAAGTATATCGATGTCACTTTTAGGATGATGGCAGTAGTGCACTGTTAAAAGTTTGGGTGATTTCTTATCCAGACTGTCCAGTTCGGCTTTGGTCCAATCGGCTCTTCCCGCTGGGTATCATACTGGTGACATAACCCATGTATTGATTGCTCTAATTCAATTTCCAGCATTTAGCTTTGATTTGGGAACTTTTCAAACTCTCTTGTGTATTATCTTCTCACTACCTCTTTTACTTTGGCATTGAGGACAATGCTGGCCTAGAGGATTCCGAGGTACTTCGTTCTAGTACTTTTATTATCACAACACTGTTCATTTGTACTCCTTCCATTTCCTGTTTTTTCGTTTTTTTACAGTGAGTAAGGCACATTTTTGCACACATGTCTTCACAAAAAATTCGGACTGTTGTATATATATTGTATATATATATATATATATATATATATACATATATATATATATATATATATATATATATATATATATATATATATATATATATATATATATAGGGTGTTACACATATATATACAGGGTGTTAGGTAAACATGCGGTAAAAATGCAAGGGGTTATCCCTTGTCCTATGATGATTTTTGAAAAACCCCTTTGTTTCGAAGATACAAGGCGAACAAAATTTGCGACAACCATATTCGATATTTGATGAAATCATTAATGTAAATAAAAGTAGGGTGTACGCAATGAGTTAATCAAGTACAAAAATTTTTTTTTCGATCTCGATCACTTGGAACGGCTGTTTTATCTAGTAAATGGATTTCATCGGTCGCATTTGTTTACATAGATTAAGTGACATTTGGCTGTTTGACGTGTCTTAAATAGTGAGTGAAGTCCTCTATCATAATGTATACAAACGCCTAGATGACTGACATGCACTTCATGTATGGACTTGCTGATGGCAATGCATTACAAACTAGGCGATTATACAGTGAACGATTTCCAGCCCGTAATGTCCCATACCGAAAAATCTTCGAAAACATTCATCGACGTCTTCGTGAAACAGGCACATTGAAACGAACTGAAAGGTCAGGAAGATCACTGACTGTAAGAACGGTACAATTGGAACAGAATGTGCGGTACATGATAGCAGAAGAGCCTGGTAGTTCTACGCAAAAAAATTGAAAATACTTTGAATGTGAGTCACTGGACAGTTTGGAAAATTCTTAAGGACAATTTGTTGTATCCATACCACATTCAACACGTTCAGGCACTACTATCTGTTGATTTTCCTCCACGTATTGCATTATGTCAATGGATATTGCAAACTTTACTTCGCATCCCTCTATTCCTGGCCCAAATTCTTTTCACCGATGAACTTTCGCTTTCACTTAACTTTTTTTCACTTTCGTAAGAAACGCAATAAGGAATTTTTCAACATCAGTTCTCGTTGAATATTTGGGTTAAAATTATAGGTGACTATCTAATTGGAGCGGTATTTCTATCACAAAGACTTACTGGCGAGTTGTATCGTAACTTTTTGCTCTGTATTGTAACTTTCTCCATTGCTCCACGCCATTGAAGAATTTTGATGATTTGCGAAATCGGATAATAGCTGGGTGTAACTCAATTAGAAAAGACCCTAGTGTGTTTGAAAGAGTTCGGCAGTCAATGACGAGAAGATTGAATGCTTGTATCAAGGCTGGAGGAAGTCATTTCGAACATTTATTGTAGATTGAGCAACTTTAAATATACTGTTTGATAATAAAATGTGGTTAATGTCGTAAATTTTGTTCACCCTGTACCTATGTATATATATATATATATATATATATCGATCCACTGCAGGATGACGGCCTCTTCAGCATGTTTCCAACTTTCACGGTCCTGGGCTTTCCTCTGCCACTCGTGTCTAATATACTTAACGATGTCATCAATCCATCGTGCTTTCGGTCTTCTTCGCGGACGTTTGCGATCAAGCGGTATCCACTCCAGGATCGCCTTGGTCCATCTGTCGTCCCATCGCCTCGCTATATGGCCTGCCCATCTCCATTTCAATTGCTTTACTCTTCCAATGATGTCACAGACTTTTGTTTGTTCCCTGATCCATGCGCAGGTCTTTCTGTCTCGTCTCGTCTCGTCTATATATATATATATATATATATATATATATATATATATATATATATATATATATATATATATATATATGTAGTCTTTGCACTCTTGGTAAACAGACAAGAATTTAATTCGAAGCTGTGTATATGAGCCCAAGCACAAATGTATTCGAATGTCGTTAAATTTATTCGATACGTTGGAAATAACTAGAATTTATTTAAATGAAATTTAAGAGATAATATTCTGTAGTATGGTCCAAAGGATGATATTAAATAGACGTTTATAAACATGAACCTAATCAAACCAAAATATATTTAAATATATACCATTTGAGGTTTTTCCGAACACGTTGAAAAAATCCTGGTATAATTCTAATCTGGTTTACAACAGCTTTTCCGTAAATAAGTAGCCTATCGTGGTATTCGCGTACAGAATACAACATTGGTTTTAAATGGAATTTAAAAGACACACACTGAAATATTTTTGTCGATGAGAATATCTTTGTGTTGTAATCATCTCAATTGTGTGTCTTATTTGAACATTTAATTTAATAAAACAATTAATCATGTGTTTCCTAATCTGACATATATAATTTAAAACGTGTTATGGTGTGAAAAATTTGTTCATTAAACCACTTTAATGTGTTTTTCAATTTTTGTTTTGTATTCGCTGTTTTTTGCCAAAATTAAAGCAAATTAATTTATTACTGATTAATCATTGCGCAAGATTTAATATAAAAATTGATTTTGTTAAAAGCATTCAGTTTACTTTACCCTGCATCAAACTATAACCCTTTAATTCTTAATCTCGGCCAGTCAAATGGAAAGCACTATTTTGTTGGCCTTTTAAGTCGCTGCCAGCTGTTCGTGAGAGCTAACTAGACCCCAATAATACTTTAAAAGCTAAATACGCTTCCCTCCGGCCATGAAATCTCGATTGAATCCGTTTGAGACAAATGGCTTCCGTCTGACGGTGAAGAATGTTTTTCAGACTCCCGGCGTCTCAGACGCGAAGCTTTACCTAATACAGAATGTGTTAAAAATATCGAGAGAAAACTTCGCTGAAACACCTTAAAACGATAGCTTGGAGCTGGAATTTGATAAAAAAATAGGCAATCGTTCATTTAGAGATGAGATAGTTTCTAAATACGAGTTCAAGCACAAATGTCTTCGTACCAGGAGCCATAAAATTAATTTACATAAAGTATTAAAGATATTGTATAATATATGCTAATAAATACCAGCAAATTTTTTAAAATCATTTGTTGCCTCCATTCAAAAATTGCAGAACGTTAATGGTTACATTTTTCAACAAAATGGCGTTAATTCTCATACACCAAGAAGTACCAAGGCATGGCTTACTAAAAACAATGTACCAACTTTGGATTGGCCTTCTAGTACCCTTGATTTGAGCCCCGTTGAAAATAATTTATGGCATTATCAAAAAGCAGCTCAGAAATCGTCATCCTCGTACAAAAAAATTCTTGAGATCTACGCTACTCGAGATTTAGCGGTCCATTACACATGAACTGTGTCAAGAACTTCTCAACACAATGAATAAAATAATGAGAGCCGTAATTAAAATAAAGGGAGATGTCACTCGATATTAATTACCTTTCTCATTACAAGTACGAATTAATTTATTGCATATTTATAAAAGTTTTATTAGATTAAAGTTATCTTAAATATATTTTGGTTTGATTAAGTTGACAGTTAAAACTGTCTACCAAGAGTGCAAAGACTAGTACAGGGTACCTCGGAATCCTCTAGGCCAGCATTGTCCTCAATGCTAAAGTAAAAGAGGCAGTAAGAAGATAACACTCAAGAGAGTTCGAAAAATCCTCAAATCAAAGCTAAATGCTGAAAAATCAATTAGAGTAATAAACCTGTACCACCAGTATGATACCCAGCAAGCATAGCCGAATGGACCAAAACCGAACACACATATCATAATCCTGGGCTTTCCTTTACCACTCTGGTCCAATATGCTTAACGATGTCATCAGTCCATCGTGCTTTCGTTCTTCGTCGTGGACTCTTGCCATCAAGCGATATCCACTCCAGGATTGCCTTGGTCCATCTGTCGTCCCATCGCCTCGCTATACGACCTGCACATCTCCATTTCAATTGCTTTACTCTTTCAATGATGTCACACATTTTCGTTTGTTCCCTGATACATGCGCAGGGCTTTCTGCCTCATCTTGTAATACCAAGCATACATCTGTCCATTCCCCTCTGTGCTACCCAAGGTCTTTGAATTTATTGCGATGTAAGTGTCCAGGTTTCACTTCCGTATGTAGAACGCACTGATCGAAGACTTTTCTTTTCAGGCAAAGTGGGAGTCTGCTCTTAAACACTATGTTGAACCTATCAAATGCTTCCATCTCCCGGGCGGTTCCCCCTCCATTGAAGTACTCTGCCCAAGTCATATAAAGTAGTCCATAATCCCCAAATCCCTTCCTAAAACTGAAATTCCTCTGTCCTGAGTAAATTTATTGAACATAACCTGACTCTTTCTCAGGTTTATTTTCAAGCCAAATGGTTAGCTAGCCCTTTGCAGTTCTTGTATGCGTCTTTGCAGCTCCTCTGGGCCTTGTGAAAGGAGAACGATATCATCTGCAAATCTAAGTTAGTTGAAGTTTGCACCATAAATCTTTACACCATCCTGTTCCCAATCCAGTTTACAGAATACGGCTTCAAGTGCAGCCGAGAAAAGAATAGGCAATACTGCGTCATCCTGCCATACACCCCGCTCTACATTAATTCCCACTTCAAGATCATCAAAGTGAATTGTCGCTGTAGCTCAATCATATATCGATCCTAATAAGTTTACATATACTTTGTATACCTCCAGGCTCAACAATGCATCCATTATAGCTGTCTTTGAGATTAAGTCAAATGCTTTTTCGTAGTCGAGAAAAACCAAGAACAGTGGCATGGTATATTCGTTGTGCCTTTCTAGGGCCTACTGTATAACCTGGTTGTGATCCATTCTGCTGAATCCACTTCTGAATCCTGCTTGCTCTCTTGATTGTACGTCATTAAGTTGTTTTTAATATTCTTTTAGAAATTATCTTAGTAAAAACTTTGTATATTACTGATGGGAGGTTTATTAAACGGTAGTTCTTTAAATCTTCCTGTGCTCCTTTTTTATGTAAAAGGATCACTTCTGCATTTTTTCTTAAATCAGGTACTTTTTGTTCTTTGAGGCACTTTGAGTATAATTTTGTCGGTGTTTTATGTAACGTCCGACTACCAGCTTTTAGCATTTCGACAGTTACACTGTCTCTTCCTGGAGCCTTGCCATTTTTCATCGATTCTATAGCATTTGTTACTTCCTCCACTAGGATATCTGGCATTTGTTCTTTCGTGGATATTGTTGTCTTTAATTGATTCTGATCTTCATATAACTGGGAATAAAATTTTCTGACAACCTCTAACATTTGGGTACGCGCCCTGCACACTGTGCCATCCTCAGGCATTAAGGCATAAATTTGCGTTCTTTTCTTTCCCAGCTTCTGCTTAGCCTTGTTAATTCCTTTGTTTATCCCTCTCACAAGTCCAGAGTTTTTTGAACTAGCTGCATGCTGAACCGGCGCGTGTCCTCTCTGATACGTTTTCTTATAGTTTTGCAGAGTTCAGCGTACTCGACCCTTCCCAAAAGGACTCTCTGCATTTCTTGTCCGCCGTTTCTCCATTAAATCAATGATCTCACTGGAGATTTTGTCTGTTTGAGACCTTTTTCTTCTGGTGCTATTGAAGTAGCCGTTTGACGCACATTGTTCACGCAGCAATTTCCCAGAATCCACTTTGACCTTCTTTGACCTTACCATTCTTGCGCGTTATCTTCGACAGTTAATCCTAACTTTTGCTCGTACCATTCGGTGGTCATTTCCAACATAAAAATTGTTAAGGACAGTACAATTTATAAATATTGTTTTATCGTTGGTCATAATGAAGTCAATTTCACTTGTGAGTCCAGATAGACTTTTCCATGTCCATTTTCTGCTGACATTTTTCTTATAGAACGAATTCATAATATAAAGTTCTTGTCCTTCAACAAAATCAACTAATCTGTCACCTCTATTATCCCGCTCACCAGTTCCATATGGACCAGTTACATTTTCGCCAGTGGCTAGCTGTTCCAATTGTGGCATTAAAATCACCCATCAAGATTTTGTACCTATATTTCTCCTTATATAAAAGCTGGGCCACATCATCATAAAATTCCTCAATTTTCTCATCCCTATGACTTATAGTTGGTGCATAAACTTGGAGATTTGAAGCCTAAACTTTTTATTGAGCTGAACGACGCATTAGGCTAGTCGGTCAGATATACTTTCAAATTTTATTATACTGTCCTTCAGCTTTCGATCGATGAGGAATCCAATACCACCACATCGTCCATTATACATACCCCGAGTGTAAAGTACGTGACCAGCTAAATTCAGTTGGATTAGCTATTCGCCCTTTCTTCCTATTTCACATAGCCCAATAATATCCCAAGTTATGTTATCAAGTTCGATCAATAGTTCTTGCATTCGGCGGGCATCTGTTTTCATTGACCGTATATTCAAAGTAGCAATGTCAAAAGTCCAATGGCACCCTGATCTAATCTAATCTAATCTAATCTATATATATATATATATATATATATATATATATATATATATATATATATATCTATATATCATATATATATATAATCATATATATATATATATATATATATATATATATATATATATATATATATATATATATATATATATATATATATATATATACATATATATATATATATATATATATATATATATATATATATATATATATATATATATGTATATATATATATATATATATATATATATATATATATATATATATATATATAAAGTTTCTTTTTAATTACAACAAATCTCAGAGTATCTCCCTTAATATGTCAGGAAGACAACGAAACGAACAAAAAGAAAGGCCACGAAAAAGATTTTGTTTTTCTTCGGTCTGGTCGTATCCTCCATCGTCGAACAATAATTTATAGGTCACCTCCCGAATATATCGACAAAAGACAGATGCTTTGGAACAACTCATAAGGATTCCGTATTTGGTTGTCTGTAAGTTCATTGTGTAAATATCCTTTTAAAGAAACTAAATATTTTCGTCAATGTAGCTGAATAATTAATGGGTACCGGGCAAAAGGTCAGGTTATACCAGTTCTGGCAAAAATAAGAAAAAAAATCCATGTCAGTGTGTTAAATGATAATAGATATATTTGTGAAAAACTTCATCTTTAAAAAAATGTATTACAGTAGGTAAGTTATTTCAAAAGATGGCCCATTTAGTCAAGATTTCAAAATGGTATTATTGCCACTTTTCTTTCCACAAAAAATATTATTGCTTATTTTTTTGCATAATAAAAAATAGTTTTGTGTGCTCAAAAATAGACTTCACCAGTGTAAGTGAAATGGACAGATGTAATAAAGTAAGATAGATAGTGACAGTGTGTGAGACACGAATTAGAAAGTGACAGATCAACATTCAACTATAAGATGGCCTATGGCCATTCGCCCGGCACCCGTTTGACGTTGAGTTTCGGGACATACGGTATCTCCAGCTTGTTTGACGCAAAAGAATATACATGAAAAAATCTAATTTTTTCCCAGCTTAGGTCTCCATTCTGTGATCTTGCATATCCGCATATTTTCTACTATTCACCTTAACTGTCCTGTCCATTATAATTTCAGTTTAACCACATATTGCATTGTGTTACATTTCTGACCCTTATATTGTTACTTGCCATTAATTTGTTTATTTTTCGATCAGCCTCACTCCCAACATTGATCTTCTCATCTTTTGCAATTCTGTTGCTAATCTCCGTAATATATGTATATATATACAAAAGGTGTTTTTTCTTCCTTGCAATATTCTACGTTAATGACAAAAAAACACGAACAAACAACGAAAAAATGACAAAAACAAAGTCATCCCAGTAAATAACTATTTGGAAAACAGCAGTTTTTCCAAGAAAAGCGTAATAGTGCGACCCAGTCGGATCTCCCGTCGCGAAAAGTAAACGACCAAAAAGAAAAGAACAAAAAACCTGCCGGATTTCTCGGTTTCAATATCCATCCGTTTACGAGATACGAACCGTCGTCCGACCCTGGTAGGACGATATCGGTGGCCATTTTCTATCGGTAGGGGGCGCTGGTTGCTTGTTTAGCAGACGGACAAATGAATGTGCGGGCGCCGAGGCATGGCCAACGTCGATATGATAATTTACTGGCGTCAAATGCAATTTGGTGCCTCGAAGGACAATTGAGAAAGCGTCTATACAAGCTGCTATAAATCGTAAAAGTCTTGTCTCCGGGACAATTTACAAGGAACCAGTCAAAGATTCAGTCGAATCGAGTCAAGTAAAAATTAAAGAAATCGCTATAACTATTTTCGTTAAAAACATTATTGTTATGACCTTTAACGATAATTTTACTAATACCACTATTATACTATAAACCCATTATGGACCAGATATTAATTGAGATACAAATAATAGTTATGAGTCAACAATAAACCATCTCCTGCTATATGGAAGCTGATATATTTCCAGATGACTAAAGTCACTTTAAAACTACACATTTTTATTTTAATTCTGATAGGATATAAGCTTGGAATCCAATCAAATTACAACGGATGAAAGTTAATTGAAAACATATGTCAAAATAAAAGAAATCTTCCAAAGCGGATATTAATTGAAGCAGTTTATCAGTTTAGATAAGAGATGGTGCTAGGACACATAAATCTCCTTCATTTTTCGTGAAACATTTTGGTAAGACAAAAATTATTTTATATTGATCAGAGTTTTTACAAAACGCTACAAATTCACATCGGAGAACTCACCAGAAAGAAATTAAAATAACTACTATCAAAGATAGATATATTTTTACCCAAAAGATATCCGTCGTGTGACCTGACTCGTTGGCTGCGGAATTATCCAGATCCCTGAGTTTGTAATTAAAAAAAGAAATACAAAAAAATATATATATATATATATATATATATATATATATATATATATATATATATATATATATATATATATATATATATATACTTAATCGTACTAATTATCAATATATAATAAATGTATTTTTAAATACATTTTATATTGGTAATTAGTACGATCAAGTAGAGAGAACTTTGTTTCTCTTTTATTTAAACCTAGCCCGCAAGGTTGACTACCTGTCATAAGTTAGAGGTCAGAATGCACTAGTAGCACTCCGACCACTAGGTAGCGTTACTGTAAAACGATCACCTATATTATTCGACTTTCGGAATGAAAGACGACTGGATCTGCTTCGATAACTTCAAAAATAGCAAGAAGAAAACCCAGATCTTAGTGAGTGCACATCGTGCTGACTAGAGCCCGAATCAAGTGTGGCAAATATTTACTAAACGTTTAGTAATCGCGATGAATAAACGCAAAACTGGCTCAAAGAGACCACAAATTGCAGGGTATTCTTATAAAGACCTAGTACAGTGTCGTGCCGAGTGTCTAGAATTACATCAAGATGCATTATCTAACCAATGCAAGGAACCCAGTAAAAACATTACCGCAAACATAAAGTTCCTCGTATAAAATACAGTTCTGCGGGCCAAAATCAGTGAATTAGAAGCACTTCTAAAAAATGGCGGTAACGTCAGTGATGCTGGTGTTTTTTTCAAAGCACCAGTAGTCGAAAAGAAAAGAGAATAAACTCCAGAAACCACACTACAAAACATCGAAATCAAGTCCACATGACGGATTCCAGCAGCTTTGCGCTAAATCAAGAAGAAGCAAAGCGAGAAAAACAGCATGGGCTCCTGAGAAAAGCCAGCCACCAGAAGCACCGACTACTTCTTCCTCTTCCTCGATTTCGACCACCAAGCAAAAAGCAACGTCCGAGACGGAAGAAACCTCAAGTAAGGTGTCAGAACCACTCTCTGGTGACGAAACCAAACCAGCGCCGTTTATCTTGCTAGATAAAGCGACTTTCCAGGAAGTTATAAGCCTCCAAAGAAAACCAAAATAGCTGTCGGGCTAGCCACAACAAAACCGGATGGGTGCTGATTGCTCCCAAAACGGAACCAGACAGAATTGCCATCAAAAATATGTTCAACGGGTTAAGGGGTTAATATTGCTGTTCTACAACAACCTCAGGTAAAAAATTCCTTCGTATCTTAATAAAACCATCCGACTAAAGAAAAAGTGTTAGTAAACTAACGACTAAAAAAAAGTAAAGTTGAAAAAGTAAAGTGTTAGAACGGACTCCACCATCAGGGTTCCAGCCAACAAGCATCACTGGATGGCACACAAAAGAAAAAAACCCATCGCAATAGTACAAGCCACCGTACCACGCGATGGGATGAAAATACTAAAAATCACTGAACTCCGTCACCAATCCGTCAGGGTAAACGTTCAGACAAGAAAATCAGCAGTCAATTCTGCAAATAAGACACTAAATCAAAAGCGTTCCAAGAATCAAGAGTAAAAAGACCACTAGCACCAACCAACGCCCAAGGAGAAATGCAAGAGCTACTAGAAAGAATCTGTCCGCCAGACGGATCAAATTGAAACGCAAGCCAAGACCATGCCTAGACTTACCAACAAACTCCAGAGGGTTCTGATTCAATCGCAATTGGACCCACTCCTTCTTCACAACAACCAGTAAATTACTGGTACCAGAATTCAGCATCGATGACAACGCCACATTAAACCTAAAGCACGTTTTCCACCTCAGGGGTAAAAAGATAAAAACCAGCCGAAAAAAACGCGTACTTCGTAGTGCCAGCTCGCCAAATATTGGGCCTTACGGCGTGAATTTAGAAAAATCTTCTAAAATAGCCTCCCGAAATATTTTAGATTTATTTCTCAGTTGTTAAATCAGCACCTCGTGGGCTAGATAGAAGCCCTCAACCAACAAAATCATTAAGACCAAGGGCAACTTCAATAGAAATAGGTAAGGGCCAGCAAGGCTATCCTAAAAACCTGGATAAATAATCAGAATCAGATAACTTCAAGAGAAAAGAATCTGATCTTAAATGACGAGTTCTTAACGAACGAAACCGGTCTTAAGATGTGGACGATTTTTTCTAGTAATTGAACACAGTGGGCCTAGTCTTACTATCTTTATTTAAACATACAGTTTAATAATATATAAGCAAAGTTTCATTTTTCGATCTACCAGAATTTGACTGGATAATTTTAAAAAAGAATCTTAAGTTGTTGGGGATGCGGGCGCAAATACGGACAAAACGCCGCATGTCACTTTTCTGCAGAATCACATCATTATTCAGAAGACAGTTGAAACAGAGATCATTTCCAAGCAATTTGTAGAGCTTCCGACTAAGCAGGTTTCGAAAGACGACTAGAATATTTTCCATGTTCACGAATTCCTAGTTGTCAAGAAGGGATGATCCATCAGTTTCCTTTCCAAGGCAGCAAGGGGAGCGATATCATATGCTCTCAACTATGTTACTGTCTTTCGCGACATCACATTAGCCTTCGACAAAGTTTGGCACGAGGAAATTTATTATAAGCTCTTCTATCCTAATGAACCATCAATATATTTTTCTAGAAATATTTCATTAAAAAATAGGTATGCAGGATTGTTCATCGGGTTATTATGTTGTGACGGCTTGACACACTATTACAAACAGACTGATATAAACCGTTTTAATATCAGCATTGTTTTGTTTTTAAATTCCTCTGTTCAGTTAATTGTCGGCAACGTTGTTTCTCTCCTATTCACAATCATCAATTCATCATCGCACACGATTCAACTTTAGATAAAAATAACGACTCAGTCACTACTGTTTATCACATTATATTGCGATCTCTTGATAAATTACCATCATATTGAAAACAAAAATGTTAAAACGGTTCTCGACGCGAAAAAACTTTCCCCAGAAAAAAATGACAAATTTCCGGTTGCCCCGACTGATTCGTGGAAACTTTAAACCAGATATTAATTCAGGAACACGTCATCGTTATAGGACGTCGAATAAAATGAATCGTCGAGGACTTTATATGACATTAAACAGTTTCTCTCTAATGCTTGGAAATTGGTACATTTTGCGATAATCACAATCGCTTGAAACTACATGAAATTTGACTAATTCCACTTCGAAAAGGTCGAAATAGCGAAATTTTACCAAGCTGACTAATAAACTAATAAATATCACTAGCAAGTGAAAAAGAATTGAAATACTAACAATTGTTGGATACGGTTACATAAAACGCAGTTATCCTGAAGTTTGGCGAGTATTTAATGAAATACATCTGAAGGTCAGTAAGTCAACAGTTTCAAAAACAGTGAAAAGATTCAATGATCAGGCAGCATTAAAGTTCGTCCAGAATTAGGAAAATTAGTTGAATATTTTAATTGATATAGTAGACAATGGTAAGGTTCCCCTATAACAAGTAGCTTTAAATCATAACATGTACAAACGCTCAATCCAAAAAATAATTAAAACAGATTTTTATCGTTATAAAATATAATTACTACAAGAATTAAGTGATAATGATTTTGATCGAAGAATTGAGTTTTGCGTGTTGGTGGAAAAATATGCCTTGAAAACTTACAATACTGAAAAATATTCAAATTATTCGAATATTCGTCAGTAGTTTTTGTTTTCCTAATTTTGGACGACTTTTAATGCTTAAATCTTTCACCGTTTTTGAAACTGTTGACTTAGTGATGTTTTTGTTGGATACGGTTACATAAAATTCAGTTATCCTGAAGTTTGTCGAGTATTTAATGAAATACATCTGAATATCAGTAAGTCAACAGTTTCAAAAACAGTGAATAGATTCAATGATCAGGCAGCATTAAAGGTCGTCCAGAATTAGGAAAATTAGTTGAATGTTTTAATTGATATAGTAGACAATGGTAAGGTATCCTTATAACAATTAGCTTTAAATCATAACATGCATAGACGCTCAGTCCAAAAAATAATTAAAACAGATTTTTATCCTTATAAAATAAAATTACTACAAGAATGAAGTGATAATGATTTTGATCGAAGAATTGAGTTTTTAAATCTTTCACCGTTTTTGAAACTGTTGACTTAGTGATGTTTTTATTCGGATGTATTTAATTAAAAGCTCGACAAACTTCAGCATAAGTACGTTTTCTGTCACCGTATCCAACAATTGTTAGAATTTCAATTCGTTCTCTTTCAGTTAAATACATATTAATTCCGTATAAAAATTGAATGAATTGAAAATATTGAATTGCATATAAAACCCCTAAAACAGACCTAAACACCTTTTATCCATTTGTTAAAATCTATTTTGAAAAAAAAACCAAACAATATTTAGATAGCTGAATTCAGAAAAAAATGCTCTTTCCAACAATGCCAAATTCAAGTACTGTTGTCATTTAAATAATTAAAGTTAGTCTTGGATTTCAAGTATGGAAAAAAATGAAAATAAGCCTAAAAAGTGGCAAACATTTCCTGATGTTTGTGTTACAAAATTTCATTAAGAAATCTCAAAACGTTCTCGAAATATTTCACCATTTCCATACATAATAACGACAGTGTATATGAATCAATGAGTTCGAAAATTGTACATGTCCAAAATCGTCGTTTCGAGAAAACCTATAAAAACCTATTAACGTTGAAACTACTTGATATATCGTAGTTTGCAATGTATTTTTAATAATAGTGTTCTAAGAATTAAAATGATCTACCATTGACAGAGAAAAACAGCTAATGGATTTGTACGGTTTTTGAACTCAACTCCGTATATAAAAAAACCGGCGAAAATTATTCTTCGATTTATTCAATATTATTCAAATCGTAGTAGAAAAATAGAATATCAAAACTGTTAGCTCGATCATCTAATCATCATTTTCGGCATTTGCCGTTTTCCATAATATGACATGGTAATAAAATTTCAATATTTCACCATGGATATAAGGCATTACCTTCTTGATGTCTGCGATTTTTTCCCCTTAATAGGAACAGGTTCTTCATATGCCTCACTATTGGGTAGAGGTGAACTTTCCTTGTGTTCTTTCAGCAATTTAAAAGTATGGGATTACAACCCCATACAAACCATATATACATTCCCACGTTTTAACATATGCAGGATTTGAACTTAACAGGAACTGCCTGTAGTTTGACACAGCAAAAGTTTCTTTCTTGGAACCAGCACCTCGAGTCAAAGTAGTAGTCAGTTCTTAAAATCAATAATATCTGTGTATCGGATTTACTTCATAGTAAATGGTAGCCTTTTTCTTGAAGTTAATATTAAGTCCTCATACTCTTCTGGAGTATAGATTCGATCATGTTTCGCACAGCCAAAATTCTTTAATGCAAAACGAATGGTCTCTTATCGGGAAGTAATGATATATTTTTTTGAATCTTTTGATTGCCTGCAATGTTAAGAGAAAGGGGACCATGGTTTGGTTTCGGTTCTGCCCTGCACATTCGTCGGAAAACAAGTGTAGTTCAGTGATTTCAAGGGGTATATGTTTCATAATGTAGTCATTAAGAACAGTGCACACTTCATTAGGTCCTTTCTGACCTTGGCCTTAATGATAGGTTTAAAAATGATCAGTATTCTGGTGCCTAACATAAAAAAATGTATTGGTCTGGAATATGCAGTAGTGGCATATTTTACATGTAATCAAAAGCTAGTCCAGTTACAAGTGCTCGTTCAGTACACAGGGTTTGCACTTCTTTAATATTATTATAAAACTTCTTCACCCGCCTTTGAAGGACCATCAATTCCGCAGCAGCTATTTTCTTTGCATTATCGTTAAGGTTAACATCTTTAAGCCTCATTCCATGCCTTCTGCACTTCGAGCAAACTTTAATCTGTGGTCTCCCAAACCTAAGATTAAAGTTTTCGTTGAAATATTTCAAATAGAATTCGTATTTAACCAGGTTCTCCTACTCTGGATATTTTCCTGAAAAAAGGCAATGCATTTTCTTCACATCCAAAGATGCATCTAAATAAAGAATGCTTTTGGAGGAATAATGTGAAAATTTAACCGGAAACGCCTCAATGTGCTCTTTAATTTTCTGAGTTCATTCATCGCATATTCTACGAGGCCTGTTATTATACCTACCTATAAGATCCTTTGGTAATTTAGCTGTCAGAAGTAGGGTGTTCAGGCGCTGAATTTGCCAATGTGGCATAAAGATTCATAAATGCCTGTTTGCACACGAAAATTCGACTGGAGCCTTTCAAAACAAAGTGCGAAAAGTTTGATTTTATTTCGTGTTTATTTTTTGCACTCCTTAGTGAATGTCTTTGAAGTGGTTTTACTTCCATAAGTCCCTGTAGATATATGTCTTTTTCGTTTTTCGGCCCACGGTTGTATAGCTTAGATATAAAAAATTTCTGTTCTCCCTCGGTAAACTGTTCCATGCATTTTCTAAAGCTGAAATATAAAACATCTACTTTAAAAGTCAAGCCAAACTTGTTAAAACTCATTAACTTACCTACACACAGATCCTACATTCTTCGCATTAACGTGTTTTCCTTCTTAGAAATATATGCCTGACCTTGCAAACGTGCTATTTTTATGGCATTGTGTTTCCAACTAGTGGCATCCCTTTTTCTTTTTCTGCTACCAATACTACAATAATCAACCTCTCCACTATCACTGGATGACATAATTTTACTTGACATTGTTGAAAAATCGCAAAAATACAGCTATTTTTTACAATACCCATACACACAAATTTTTTCAAAATATCAAATTTTGAACTAGTACGGTTTTCGGACTCACCGATTCATATATATATATATATATATATATATATATATATATATATATATATATATATATATATATATATATATATATATATATATATATATATATATATATATATATATAGTCAACAATGTCAAACTTTACGATGTATATGTCAGATGGCGCCTAACAACAGCATTGTTGCCAATTCCGGATATATAAATAACATCCTGTAAGGGTTGTCCAGCAAGAGTGTTAGACATTTATATTTAATTTGTAAATACATGTAATGTAAAACCACATCAAACAGTGACTTTCTGAGGATCAAGAGGGTTTTCAGCGTTCCAAATCTTAAAGTTATCCGTTTGTTCATAAACCCATTAAGCCAGAAATGCGCTTCGTCGGAAAAGATTATTTTTTCCCCAAAGTAGGGCTGGCCTTTCAACGTCCAGTTTCTACGCCCGGTTGAATCCTGCATCTTTCCGTGGTGAATGGGCACAATAAATTGAACACAGCAGTTTATCAGTGAAATTTACATTTCAAGCAATATTGCCAACTATTAGTATGTTGTACCACATTTCACTGTTTATTATTATTCGAATTATATTGACCGATATAATTTATAGAATATCCACTTGCTTTGTCGAAAAAAAGTAAATATTATTGTGAATTCTAATTTTCATTGTCAAAGAATTTACTTCTCGCTTTTAAAATATTTATATAATTCTTTTACACTGAACAATATTATAAATTGATTTAAGTAGCAAATAATTTGTTTGATGATAGAAAGCAATTTCAGACTTATTAAATCTTTAACTTTGATAATAAATAATTCTCCCTTTTCCGGTTTCTTCTGTTTCTCTTCATTTTACATAAATAATATTAAACAACAATTACAATTTATCGTTTTCACTCATTCTATGTTAATTAATTTTATTTTATGCTTAAGCTGCTTCAAATTTAAATTAAATTTTCAATAACTGTCAAATACCAGTGTAATTTTTTCTTTAAATACAGTTAAAAGTGATTTTAATAAATTTTGAATGAAACAATATATTTACCTTATTTTTTTTCTTTAATTCAAGAATCTGTCAGTTTTTTTCAGATTATTTAAAATAATCATATTAGCGCCATCTTTGAATGAATACATGTATTATGTAACGTCAAATTTAAATTATCCCCAGCAAATATTTGAAAGCATTAAAATCTCTTAGCACTTGTAGTGTGTAAAATCAAAGAGATTTACTACTAAATGCCAAGTCACTTGTTATTTTTCTTTCTCTTCGCGAGTTAAACATAGTAAAGGAGAATAGTGGAAGAATTATTGGAAGAATTATGGAAACATCGAAGAATTATTTTTGGATGATAATGGTTGTCTAATAACAGAGGTGATACTGTTTAATATATAAATTCTATTTTTGAAAAATATTTTATGAAATAATAGATAACCATGCCAAATACTTGATCTATAGAAATTGGTTTTAATTTATCTCAGACTTGCTTATGACAACAAGTTGAAAGTTACCTATATAAGTGCCATCTATTATCCCAATTAATTAATAGAAGCCAATAGTTCTTGCTTTGTAAGAAAGGAAAACTTAATTATCTTCACTAGCACCATCCATCATGAGAGTTAATTAATTACATTTATTAAAATATGTTATGAAAGTTTTCTTGCACGTCCTTGTTGTTTTTATACGAATCTGAAACTCGATTAAAATAAGATGTCAGAGTTTTAGATGATTTTTTAATCGATTATTAATATCAGTAAACAATTTTCTTCCTTGGCGTTAATCTATCTATTTACAAAGGTTGCTATTTATGTATCCGGAATTTGTAACAATGATGTTGCTAGGTGCCATCTGACATATATATCGTAAAGTTTGACATTGTTGGCTGTATACATACTCAGAACGTTTTGTCATACTGACGATATTTATGTTGTATAGTGTCAGTCAAAACATCGAATTAATGGGTCATCCGTCGTACAGTCCTGATTTGGCACCCAATGATTTCTTTTTGTTCCCGTCTGTGAAACTACGTGGTCAACGATTTTCGACGCCACAAGAAGCGTTTGATGCGTTGATGCGATATATATACATGCATATTTGTGTACATAAATGATTAATCGATATCGCAAAGCACGCGAATTTTTAAAACAAAAGTTACTTTACTTTTTGATCATAGCAGTATATATAGCCATAATTTTCTTCTCGGAAAAAAGACATAAACAGACATACAAACTATTTTAACCTCACATTATTCCGTGTTTAACTTCCTCTGTTTATTTAACTGAAGAGAGTATTTTTCTTTTCAGATCCATGATGCCCGATTTATCAACGCGCACAATTCCATTTTCCATTCCACACAACAGCGACGTGGCTTCTGTTTATCACGTGATATTGCGACCTCTTGATAAATTGCCACCATAATGAAAATAAAAATGTATAAATAAAAATGTTAAAGGCAAGATTTCTCCGAAGAAAAATGACAAATCTCCACTTGCCACGGCTCAGTCGTGAAAACTTTTCACCGTATATTAATTCAGGAACACATAATCGTCATAGACCGTCGAATAAAATGAATCGTCGAGAACTTAAACGTTCTCTCTGTAATGCCTGGAAATTAGTATATTTCCCGATAATCACAGTCGCTTGAAACTATATGAAATTTGACTAATTCCATTCGGAAATAGTGGAAACCGTCACGTTGAAATGAAACATAACCTTTGTTCAATTCAGAACTGAATCAACTTTATTAAAGCCATACATGAAGACAAATCTCCTAAAATCAATATTAATTGTCGAAGTTGATTAATAAGCGAATAGATGGAGCTAGCCTATATAACTCTCCTTCGATCTTCGCAAGAAACCTGAATAAAGTCAAAATTGTTTTAATATAAATTAAGAACTACGTAAAACCTAAGAAAATATAAAAGAAGAAGAAAATATAAAAGAAGTAGAAGTATGGCAAAACGTTCTGAGTACATATACAGTCAACAATGTCAAACTTTACGATGTATATGTCAGATGACACCTAGCAACATCGTTGTTACCAATTCCGGATACATAAATAGTAACCCTCTTAAATAGATAGATTAACGCCAAGGAAGAAAATTGTTTATTGATATTAATAATCGACTAAAAAATCATCTAAAACTCTGACATCTTATTTTTATCGAGTTTCAGATTCTTATAAAAACAACAAGGACGTGCAAGAAAACTTTCATAACACATTTTAATAAATGTAATTAATTAACTCTCATGATGGCTGGTGCTAGTGAAGATAATTAAGTCTTCCTTTCTTACAAAGCAAAAACTAATGGCTTCTATTAATTAATTGGGATAATAGATGGCACTTATATAGATAACTTCCATCTTGTTGTCATAAGCAAAAGTCTGAGATAAATTAAAACCAATTTTCCATAGACCAAGTATTTGGCATGGTTATCTATTATTTCATAAAATATTTTTCTTTGTTGTTAGACAACCATTATCATCCAAAAATAATTTTTCCATGTTTCCTGATTACAATGCTGACAATTTCAGGAGTCCACTATTCTCCTTTACTACGTTCAACACGCGAAGAGAAAGAAAAATAACAAGTGACTTGACATTTAGTAGTAAATCTCTTTGATTTTACACACTACAAGTGCTAAGAGATTTTAATGCTTTCAAATATTTGCTGGTGATAATTTAAATTTGACATTACATAATACATGTATTCATTCAAAGATGGCGTTGATATGATTATTTTAAACAATCTGAATCTGAAATCAACTTTTAGCTGTATTTAGAGAAAAAAATGAACTGGTATTTGACAGTTATTGAAAATTTAATTTAAATTTGAAGCAGCTTAAGCATAAAATAAAATTAATTAATACAGTATGAGCGAAAACGATAAATTGTAATTGTTGTTTAATATTATTTATGTAAAATGAAGAGAAACAGAAGAAACCGGAAAAGGGGGAATTATTTATTGTCGAAGTTAAAGATTTAATAAGTCTGAAATTGCTTTCTATCATCAAACAAAGTATTTGCTACTTAAATCAATTTATAATATTGCGCAGTGTAAAAGAATTGTATAAATATTTTAAAAGCGAGAAGTAAATTCTTTGACAGTGAAAATTAGAATTCACAATAATATTTACTTTTATTCGACAAGGCAAGTGGATATTCTATAAATTATATCGGTCAATATAATCCGAAAAATATATACAGTGAAATGTGGTACATTCTCTACATTCCATTTGCTAAATCTAAAGCTGGCAATGACATCAAAAAGAGCAAAGGCGAGGACGTAACACAGAATTCGTTTAATAGAAAACTATTTAAGAAAAAAGTCCTTTGAAAAAGTTTTCCAATAAGAGCGTTAGAACTTGGAAATGTAATAGCTGGCAATATTGTCTAAAATGTAAATTTCACTTATAAACTGCTGTGTTCAATTCATTGTGTCTATTAACCATGTAAAGATAAAGGATTCAACATGGCGTAGAAACTAGAAGTTGAAAGGTCAGCCCTACTTTGGGGAAAAAATAATCTTTTCAGACGAAGCGCATTTCTGGCTTAATGGGTTTATGAACAAACGGATAACTTCAGGATTTGGAACGTGGAAAACCCTCTTGATCCTTAGAAAGTCACTGTTTGGTACGGTTTTACATTACATTTGTTTACAAATTAAATTTAAATTTCTAACACTCTTACTGGACAACTCTTACAGGTTGCTATTTATGTATCCGGAATTGACAACAATGCTGTTGTTAGGCCCCATCTGACATATACATCGTAAAGTTTGACATTGTTGACCGTATACGTACTCAGAATGTTTTGTCATACGGAAGCTATTTGTGTTGTTTAGTGACTTGAAAATTTCATCTTAGTCAAAAAATGGGATTAACTTGTGAGATGATTTACCACGACTTTCGACCTGGATTATCTCAACAACAATCCCTCGATCAACATATTTCGACTTTTGACGATAAAGCACCATCTAAAACCATTGTATATCACAGGTTTAGTGAATTCAATCGTGGCCGTCATACACTGACGGACAAGTTTAAAGAAGGTCGTCCAAAATAGGTTATTGTGCCAGAAAGCATCGATACTATGCGCAAACTGATAAAACAAGATCGTCATGTGAGATACCTTCAGATTGAGGCATCCCTAGGCATTAGTATGACAAGCATACACAAGATTTTGCATGAACATTTAGCGATGAAAAAGATTTGTGCGCCTTGGTTTCCGCATAATTTGACAATCACTAAAAAAAAAGGCTCGAGTCGGCATCTGTTGTATCGATAACATCTACACAGATGGCGAATCTTAGATCTATGCGTATGAGCCCTAAAGTAAACAGCAGCCGACCGTATAGTAGCAGCCAAACCCAACAAAAGTTGTTCGCGCAAGAAGCACTTCGAAGCAAATGGCCACCTGTTTTTTTTTGGGATAAATGGGCATTTGGCTACAGTGCCACTAGAGAATCGTAGAAGGGTCAATTCTGAATGGTACACAAATATTTGTTTGCCAGAAGTCTTTGAAAAAATATATAAAAACAACCGGTGACGCATTATCATTCTTTACCATGACAACGCGAACTTCCACACATCGAACCGGACAACTCAATGTTTGATGGGTATGCCGTACAGTCCTGATTTGGCTCCCAATGATTTTTTTTTTAGGCCATGAAGAATAAACTACGTGGTCAACGTTTTCGATGTCAGAAGAAGCGGTTCATGCGTTCAAAATGCATGTTTTGGAGATACTTCAGTCGGAATAGATAAAGTGCTATGAAAATTAGTTCAAACGTATACAGAAGTGTATCGACCATCGCTGAAAATATTTTGAAAAACAATAAAACCATTTTCAAATATAAATATTTGTTTTTATTTGTTATTCCGGATACATAAATAGCAACCCTCGCATTACCCAGAACATAATAAATCTTAACCAACAGCATTTTGAAGTTATCCTTATCGACATTGTTACACAGCAAGTTTCAAATGTCTATTTTTTTTCTGGAAATTTATTAAAAACACCAAATTTTTAATGAAGGGAACCACTTTTTATGTAATAATTTTCTATTAAACCTTTGTAATTAAACTTAACCACTAAACCACTTAAACTTAACCACAATTAAACATTAATTAACAAAATATTAAAAAAACAATTCTTTATTAATAATTAACCGAAAATCCCGAAAAAAATAACAAAAATAATAATATGTATCTATATTGGAAGGAAAGGAAAGCTTCCACATTATTGTCATTTTATATCAAAGTTGAAATTACTAGCACTAATTTTTCACACATAACAGGTTTTAAACGATTCACGTTACATTAAGATCCGCAATATTAAATGTTTTATTAAATTCGTCGGTTGATAAAATATTGAAAATAAAATTTGGGTTTGCCCAATGAACCATTCATAACATCTTTGTCTGTGTAAAAAATGAGCGAGTAAGAGTGCTTATACCCTTTGTACATAATAAAGGTAGAGTAATTACCATTTTAATGTCCATTTAATGTACATTACCATTACCATTAGTACATACCATTTTAATGTACAATCTAATGCGAAACTCCACCTTCGTTGAGCAAGAATTTTTCAAATACATTTGGTAGAATCCTGTTCAATAAGATGTAAAATTTGTTCTTAGACTTCAGGAACGATTTCTGACCACCCCCCACATTCTTAAAATTTCGGAAGCACATTATCCCTATCCAAAAATTTGAGAAACTTAGACAAACATTTGCCGAGCTGGAAGCGGTCTTTCTGTGTATCATTGCTTTTAAATGCGCCTAGCCTCTTCGACATTTTGAAGAGCTTGTATCGTAAATCCAAAACATGTAGTAATATTCCCGTACAGAATATATTATCGTTTTTAAATCGAACTTAAATGCACGCACTGGCCTACATTATAATATTTTTTGTCGGAATATTCAAATAACATTGTTTGCGTTAATATAACCGATCAATATTAGGGCATGTATGACATCATTCTTAATTTATAATTGAAGTGAATACTTCTTTAGCAGCCTTGAGCGATTTTTGGTAGTGGCAAAACTTATAGGTTCGCGTCACCGACATGCAAGTGACGTGTCTGGCCAGTCTGCGACACGCAGCGGCCTGTGTACATGTATACGCATATATACACTAATACATTGTATCTACTCGACTGTATCATGTGTGTATTGGACTCTTTTCGGATGGGTAAAATCTTGTAAGTTCGCGTCACTGACATGCTATAGTAGCAGTAAATGAAGTTAGTAAAAAGTTAAATTGACCACGTGAAAAGTTTAATTTGTGTATAATGTACATTGTTTAAATTGTGTTTTGGATAATCATTATTTTAATTGTTTAATTGTAAAATCACTGTGCAGTACAAGAGTGAGTACTTAGTATGCTAATATGTTTATGTAGAAAAATAAATAACAAAAACAAAGCATTTATTTTCGAATATTTCCATTATTGGAATTAGAAATTAATTATATAATGAAATTTTAATAATTCACACCATAATTAATTTAAAAATTAAAAAAAAAACAGTTATTCCAAAGTTTCAAGTTTTCACTTCTGTCGGCAGTCCTTATGACTGCCTACCTTTTTTTTAACAATGTTCGTTAGTTAATTTATAGTGTATTCGTTAAGCAATAACCAATGCTTTGACACATATTTGATTAAAATTTGAATTCTTATCACAGCGTTTCGGTTGGTGATTTTGAAACTTTGCAATTTCTCTTCTCGGGAACCCTTAGGTTTTTCACTCTTGTTAAAAACTTTTTTCTGGAGAATCCTTGGAACGTGAAGAATCTTTAATTATTTACTAAGGTACTTTACCCTTACAGCCCGTATTTTTTACGGCTACTAAGGCCATTTAGCGTCAATCTTTTCCAGTATTTCAAATGTTCATTAAAGTCCGGTAGACTGTATACAATTTCCAAAGATTAAAACAAACGAAAATTATTACATGATCTAAAAGAAACTAACGCTCAACACAGCAAAACTGAGCCATACCATAAACTATAGTTTAGCTTACGATGAAAGACAAATTTATTTATATAATCCTCATAAAACTAATATTGTCAGATTCTCGGCAGGAAGTAGCGAAGCCGGTGGCCAAACTATAGAGATTCTCGAGGAAGGCGCGGCTCTGTATTTCGTGACATTTTAAAGTAATCTACTCTGAGCTCGCTTCGAAGAAATCGAGCAATCAACATTAAACTACGTTGTATGCGTTTCGATTAAATATATGCGAAATTACACCGAAAATATCCCGCCTTGGTAACTAAAATAACGATTTTTTACAGCAGAACAACATTAACCAGATACGGTCAGACCAATAAAAAAACATTTTTTTAACTATAATAAATCTAAGCAGATTTATTTTCTTATATAAATTTTCAAAAAATTATTTTAAATCAATCGTCATACCCAAAAGAAAATTGACCTGGAAATATAGCCAATTTTTCTTCTAAGCCAGAAACAATAGAAAACATATTCCGTGTTTTTTCTTCTCTTGCCAAGCCAATAAAAAAACTCAACAGGTTCCCCTTTTTGTTTCTTTTATTTCGCCAGTAAGACGTACGGGCAAGTTTTATTTTATTAACCCCTCGCCCCACTCCAACACTCTGCCCTGTACCAATGACGCTCTCTCGATCGAACTGTTCGTATCAGATGTTTGAACCAGTGTGGACAGAGACAGGGGGGATTGTAGAAAGGCAACCACCCACAGATATAACCCCCTCTCCATATCCCAGACCGCCTATTCAACAGTTTAACCTTTCTTTATCCAGAACTAATAAAAGGGATATATCCATACTTATGGAATTTTCTTGAAATACGACAAATAAATTCTCCTACACAGGATGACATTTTTTATTTCCACATCAAGATTTTTACCAACATTTCACAGTTTTTTAATAGGCGATTTTTTGGGTAAAATTGTTGCGATTTAACCCAACTTACCTTAGTCCAAAAGTTAATAGTAGCCAAGATACAGTGTTAAAGTTATAATTTCATTTTCAATTTTCGTCAGTAAATTTCTTAAAAAATATCTTTCTAGATACGAAATGGTAGTGGGGGTTTTTTAAGATAAGAAATTTAAATGTCTCGAAAGTTTTTATGTAAAGTGTAGCGGGCGCTGTCTGTGTCATTTTTCTACGTTTGAAAAATCACATTTTTTTTGCACCTTAATGTATTCGTATTTTTAATGAAAATATTATTTTGTTCACCTTTTTTACTTAAATAAGGTATACCTTGCTAATGTCGTTCATCGAACTCTTTTAAATTGCGCTTTTGAAATGTAACAGTTATTCTAAAAGTAGGTAGGCTATGATTAAAACAAATATATCAAGACGCTCTGGAAATTTAGTTACTGTCAAAATTTATTATCAATATTTAATATTGTGAGTATTTAAACAGTTAAAATAGTTTTAAATAATAATAATTATTATATACTATTGTGTTATTGCTATCCAGGATAAAGTCATCAAAACCAATTATTACAAGAAACATATCCTTAAAGAAAACACTGAAGATGTATGTCGAAAGTGTGGCAAAATAGGGGAGACTGTTGAGCACAAAATTGGTGGATATCCTACTTTAGCAGAAAACGCATATTTAGGAAGGCATAATCAGCTTGCTAAAATAATTCACCAAAAACTGGCACTTAATCATGGTCATTTACCAGCATCTACTCCGCCGTATTATAGATGCTGTTCTGGAGTCTGACGATGTGCTGCTCTACTGGGATAGACCGATAATAACTGACAGGGCTGTCGACTACAATAGACCAGACATAGTCTGAATAAATAAATAAGAAAAGCGGAGAACAATTATTGGTATTGCCATACCACTGTCTCACAATATACATAAAACGGAGATGAAAAAAGTTGCTAAGTATGAGAATCTTTCTTATGAATCGAAGTACATCTGGCGACTTGAAAAAGTCAACATCGAACCTTTTGTAATTTCCGCAGAAGGATTGGTGAGCCACAGATTCTCCAATAGTTTAACAAACTGCGGACTAAATAGAAATGTCATAAAAGTGGGACAACGGGCTAAATTGTTGCAAACCTGCCATATAGTTCGAAAATTTTTGTCTTAATGCCAACGTCGCGAGGGGGGAATCGATTTCCAACTCTTTGAGCTGAGAGAGTGACACCAAATCGATTATTATTATTATTATAGTAATAGTTTATTAATAAAATTTTTATATTATTATAGTAAAATAGTTTTTGAAAGATTTTCACTTAAGTCAAGAACCAAATGCCCAGACAAATTGTTTTCTAATGAAGAGATGCATCGAAGATATTAGGAAACGTATCCACGACGAAGACAGCAGGATTTTAAGATTTTCAAAAATCTTTACAACAGACTGGGTGAAACAGGTTCTTTCTGTCCGAAACGAGATTCCGCAGGTCGTCCGAAGAATCTAACCACCGACCAGAAAGAAGAAATTGTGGTTAGCGTAACCGAAAACCCTGAAGTAAGCCCAAGATGCTCTGGGAATTGGAGTAGGCAAGTCCACCGTTTGCAATTTTTTTCACGAGAAGGGACCGTATCCGTTTCACTTCACGCCTGTGCAGAATCTACTGGAAGCTGATTTGCCTGCCTGACTAGAATTTGCCCGTTTCTGTTGTATCCAGCAAAATGCCGACCCCATGTTTAAACAAAATATTGTTTACAGACGAAGCAACGTTTACAAGTAGAGGTGTATTCGATTTTAGAAATAAACATGCGTGAGATGTAGAAAATCTACATTGTGGTGTGGTCTTATTAGTGATTATGTATTGGATCCATTCGAATTACCACCTAATTTAAACGGCAAACTGCATCTTAATTTTCTTCAAACTCAGTTACCCGAATATTTAGATAACATTCCTCTAGAACTAAGACGAAACATGTTGTTCGTGCCAGATGGAGCCCAAACACACTTTTCTAGACCTGCACTTGAATACCCGTCTTCCTAATTGCTGGATAGGCCGTGGGAGTCAGATATCTTAGCCTCCTCGGAGTCTTGGCTTCGATCCACTTCATTTTTGTGTGTGGGGATTTGTGAAATCATTAGTGTATGAGGAAGTATGAGGAGTATACGCGAAAAGAATTATGGCAAAAAATTAACAGTTATTAGGGGAGTGTGGGGGGAACCGCAAACGCGGGGAAATTCCGAACGCACTGATTACAGTTGGTTAGAAAGATATGACATGATGTTGTTAGCCACCATCTTAAAGATCACGCCACTTTTAGTGCCGCGTTACAAACGAAACGAAACAGACGTGCACGCCGTCCAAGGTATGAATATTTACATTTTTTGGTTGTTTTTCTTGTACTTTTTTGGCTCATTTACTATCAGTACTGTCTGGTTTTAATTAAATATGTCGGTGACTTAACTTGAAAAGCTTAATAGTTACATATCAAAGGTTATATTAAGTTCCTTAGTAGCGATGTACATACATCTAACCTCAAATTTTTTTTTACACTTTTAAATTTGAAAGCGCGTGGTAATCACGGACCAATTGAGTCGGATAATTACGAACGTTCGGCATTACCCCATATATTGTGCATTGTTTTCACAGATAAAATGCTGCATCGGTTTTGATAAAATCCGTTATTAAAAGTTTTGTTAAAATGTCTGTGTGTGTGAACTAACAATACTTATGTACTTATAACTATTGTTATTTGTTTTAGATAGTTAAAGTAAAAGTTTAGATTAGTTAAAAAAATTGAACGAAAATACAAATTAGAAAATCTAGCGAAAGCCGTAGAAGAGGTCCGATGTAAAAAACTTAGTATAGGTAAAGCGTTGAATGTTTATTCGGTGCCAAAAATGGCGATACTTGACCACTTAAAAGACATAGTTATAAAACAACCGAGTAATGGGAAAATAACAATATTTTCCGAAGCTCAACAAATGGAGCTTGAGCATCATATTCTACAATGCAGCAAACTTTATTACGGTCTAACAATTGAGATGGTGCGCAAAATTTTATTCTCAAATGCCAGGTAAAGACTAGTATTGCGGGTTCATGAGAAGGTACCTGGTACATTCCTTAAGAAAACCCGAAGCTACATCGATAACTAAAATTAATGCATTTAATGAAACAGAAGTCAAGATTTTTTACGACAATTTGAAATCCATACAAAATAAACATCATTTTGGACCTGAAAAAATGTTTAACATAGACGAAACAGGAGTCACAAATGTTCAAAAAAATTCAAAAATTTGTGCACCAAAAGGCCAGAAACAAATAGGAAAGGCGACTAGTGGTGAGAGAGGATCTACTACTACGGTAGTTTGTGTATTTAGTGCAGCTGGTCAATACATTTCCCTATTTTTTATATTTAAAAGAAAGCGAATGAATAAACAATTACTAAAAGGTGGTAATTCCAACATGGTTGTTTCAGTGTCTGAATCAGGATGCATCAATGAAAACCTATTTGTCGACTGGTTTCACCATTTTATATCGTTCACGAAGCCGTCTAAAGATTTTAGATTTTAGACAATCATGAGAGCTATGTGACCCTTCAGGCTTACACTTTATGCCCCCAGAATGGTATTATTTTACTGACCATGCCCCCTCACACTTCGCATAAACTACAGCCACTAGATCTCACATTCTTTGGACCACTTAAAAAGTACCTATAACCGAGAATGTGAATATTTTATGTCTGAGAGAGCTGAAAGAAGAATAACGCAGTATGAAGTGGTAAAGCTATTCACAAAGGCGTTCAACCGATACAACAATCTAGAAAAGGCAGCTAACGGCTTTAGAGCAGCAAGAATTTACCCATTCCGTCCTATTGAATTCGAAGAAGCGGTGACCCAGAGCCTACAGAAACATCAATGGGCCCACGTGCAGAAAACTCTGACAGCGTGCAAGTTCCTAAAGTTGTAACTCCCGACACACATGCCGTTGAAACTCCAGCCCGCATTTCTGATGTTCAAGTTGCAATGGAGATATCAACTTCGGACGTACTTGCTCTTGAAACACAAGCTATTGAGGTTTCAGTTTCCAAGGCCAAAACTATTGTTTCGGTAGTTGCTGCTGAGTCAAAAGCAGAACAAGAAATTAGAAAAGGATAAAAACAAGAAGATTTCGGGAAAAAACAAATAAAGATACAAAAAATCGAAATTATTCAGCCATGTAATAAAAGGATGAAAAAAGCAGTAAGAAATTTTAAAGATATAGAAGATTTTTAAGATTCTACCCAAAAAAGAGGAAAAGACCGACGAAAATACTGACTATTTTTGCATTTTTTCGCAGTCGCCTGTCGATTAATGCCGAACACCAAGGATTTTGTTTTCTTTAGAAGATTTTTTTTGTTTCAAAAATATAATAATGTTCAATTAAGTCTAAGTTAGTAGGATAAACCGACCGACTGATTAAGCATTAAAAACATTTCTACTTCAAAAACCTGCACTGTTATTTCAATTTTCCCCTAGCCGTTCATCATTCCCCCACTCTCCACTATTTAAAATCAAACGGTCCTTCAGTAAATGGGTACTGAAATGTATTGAGGTGAATGGAAATCACTTCAAACATTTATTGTCGAAAGAGATCTTTCTTTGTTAATTCTACTAGAATTATTTTAAAATTTTCAACATTTCCAAAGATATTTCGTTTGTACTCTTTTAAAACGTTTATTTATTTTTGGGATATGTCAATGATATTTATACTGAAATTCATTATCATTGTTAATATAAATATCATTGGCATATCCTAAAAATTAGTGTGTTATGGTTCCAATTGGCTTTTAAACACGTTCCAAGTCATTTATTTTATTAAACTTTCTCTAGTTACATTTGAAAATGTTTTCTTATACCCGATTGTAACTTGAATTACATATTTAACGAGAATATATAAATATATGATCGTTGTAAAAATAAAAAACAATATCCACATCGTTTTGCTGAAATATTTGATAGTATACAAATTTAGATACAATGCACTAAGCTTTATGTTTTTAGAAAAACAGTATGTCAATAAACTATAATTATGTCATTCATAAATAATTATTTGTTTTTTTTAGTATACTAGTTTAAATTTGGTGCACAAATAGGCATATTAACTATGAACTCAACGTTGACCATGAGCAACTTTTCAATAAGTAATTTTATCGTAGAGTGGTAAGACAGCTTTTCTCTAGAGCGTTCAATTTCTAATAAAAATATGTATTGGATGTTGTTGTATATTTACTCGTTCAAGAGAAAAAAATTAAATATTAAAAGTAAAAATACTATGTTATTTAAATGGGAAATATATCATGTTTTCGACAAGGTTGAAATTAATATCAAGGACTTTTTTCATCTGATATATTTTTTAAGGCATAAACTAAAAATTTATGGGGCGCTATTTAAAAAAATGAACTTGGAAAATAACGGATGCCCTATATACAAATATATATTATATCCACATATAACTTTCATAAATTTAACAGACGATTGTTTACATCGTTTTAAACAAGAAGTTTCCTTAAAACGTTTGTCCAAAATGAAACCATTTCCGCGGAAAACAGGTCAGAACTTGTTGAAGTTGAACCATCGATGTCGACTGCAAGGCCTAATCGCTATGGACGAATGAGGCTCTGTGCTATGTATTTGGATCAGAAAGGTGTGATCTATTGTGCGCTGCTAAAACCTGGCGAATACTGAACGCTACCGACAATAAATGATCTGTTTGAATCAAGTTCTGCGTGAAAAACCACCAGAATATCAAAAAAGGCAACACAAAGTGATTTTACTTCATTATAATGCCCCATCACACGCAGCAAAACTGGTCCAGGAAACGATTAAGGCGTTTAGAAAATATGAGGTTTTTGAAAATACTTTCACATGCGACTTACTCACCAGACTTAGCTCCATCCGATTATTACTTATTTGCATCGATGGAACACGCACTTTTTGAGCAGCGCTTCACTTATGAAAATGTACGAAAATAGCTTGATGACTGGTTTGCCTCAAAAGAGCAACAGTTTTTTTGGCGTGGCGTCCACAAATTGTCAGACAGGTGAGAAACTGTATAGCTAGCGATGGGCAGTACATCGAATAAAATATTTTTTGATACAATAAACGTGTATTTTCTATACAAAAAATCCGATTTCATATTTACATACCTGGTATATATAAAAATATTCCTTAAAAAATATTTTTTGCAGAAAAATGCAAAAAATACAACTTATGAATGGGCCATTCATAAGTTGAAACCACAGATATCGTTAATTTTAAAAATATATGTTATTGTTAGCCATAATAGCTGAATTCTCGCTGAATCGATACCATTCTCAATTGTTTGTAAACATTGTTCGACGTCGTGTAGACATTACTTATCGACGTGAAACTTATTTTCCTTCCTGGATGGTGAATTAAGTATCGTAAACATTACCGAAAATCGGATTACAATGGCGGATCGATCGTTAAAATTGATGGACCTTATCTAACAAATCGTCCGTGAGGAGAAAATAAACAAATAATCTGACGCTGACGTTTCCAGGGTGTAGAATTCGTATATCTATACTCCTCGTTATTGATGGATAACCTGCACCTCCGTGTTAAAAGACGATTTCTTTATAGAACGTTCACTAAAAATGTCACCACGTTATTTTAGTTTCTAGATTATGTATTTTTTATATCTCTTCTCATAATTCTTCTTCTTAATCTTGAAATGCTTTTTGTACTTCCTTAAATGTCCAGAGTAAAAGCATCTGGAACTTTTCAATAATCTCCTGAAATGTTAATATACAAGGTGGCGCAAAAGAAGATTCCCCATTTTAAATTCGTTTCTTTCTCGTTTTCTGTTTCAGAATAACCTAAAAACCCAAGACTTTTGAAAGTTCACTTGCAGACTGAGCATCCATTATTACAATTTATATATAAATGGAAGAAGTATTAATTCAACTCGCTGTACATTTCAACAAATTTTTAATGTTAGAGATCCTCCTTCCAAAATTACAATATGCAAAATGATAGTCAAATTTTTAGAGACGGGGTCAGTGAATGATGCTTGAAGACCAGGCAGACCAGGCACAAACAACCAGTGTGTAAAAGAAAGTGTTCGAGAAGCTCAGACACATCAACCAAGCGACGCTCTATCCAACTGGGTATTAAAAAAAAGAATAAAACTAAAGGTCAGTCTGTTTTTAAGCAAAATCTCAATATGCATCAATACAAAATCTAGCTAATGCAAGAGCTTAGCCCTAATAATTTCAAGCTGCAGTTAGAATTCAGTCATGCTGTCTAAAATCTTACATATGCAGCACAATATCGCCTTTTTAATTGACCAGCGCTGGATTGCTATTAATCACAGCTTGATTTACGAATTCTAATTATTAACACTAGATGTCTCAAGTTCACACTCGAAATCTAAAGTTTTCGTATACCTCAGGCGCAAGAACTCTAACCTTGACACAAAAATCGGTAAAAAAAGTGAGAGTTCCCCAAAAAACCATAACTTCAGCACTGTTAATGTACTTTAGAACGTATTACTATTATCAAAGTCAAAAGGGTCGATCACTACACAAACGGTGATGCGTTGGATCACCACTGGAAATATCCGGCTTCATTTTACCAGCGTGACAATGGATCGACAATCGTTCGAAAATGCCCAACTACATAAATATATTTCTTCAAAATACCCTGGAAACCTACGGAGGGAATACCAAAATGCTAGTTCACTAACTCGCGCCTCTACTTCCTCTCGATAATGATCGTACAAGCAAATTAAAAATATTAAGAAATTTCAAAATACACGTAGATATAACCCGAGGATTGACACCTGGTTCGGAGAACACCATAAGAAACGAGACGAAAGTGATATTTCAAGAAGATTCATAGTAGGCTCGTATATTATACCTTGTTTTGAAGCTGAAAGATCTAAAAAGTAGAAAGAGTAGTCTAAAAAGTTTCCAGCTCAGCATGAAGATCTTGTCAAACAATATTCTGATAATATAATTGCGCATGCGATGAAAAACAACTTTGAACATTTCAGCTATATTAATAGGTTCAGTTAACCCTTTACCGCATACCATATACCATATACCATATACTTCATACAGGGTAGAGCGGGGTTACTTGATCATAGAGACAAGTTGTGCAATCGAAATATCTCGAAAACTAAGCAACCTACAACAAATGTCTAAATGGCGAAAAGAATGGGTTATGGGAGGGGAATACACAGCGCGACTATCAATTGCTGTCCGGTGCTCCGATAAAATAAGAGAACCCTTTGTTTTTTTTTTTTCGGCGTAAAAAAAAATATTACAGGTTATCATAATGTTTCTACTATACTCGTATAAAAACACTTAATAAGGACCAAGTGAGTATTGAAAAATTACTTAATTATTGTTCTTTCAATGATAGATGGTTATTTATTTTTAACTCTTATGATTTTTTTATAACCTAATTTTTATATTGTTGTCTCAACTGGGGCTAGTTGAGCAACGTTGAATGATTGCTCAACTAGCCCCACTAAATTGTAGAAAATGTTCATTGTAGAAAATCAAATTTTTATTTATTAAATTAATAACCATCAATTAATTTGTGCATGTGATTATTCTACACAGAGTTTACTAATTAAAATTACTTATATGGATAATTGTATTAATGATTATTATTAAATTTTAGAATGCGTACATATAAAAGAAAGACCTCAAAAGGTTTAGCTACTAGTCATCAATTGAGTGATGCAGCAAAAGCTGTAGTGGAGGAAAAAATGAGTGTAAATGCTGCAGCCAAACAATTTAACATTAACAGGATAACTTTAAAGAGATGTATTTGTATTAATTGTGATGGAGACAAAGATGATTAATAATTTGGGATTATTTATCATCTAGCAATATTCTTGATCTCATAATTAGTTACTACTTTAATATAATATTTATTTGCATTATGATTATTCTTAAATATATAATTTTAAATATAAAAAGTGTAATACTAATCCAAAGATTGGAAAGATTTAATTTTGTTTGATTTTAATTTTATTTTTCCAGAGATATAATAACAATATGAGTATGTAATAATCATAATAAATAAATATTTGCTTGCTGATTACTATTATTTTGTATTCAGATCATTCTATGCAGTCATCAAGTCCATTTTAGCCATTGCTCAACTAGCCCAACTAGTGGGGCACGTTGAACAGCTTGGAGCGTTCTCGCATTCCCGACAATAACTTTGAAACTTGTACTCGGATCGTTTTTACATCACTAGACGTTTTGGGGAAGAGTAAATTACGAACCTAACAGAGTACGAATCAATTAAATCCGATGCATATTCTTAAAGTTATGAGAGATCAAACGAAACGTTGCTCAACTAGCCCCGCTCTACCCTACCATACATGGCTATTAAAGTTTCTAGTTTTATTTTCAGTATGTTAAAAGATTCTTATTCAAAACCAACTTTGAATCCTTATTGTACATTTCTTCGTGTAACGGAAAGTATTTTCTGTTCTCTATAATAAATGCAAACTGTCCAACTATTTGAGGTTAGGTGCAGCATGCACGACCGAAATGCAATTAAATTAGTGCTACTTTTATCAGTGGAAAAAACATATAAAAAGGTAAGTAAAAAAATCAATAATTTCTAAATACTTTCTTTACATATTCAAGAACATGGGATTGTTGTGGTTTGTCTGTTTGTTTTCTTTGGTTTTGGGCCTTCTTTTGAAATGGCCATATTTAGTTGCAAATGCATTCTCATTAAAACACTGTCTGTCAAATATGGCTTCATATGCATTCAAGGTTGCTTTCTGTCCTTTATAGAAATAGATCCTTCCTGGTTCTATAGTACTTGCAGGCATGTCAATCCTATTTCTGGAGATGGTTTCTTCAGTAACGATGAGCTTGCTTCAAACTCCAGCCCTGAATACGAACTTTACTCTCTCCATGCTTGTCAAAGAAAACATTGTCAAAGCAGAATCCGAATCCGATAGATCTGATGATGATGATATGACCACACAAATCTTGTAGGCTTCATATTCATCCAAAGCAAAGGGAAAAAGATCCAAAAAAGACAATTCCATTCTTTTACCAACTGTGAAATATGTCAAGTTTATTTATGCTACAATGAGAAACGAAACTGCTTCAAAATATATGGCATATATGGCATATATATGGAAGCAACATATGGATGCCATATATGGCTTTGTATAGTAATTTCTAGAACAGTAATGGTATTTTTTTTTCTAATTTAAACTTATTATTTAAAACAAACAAAAAAACTTTGAGCATGCAGCATCGTACACGTGATAGAAGTGATGCTTCACAAATTCATATATAGCGTCTGATGCGCGAACGCGCGCATGCGCGATACTATGTTATTCTATAGGTTTGTATTGTTGTGTATACGTCGCCCTTTTTTGCTCCACTCCCGAAACGTCGGAAAGTTTCTTCTCTCTCATGTAACGAAATGTGCCTAAACGTGACGCGTCCTTGAAATTTCACTCTCAATTCTCGTTCGATTATCGAATCATCGCCTAAGAAGTTTCAATTCTAAAAGGTTTTCACTAAAAAAAAATTATTCAATCTCCTTCATAATTCATGCTATAAAAGGTTAATAATGCCAATTTTGCTAAGAGATGGCGTTACTAATACATTTGTGAATATAGACTAATAACGTCAATGGGATTTTGGAGGGAAACATACGCCATCAAAAGCCAGTTCGTTATTAATTGTCATTGTGCAAAAAGCATAGTTTTTCATAGCTTTGAATATGTCGAATTATATACCAAAAAAGGCGTTTTGCGGGGTAGTTTAATAACCTTTCATTTGAAGAAAACGGCTGCTGAAAGTTATCGATTGTTGGTTGAAGTTTATGTTAAATATAATCGAACCCAAAAAACTGGACAATGGTGTAAACGCTTTAAAAGTGGTGATTTTGATATAAAAAACAAAGCACGTCCATTACAGCCGAAAATGTGTGAAGATGCAAATTAGCAGAAGCATTGAATGTTGCCCAATCTACCATTTCCGAACGTCTACGTCTACACGCATTGAGAAAGATCCAGAAGAACGGAAAATAGGTTCCATATGAATTGAATGAAAGATATATTGAAAGGCGAAAAACCACTTGTGAAATTTTGCTTGCCAGACAGAAAAAGTTGTGACAGGTGATGAAATGTGGATCTATTTTGACCGCCCAAAGCGCAAAAAATCATGATAGACCCAGGCCAGCCATCAACATCACAACCAGTGCGCTATATACATGGAAAGAAGGCTTTGCTGTGTATTTGGTGGGATACTGAAAAAAAACCTGATGAAACGATTACTGGCGATCGATACCGACAACTATTGATACAACTGAGCCGCGTATTGAAGGAAAAATGACCAGAATACGCCCAAAGACACAATAAACTCATTTTTCAACAGGACAATACGCGGTCCCATTTTATAAAATGTTTAAAAAACTATTTGGAAAAAGTTAAATGGGACGACCTACCCCAGCACTTAGACCTTTCGAACTTCCACTTATTTCGATTGAAGCACCATACCTTCAGAACAATATTAACATTATTACGAAAAAGTGAAAATTTGGCTGGGCCAAATTGGATTGGTTTGGCCTCAAAAAACCAAAAAACCTTCTTTTGGTGCAAAATCTATTATTTGACAAAAAGATGGGAAAAAGTAATAGCTACGGAGGGTCAATACTTTGATTATTTACCCTCAAGAGAAGCACTTCTGGGCTTCCCGATTCAGGAGCATATGGGTATGCCATACACATACATGGATATGTCTTTAATTATTAATATATTTTGATTAAATTGTCCAATTTAATATATTTCTTTTAATTTAACTTTCAATCAGTACAGAAAAAGACTATATCTATAGAATGTCCCAAAAAAATAATAGTAATCCTAATACTAGTACTAATACCTAAAATAATAGTACCTAATACTCAAAAAAATCAGCAAAAATAAAGATAAAAACTTTCTTCCTGCGTCATTTAAAAGGGGGCTTAATGTACTTTCAGGTACTTATTACATAATTTAGCTTTATTTAAAAAAATATATTTATTTAGTTAGGTAAAGTTCACTAGTATGATGCTTTTCAAAAACCGATTCGGTCTCGCTTTCACTATCTTTGTCATCGAAAATATCAGCTGCCTCATAACGCTTCTATTTCAGACTCACAGCCAGTACGAGAATACGTGTTCATTTTGAGCTAAATAGAAAATGAGTGAAACCGATAAATAAATGTAAAAAAAAAAAAATAAAAACAAAGTTTTCAATAAAAATACTATAGAAAATATAATATATATGATTTACTTACCACAAACTGTGTCAAGATCGAAAAAAACACACTATTTGTAAAAAAAGTTATTTAACGGTTTTTATTTATTGACAAAACACTGGGTGGCATATGTAGACTGTTTGACTGGATAATAAAATTTTCCCCCACTCAAAGTAATCCCCTCAACGTGACCATTTCTAAGGGAAAACACTTTTAATTCACCCCTGGGTATCCCTTATACAGTGCTTCTCTTAAGAGTTAAAGCAATTTATTTTGTTATGGAATTAAACGATCAAATTTTGCGAAAAAATCGACATTATTAACCGAAAGACATATGCTCAGTTGTTTTTTAACAGTCATTTATGTCAATTAATGTATATTGTCAGTTGAACATCGACTGACATAACACATCACTCAATAAGTTCGTAGGATAACTAATAAAACAACAACTTTTAGATAAAATTTAACTTTATTCATCTACATAGTCTCCTTCAAGAGTGATACATTCATTCCAACTCTTCTCTCACATTTCGATGCATTTTTTATAGAACGATTTATCTTTGGCTTCAAAATAGGCTTCAGTTTCAGCAATCACTTCTTCATTCAAGCCTAATCTCTTTCCCTGAAGCTTTTTTTAGATCTACAAACAGGTAGTACTTGCTGGGAGCCAGATCTGGAGAATACGGTGGAAGGGGAAGCAATTCAAAGTGCAATTCATGCAATTTTGCAATTGTTGCGAGCGACTTGTGACACGTCACATTATTCTGATGAAAGAGCACTTTTTTCTTTTTCATTTGAGGTCGTCCTTCAAACGCACCAATAACGCCATATAATATTTGCTATTGATGATTCTTCCTTTATCAAGGTAATCAATGAATAAAATACCTTGCGCATCCCAAAATAAGGATACCAAAACCTTACCAGCTGACATTTGCGTTTTTTGTCGCTTTGGGCGACTTTCGCCAGTTGCTGTAGACTCAGCTGAATGCTGATTTGACTGTGGAGTATAGTAATGGGTCCATATTTTATCCATTGTCATATACCGTATAAAAAAACCTTTTTATTGCGCTGAAATAGCTCCAAACAGAGAGCTGAATCGTCGACACCTTGCTGTATTTGATCCAAAGTGAGCAAAAGCGGTATCCACTTCGAACAGAGCTTTCTCATGGACAAATGTTCATGTAAAATGGTGAATACACTACACTGCCTTCTGATATCTTTAAAGTACGTAAAGTCTCACGTAACTTGAATTTACGATCGCCCAAAAAACTATTGTGACCAAAATTTTTCTACTGATCAAATCAAATGAAAAAAGAAGGTCCTGGACGAGTTGATGCGGCACTTAAAAAGGGTACTATCCAGTTCGTTAAATTATTTTATGTAATAATAGACCCTGAAACTGGAAAGTGGTCTATCTTATAAAAAGCTGTTGGATTAATTTATACTTTTAATAAACGTAAGCACAATAAAAAAACAAGACAAAGTACATGAAAAGGTAGAAAATGAAACAATAAGAAAAACACCAGGGGGTTTAGCGGTGTGATCCACTAATGCCTTACTGTGGAAAATCTCAAAAAAAAAAATTTAACAAATTCCCGAGCTCGTGTGTAGCACTCAGTAATTGTAAATTAGGTGATACAAAATCTACTTAAACTATATAAACCGAATGAAGTTAACTCAAAAGTAATCCATTAGGATCAATTAAAAAATGTTAAATCAAACTGGTAAACAGAGAAGTAGACAATTGACGAAAAATAATCGTGAAACATTATCTCAATAAAAAATATAATAAAAATTATTATCTGGCCTTATTTTTCCTTTGTCATGTCGCTTGTCTATCAAGTCACTTGGGTACCCAAGTACCAACAAGTACGCCTACTGGCAATTCTGTGTCCCTCTACGGGGGCCCCCAAAAGGTTTGGAATCGGAATTGACCGCGTACTGCACAAAGTGGCCCCAAGTCTGATTTGGGTAATGATTGGGTTCCAAAATAACAAGATCTACAACGGCCTGGTCCCTAATTGACCGGGTTCTCTAATTACCGGGTCATAAAACCCTCTACAAGAATATCAAAAAAATAAGCCTGAGCATGGCTTGACCAGCTAACCTACATACCTAAGTTGGAATGATAAGGCGTGGAGACATCTGTTTCGGTCGAGATTTGGAGTCAGACTTTCTAGGCCTTGTTCTGAATGATACAGGTGCGCTTCCAATTAAAATGTGTGCAAAATAATCTTACCAGTAGCGATTGAGAATTTGTCAACGCTACACTATTTTGTGGACTATATTTATGTTTCCCATTAAAAAACAATGTTTTATTAACACACGAACCTTAGATATTTTCATTGTTTTCAAAATTTCAAGAGTAGCGTCACTAAAACCTGTAACTTGTGAACTAAACCTCAGATTGTCATGAAATGTTTACACATATCATTTGAAGCTTAGTACTTCCTAAAAATCATATGGATTTGTCACTAGTGGCGCCATCTATATGCCATCCTACGAACTTATCGAGTGATGTTTTAAATGACTGAGCATCTAATATAGCTGACAATTTCAATGCTATCTTTCAACGCACGCGCAATTATATTATCACAATATTTTTGATAAGTAACACCATCTTTATGTTGAGACTGGAAACTTTTCAGACTGCCCTCGTATATCAGCCGATCAATCTCAATCAAAAATACGCATGCGCAAAAATAACACTTCTCTGTGTGTTCTCGTTAAAAAAAAACATTAAAAAATTTGAAATAATGTACATAAACGAGAGTCTGTTTATTAAAAATAAATTTAAGCATGGCGGTTACTCTAAATTTAACATTAAAACTGTTTTTGTTATGAACGCATTTAAAATTATCCGATAACGATTTCAAAGTTAGCGTAATAAATAGGCTGAAATAACAACTTCATGACCAAAATGCATGTCAAGTTCGCCGCTGAACTCAATCAAAATGGAATAAAAAAAGTTTCCCAACGGAGACACGAGCTAAAATAGTGCCGAGACATTAAGACGCATAGTTGGCTCGCCTCCAGAATGCCAGTGAAAATGAATTCAGTGGCATTATGATAAAAATGGCGATGAAAAACCCCGAATATCGAACGTTATGTTAACAGAATTCGAACTTGGTAGACATATTAAGATTAGAATTTTTTTTGATAGAATAATCGGAAAATACGCAGGCTAATCAAAAATTTTCTGCTCTGTCACATATGAGTGTTCTCGCGAAAAATTCTCGACCTTCCAAAGAAAATATAAAATTTTTAAATTTTACAATTTAACAAGGTACGTATACTAGGCTAATTGAAAAGTTCGCGGAACGGAAATGATAAAACAAGTTTATAGTTGAAAAATGACTTTATTCTTCCGTATATTCTCCCTTAAGCTCAATACATTTTTTTCCAGCGAGTCTCCAATTCATATATTCCATCTCTGAAGTGATTTTCTGGCAGTCCTTCAAAATAATCATTTACGACTGTTATAAATGCTGGCCACGTAGGATTTTTTTAAGTTTGGGAACAGATGAAAGTCAGAGGGGGCTAGATCTGGTGAATATGGTGGATGCTTCAACAATTGGTAGTGTAACTCCTCCAATTTGGCCATTGCAAGAACACCTCTGTGATCCGGTGCATTGTCTTGATGAAAAATGATTTTTTTCTTTGCTAAACCTTCTCTTACAATTTTTGCATTTAATCGATCCAAAAGGTTTGAGTAACACTGTTCTGTTATTGTTTCACCGATTTAAAAGTAATCAATTAACAAAATATCTTGTGCATCCCAAAAAATTGATGCCATCAGTTTTTTGGTCGATTTTGACCACTTTGGCTACTTGGGAGCTGAACAACCGGGCTCAATCCACTCTGCGCTATCTTGCACATAGCTTTGTAAAGCCTAATTCCTTTTTCAAAATATGAAACACATATTCAGTTGAGAGGTACATAGCCTTAACAATTTCACTCAAAGTCAATTGTCTGTCATCTATAACCATATCATGTATAGAATTATGTGTTCAGTAGTTGCACTTATTGGACATCCAGAACGAACGAACGAATCATTTTCCAGGCTTTTCGTGTAGCGTTTTGTTCATCCAATAAAAAGTTCACCATTTTTAAATCAACGCATATAACCCACTTATGATCTTGGTACTTGAGTTTTGCCAATACAAGAGATGCGGTTTCATACTCCTCGTTTAATTTACTGGAATGAGCAATGGGAACCGCACCATGCTTATTGCCATTATATAGCAAAACATATTTCAAACTCTACTTGAAACTGTCTATAAAAAGTCTCCATTCATTTCAGTGGTAGTTCAAAAAAACCCATTTTTAATAAAAGACCTTCAACATCATTACAAAAAGCATCATTTTCTGAGAAAAAAAACAGAAGGAGTTCTTTTTCTCAAATAGGATAACATGTAATTTTAATACCTGGAGAAAGTAACCTCTTTTTGAGTCAACAGTTCTAATCTTCCTTTTGAAAGGTGTGATAAGACCACTTAAGGCGTCTTGAGTAAAAAGTAGAGGTTTTGACGACGTAGCTTCAAAACTATCAGTTTCTTCCCTAGTACAAGCTTGTCTATCTCCGGATGTACTACATTCTGTATCTGAAAGATCAGACAGATCACGAAAAGTTGGCCAGGGACGTCCTCTGAGAAATAGTTCAGTTTTAGCAGATACCAGATCAGAATAGGCAATTTTTTTCGCTCATACCATACACCTCAACTAAGCAAAAATAACAGTCATTGTAATGATTTTTTGGTTCCCTCCAAATCATAGGCACACTAAACTTCAATTGACTTCTTTTACTATTCGTATATTGCCTTAAATATTCACTACAGATTTTGCAACATTGTTTAGAATCCATGGTTTATCAACGTCTTTGAGTTTCACGTCAAAATAAGCGAAATAGGCATTTTGCACAAATTCAGATATAGGTTTTCGAAACTCTTTCACCATATACTCGCCACAAACGCAACAAAAAGTGTTCAGGTCGTTTAAACACGATGGTTTTGACGATGACATCTTCCAGATTTTATTTACTAACTTTTTTAATTGACCAAACAACAAAAATAGACAAGTTAAATGGCTACTGAGAAGAAAACATTATTAATGTGAGTCGATTAAAAACTGTACGTACTTTAATATTACGTTTAAGTCTCAGTGCCACCATTTATTTTTTGTAGACCTATGTAATAGTTTGAGGTTGTTTTTTTTTCAATGAATGTTAATGTATACATAAAACTTTTGGCAGAGCAACCTCTTGCCGATCGGAGCTGAATTGGATGGTTCTCATTTCCCAGAAGACAACCACCTTACAAAACAAACCGATAGAAAACCTATTGGGTGACCTCGCAAGAAAGGTTTACAAACACGAACAATATTTTTTTTTCGAGGGAAGAGTGGTATTAAACAGACCCATAAGCTCTGCCAAAGGTTAATTTTTTCAATGAAAAACCGAATATCTATTGCAAACATTTTTTTCTTTTGTTATTATACTTTTTTTCATACTCAAAACATCGTGTTAAAGAAGTATGAGTAATACTTATCAGTCAAAACAATGATTAATAAATTATTATTTATATATAAAAAATAACGAATTGACTTCGTTATTATTAATATACAAGGTTCGACAAAAAAGATGTAGCAAAAATGCATTTGTCCTTCTATATATATATATATATATATATATATATATATATATATATATATATATATATATATATATATATATATATATATATATATATATATATATATATATATGCAGTTTTAGATTTCTTTGGCCTGCGTCCAATGAGACAACAGTAGCTGAGCGTCATACACCCAACTGCTGAGTTCCACAATCTCATGTGGAACGCACAACAACCTGCGTCTCCGCCTAAATGAACCTTTTGTTAATTAGCATGCTGTCCAAAGAATTCTAACACTACATATATACGCCATCCGACGGAAAGTCGGCGAAAGTATGGGTTGTTGACTGTAGATAGGTTCTCCCTCTTTTTGACGACAGAGCATATGTCGGTACCCTGAGGAGTGTCTAAACATCAAGAGACGAAACATGTGCATCGGAACATCGGGGTATATTGTATATATGTATGAGAATTTTCTACAAAAGAAAAACTTTATATAAAAGACATATGCATTCTAGACACAAGGGTAAATTTTGTAAAAAAAATTAACTTTTTTAACCTCAAATTCAGAAATGTCATACATAGTAATCTCTCTTTACCTAACTATAACTCTATCTATTTTTTTCTCAGCTGATTGAACAACGTTGCCAGACCTTTGGTCATGTGTTTGGTTATTAGTAATCGAAAGTTGAAAAGTTTGACTTCAATTATTTATACAATTATTTCGGTGATCCGATATTATTCATATAAAACATTCTGCAAATATTTAACTTTATCATGTGATATGTTTATTCTATAAAGTTGGAAGATTAATAGTGAAAAAATAAAAAAAATCCGTGGCGGAAAACATAATTTTTCTAAAAACCTAGACGGTGAATAATTTTCAAATTTTAAGCATAGTTCATTTGTCAGAATTACCGAATTTGAAGTCTTAGACTTGGAAAGTCGTTTTCTCCATAGATTCGCTCGTACTTCCTTGACTTCCTGGAGTGAGCTATCTATCGATATCTTTACAATGTCAGCAGCAAAAATGAAATGTAGTACCGTACCGTACTACCATGCCAGGGCATTATCTTAAAAAAAATTATAACTGAAAAACTAAAGATTGTCAATAGAATGGATGATCGTACATTTAACAAAAACATTGACAAAATATATTCCGTATTTTTTATCAGCATCCAAGCAAATAAAATGTAAAAAAAAATATATTCGTACCATATTTGAATATATTTCTCTGGCGGCAAAGAAAAATATTTCGGTAGCTGGAAAATAGAGGGTTGGCCACCCTGCCGAAGGCCAACTGTAATCGAGTTTTACAAATATTTGCGGTTCGTGATTTTTTTAAAGGAGATGGCTGGTATGAGGGAACCCATAAAAAAGTTATATATGTTTATACAGGACTAGCAAATTTCAATCTTCTATATGTACGATATCGTTCATGCTTTATCAGAAAAACGTCTGTTGCATTTGCTAAAAGCCGAAAGTCACCGGCTCCGTGATTCTTTTCTGTTAGGAGAAACTTGAAATTACAATGAAAGATATTTAAACAAACAAACTAAGATTAATATATAAGTTTCCACTATATTTAAAACTTATATGTATTATAATTGTTTCGACACACAGTGTCTTTTTCAAATACGAACTATATTAAACTAACAGGAAAAAAAGTAGCTAACCTACTAATGTCCATCGGCCTAATAAAGTCAAAAATAATGCTAGTGGGAAAATCCATCTTTTCAATGTCTTAATGCGCAATGTATATTCGAAAAGAGAGAGTCATTCAAGCTTACCTGATCTTTTAGTAATTTTTCTTTTAGTAATTTCTAGGCTCTCTAAGAGATTTACTTTTTATAGATTTATTTTCATTGTCTCATTTATATCAACATTTTAAAATTATCGTTGAAAGTGTGATTTTATAACATTAAGTGGTTACAATAATGCGGAGAATTACCACCTGAATCAAAAAGTTTATTTTTGGAATTTATTCAGAAAATACAAAATACAAGTTTACTCATCCAAATTGATAATGTCCCCTTCAAAGTACTCCCCATGGACTGTAACGCACTTATGCCAGCGGTTTTTTATACTCGGTGTTGGGTATGACCATCAGAGCCATCTTCCATTTTTCCATAACCTCCTCTCGACTGCTAAAACGCGTTTCCGCAATGGTTTTTTGACTCGATTGAACAAAATGAAGTCGCGGGGAGCCAAATCAAGTGAATTCGACGGCTATTGGATGGTATTCGTTCTTGGTCAAAAAGTCCAAGATGATGATAGCATTATGCGACTGTTCGTTATCGTGGTACAAAATCCACGAGTTGGTTGCCCACAAATCCATTCTTTTTGGGCAAATTGCTTCATGCAAACGTCTTATAACCGTTTGACCTCCCGGAAGGAATTCATGATGCACAACACCGTTGTAGTCCATGAAAACCGAGAACATCGCCTTCTTTTTCGATTGAAAACGACGTGGTTTTATCGGTCTTGACTCATTGGATGCACACCATCATCATTCGCCTGATATCTGGATTGCGTGTCATACTCATAAACTCCCGTCTCGTCCCCAGTAATAATGCGTTTGATAAATGTTGGGTCGGATTCAGCCTTGTTTTTCTTCGACTATCAATTTAATGTTATCCTTTAGTTTACTGAAAAGCCTAACGACTGGCTAATGGTCAACGTAAAAGACCTCTTAGAAAACATTTGGCCTTACCCAGCCTGGTTACCGGCCTAACTAAGAGGCGATTCTTTATGTAGTTTAACTCTCTTGTCAAGAAAAGATACACAACCAAATAAACAAAGTAAAAATTAACACCCTATATTAAAAAATTAGAATTGAAAAACTAAAATTTTACCAATTAGCCATGATATTTCTTAAGTACATATGATTCATGAGATAGTGTACTGTGTACTGCGAACTTTCAAACATGTAGGTTTAGTTGCTTGTTTATGGCAATCCACGAAAGCAAATAGGTTTTGACACGTTCTGAAAATTAAATACAGTTTTAATTAGAGCTGTTTTAAAGTAGTTTGTTTTCGGTGATTTAACCCCGACGAACATATAAGAAAAATTAGATTTTACTTTAAAGGATTGTCTCCCTTTGTTTTTGACGATTAAAAAGTGTTAAATGATCACCGACTAAAGGAAAGCGAGCTTGTCGACCTTGCAAACACCTCTATTAGAGATAAGCAAACGTGTTATTTTTAAGTAAGCCTCACGAGGCTGAAACATGTCAGAGAATATATTGAATATATTGTAAAACAAATACCAAGTGTTTAAATTATTATCATTGTTACTATGTTTCACCAAGTGCCAACCGTACAATCAATCGAAACTATATTTACTCGTTATATATACCATATAACAATAATTACTAAAATAACAGCATTATATCGTTTATATAAATTGTTCGATCAAATGCATAATATAAAATACAGTCGTACAATATGCGCACAGACCAGATTTATTACATGAAAAAGGAGTAGGTTATACCTACTCTTAGCAACAATACAAAAATAATTAGATAATAGATATAACCATTTGATTTTAGTAATACTTGCAAGTATTACTAAAATTGCTTTTGAATGCAAGAATCTGATAATCTGGACAGTGAACAGATATTACAAAAATTACATTTTATTGCGATTTTTTAATATTCCTAGACCTATATATTTATTTTTAATTTAACTTACTTTAAATACATCTAAATAATCGAGTGCATTTTACTAACAGTAACTAGAAGGTATTACAATAATATAAATTTTATTTTGAAGATTGTTCTAGTACAAATAATGTTGAAGAGGACCATTAAAATGTTATTAATGCATAAATGTAAAATGTGCATACGTTTTCATAGTTACTCATATCTAATGTTGTCTAGGCATTTTATAGTTTAAAAGTTGGCAATTAACTATGAGGGAATTCCCCTTGTTACTCTACAGGCAGAGTCGAAATATTATTATAATAATTAGTTGTTTTTAGGTTTAAATGTTTACATGCCAGTAACCAAATAGATAACTTAGATATTATATATAAAGAATATATGTAAAGGTCCAAACGTTTTATTAATACAAAGTGTTTATAAACAATATAAAACTACACTTATTCCTAATGTTCTTCTCGACAGCGACTCACTCAACTTTATTAATAACGCTGCCCAATGTCGACCGCTGATACCGCACTCCTGTTATTTTCTAAGATTGCTAAACGCGGCAACAGCGAACAACGACAAAACTACGACCACGACTGTTATTTTCTATCGGTTATTAAATGCTTGCTGCTACCTGTTATTTGTCTGATGAGGAGTTACTTAAGTAATGTCTGAATGATTGTGGCGTGTTCATATATTTTTTCTCCTTTATTTGGGTTTTTCGCCACTGTCTAAAACTCAAAAAATATCAAAAATACCTGTTCTTATTTAAAGAAAGAATCACTGGGTAAAAACAAAAAACCAAACGGAGACAAATTTCTCAGTGATTCTTTTTTGTAATAAATTTGCCTAACGAAAAAAATTTTAAAGATATAAAAATGTTATAAAAAAATTTACAAACTTTTAACGTTAACGTTTCGGAGGGTAATCTGACACCGTTTTCAAAACTGAACTAAAAAATAAATTATATTAATTTGTAATATATAAAGTAACGAGTGAAAGTAAATATATTTTTTTGTATGTCAACGATACTTACATTGACATTACATTTGAGTTTTAGACAGTGGCGAAAAACCCAAATAAAGGAGAAAAAATAGAGGAGCTACTTGTTATTTCGTTTAGAAGCGGGGACGCGGCAACAGCGAATACGAAACTCTATATACTATTAACAGTATACCTGTTATTTCTTCACATCGATACAGTTATTAACGTTAGACTTATTTAATTCTGCTAAGTGCCTTTGACGATTTTTAACAATGGATGAAACATCGATTCGCCATTACAGTACAGAGGTGAAACAGCATTCCAAGCAGTGGGTGGAAACAGAAAAAAGTGCGCAAAAGAAAGTGAAGACGGTACCTACAGGAAAAAATCTAATCTACAAAAAAAATCTTCAGGAAAAGTTATGGTTGCGGTTTTCTGGAATTGTCGTTGTAAAAGGCAAAACCATCACACGGTAGTGCAGGCACTGTAGCAAGACCTTCACACTGTTCACTACAGGATAAATTAAAGGGTGCTATTCAGATTAAACGGCCATATTTGGCCAAAAACAAAGTACACTATAGTCGGACGACACATACTGCATGCGCTGTATTCACCAGATTTGGCTCCCAATGATCATTTGCTCTTCCCAACCCTGAAGAAATACCTCCCTGGACAAAAATTCACTCCAAATAATGTTTTTTTTTTGGGTAAAAACTTTTCTTTTAACTTTGGAATCTTTGGTGTTACGTATAAACTATATATGAGAATTGATATAAACTTCGTGTCGAATTTTCCTCTGCTACTCGTAATTCGCTCGATGAGTGTTTCGCTAACCAAATTAGCATCATCAAGAGATTATTAAATATGTAAATAAAACTTAACTATGTTAAAAAAAAACTAAAAACTTTTCAAACACTCCTGTTACCTTCAGACAATGATTTTTCCTCTTATTAATTATTTACATTCAATTTTTACAATGAAATATAAGATTTTATATTCACTTCCCGTAAATTGGGTGTATCATTCCGTAAAGAATGGTTTCTGCAAAAACGGGCCTATTTATGACATGTATATTTATTGCATATACCTGTATTTTATTTGTTTGTTTCACTAATTCTCTTAGCCGAAGATGTTTAAATCTCACAAAGATCGTTCCATTGACAACAAAATCATAATGTAGTTCATCACGCCAAAAATAAGGTTGTCGATAGCCCATCCAAATAATTTTACCCTTATCTACCGAACAAGGATTCTGTTTTAGCAATCCTCCTAAAATATAGCTGAAACGATAAGTTACCATTCCCTCCGATTGGGTTTACTAACAGGAGCTACACTGATCGAAGGATATAACCTTATATGACAAAGTTTTTTTAAAAGGGTATATTCTCGTTTAGTTTTTCCTGCACGTCAGATCACCGATAAATGCCAAATAATAAAAAAACAATCCTCCCACACTAAAGTTAAAGAAAATAACTTATTTTTTCCCACCGTTATGGCTTATTACAGTATCGAAATGTAGTTTGCGTTTATTAAAATGAAAATTTGTTTAAAAATTCAAAGAAATGTGTTATATTTCTTTTTTTAATTCCAAATAAGTGAATTAGTCTTGTTTTGGTGGTTGCATATTATTCTAGATGATATGTCAGGTTTACATTTTTTCAATGTTTTTCCTTTGGTAATATACAGAATAAACAAAGTTCAATAAGTCAAACTTCAGAGGGCAAATCCAAATTAAATTTCCGAAAAAAAATTCCAGTTCACTAAACACGATTCGTTACAATTATTCTTCAGATAAGGTGTGTGCAGGTTCAAGTTGTGCTCTAAGTGTAGATATCTATAACAAAACTATAACTTTAAGCACAAACCAAGGTGTAGCTCTAATTGTTAAAAATCTTCAAATATTAATGGGCGTATACCTGAAAAACTTTATAGGGCATTAACATTGATATTTGACTCAATTTTTACCTTTTCAAACTCTAGTTTTTTCCCATTCTTTGAATACGCTTTCCACAGTTCTCAGGGGGAATTATATTCCATCTCATAATTTTTTTTAATAAAAAACTACAAGTATATTTTTAAGATGACCATAAATAATCTTTATAGAGAAAACACAAGAAGCATCCGTCAAACAGGAGACAAAAACATTTTACCAGAACGTTAAGGCAGTAAAAAACATTCACCCTAGAGTGACTTTAATCAAGGAAGCAGATGGCAAAATATTAACCAAAAACCTAACAAAAATATTAACCTGTCAAACGAAACCACAAGAGAAAATCAAAATGGTACGCCACATTTTATGAATGATGCCCAACCATTGGTAAAAGTATCTTCGTTGTAGGAAGCGGAGGAAACTTTAATGAAACTCAAAAGAAATTGAGGTCGTGGGATAGACAACATACCCTTAGAACTACTGAAGCATTGAAGCAAAGAATTTAGTCGAACCATTCAACAATTCATAATCAACTGAAATAGTGGCCAGATGCCTACAGAGTTGCAGCAAGCGGTAATATGCCAGATTCAGAAGAAAAGAGATATCCTGAAATGCAAAAATGGCATATTATTGCTTTGCACAGCTAATAAAATTTTAAGAAACATATAAGGTAGAGAATAGTATTGTAAATAATTTCTATTTGTATTCATAAATTTAAATATAGGTAGGCAACCACCAATTAGCTTGAATGAGGATACAAAAACGACACGAAAAGTGAGATGTCGACGTCGGCCAGGGAGTATACATGGGGCAAGAAGAGAGAGTCGAAATTCACGAGAGAAGCAGCACGGACCCGCAGCACCCATGAAAAGTCGAAAACCGAATTAACATATTTTCTAATTAGTTGAAATCCTATATATGTAGAGACGCGGATCTTCATAAAGTACAGAAGTCTCTCAACAGAAGAAATAATTGCAGTATTTTTTTAGGGAAAAAGGTTTTTAGGTTTCAGGAAAAAATTTTAATATTTTTTTTATGTTGAAATCTTCAATTAAATATATTCAGACTTCATAACCAATACAAATTTAATCTAAAAATATTTGCTCGACAAAAAAACTCATAATTGAAACAAGAATCTCAATACCGTTCTTCCTTCCCTTAAATATTCAGGAATTTTTCTCTTTAATCATTTGCCCAAAGATAATTCTTCTCTGAAAATGAAACTTCTCTTTCTGAAACACAATTACGCGTAAATTCACCCTAGCCATAACAAAAACTCCCACTCTCAAAGTTGAAATCAAACTTTTTTATTATCATTCCCTTCGATGGGGATTATTAAAAGAAGCGATACTTATCGAATGGTATCGGCGTATAGAAGGAACAAAGATCCTTTTAGAGGGTATGTTCTCGTTTGGTTGTTCCTGCACGTCATGTCACCGATAAATGCCAAGTAATAAAAGAACGATCCTTTAGCCCTAAACTTAAGAGAAATTTACATATCACATTTCGGAGGCAGAAAGGAATTTTTCCCCTGCTTCTGTCGCTTATTATGGCGTTGAAATGTGGTCTGCGTTTATTAAAATGTAAATTTATATAAAAACCCAAAAGAAATGTCATAAAATCATTGTTAGTTGCATAACTAAGAATAGAATTTTTAACTCCTAATTTACTCGTAAAGTAACATGGGTAGTAAATTTCTTGAAATATTAATTTCAAAGTACAAAGCACCGTATATACTTTTTCTAATGGATTTAGAATCAAATTGTATACAGAGATTATGTCGTGCCTTCATCAATCTTGAAAAGGCACATCAAAATGTTGTCAAGAAATTGAGGATGTCTGTTAAGGCCCATTTTCACCTAATTAAATTTTGTAAATAAATAAAATGCACAATATTGTCAGGAATGCACAATGTAGTGTGCAGTTTTCTTGGACCTTTCGTTTTTTAAAATGAAGGACGATGAAAAACTGTAAAAAACGCTGTATGATGCGTAAAAAACGCTGTAAACGCTGCATGATGCTCAGATGATATTCTTTATTTACCGTCTGACCTTCTAGTAAGAATTCCGAGTGCACAACACCGCGATAATCAAAGAAAACAATCAACATCACCTTAACTTTTGATCGACTTTGACGTAGTTTTTTCGGTTTCGCCTCAATTGGAAGGCACCATTCCGAAGCTTGCATGTCACACTCATATAGCCGTGTCTCATCACCAGTTACAATGCATTTTATGAATGTGGGATCGGAATTAACTCGTTTTAGCTATCTTTACGCGATTGAGTTTCTGAAAAAATTTTTGGTTTTTCGGCATTAGTCGAGCAGTAAAGCGTTTTATGCCCAAACAATAGCCTAAAATGGTACGAATTGATTCGCGAGACACATAAAGGTCAGCCGTAATCTCTCTCAAATTAAAAATGACGATTTTTAGTCACAATTTCCTTCACATTAGCATTTATTCCAGAGCGAGGAAAATCTTCCACCAACTCCCGACCGCTTTTGAATGCACTGTACCACTCATATGCACGTGTTTTTGATAAAATCGATTCACCGTAAGCCTTCTGCAACATTTTCAGCGACTCGGCACACAAAATTTCATTTGCAATGCAAAATTTAAGACGAATTCTTTGTTCGTGTGTTTTTATCCATTGTAAAAACCGCAAAATACAATTGAGATAAAATGACAAAATCGAACACTGTAAACAAACTAAATGACAGATGACGACAGTTGTGCCAACTTAGCGATAAACAGAATTTTGACAATCCCTTAAAGCGGGTTTTTCAAATGATCAATTCCCCGTCCTTTTTTGACGGAATGTATACCTACTAAGGACGGGTCTTGACGGTACTATAGCTGCCACAGTCGTTAAAAGGGAGACGGCTGTGTAGGGTCCTAACCGGAAATTCAGTGGGACGCATTTCTTTGCAATGGTTGGAAGCAAAAAGAGTTTTAATTGTGATGAAAATATTTCTGCTGGTCATATCGTAGAAGTGAAAGAAAAAGGAATAATTACTTTGAGAAAAGCTAGTGTGGAAAGAAAGGATAATAAAAATTTAGTGTTAGAAAGAATAAAAACTATGACAGTTCAAATTGTGCATAGAAAAAATTATACGCGGCCAGATAGCATAAGAGCTGCCCTTACAAAAAAGATGCTACCGGAGCTACATCATCTAGTACCACACAGCGCACTGAAAATTTACTATCGTCTTTGCTTGTATTTGATTTTAAAGGTAAATGTTTCTATTGTACAGAAAATATTAATGAAGCATTCTATGAAAAAGGAAAGAGACAGTCTATCGCTAAGCTTAGACAAGATTACAACGTTCGCAGTATAAATTGGAAAGAAAAATTACTTGAAACGATCCGAAAAAGAAACGAGAAATGGAGAGATAAAGTTAAGCATCGTGTTATGAACACTACTGATTAGTTGCTGCCGATACCATTTACCACCAATCCTGCTTTGTTTAATTTTTTTGCATTCCACGCAAACAGGGAAAACGAGGCCGTCCTGAAGTCGAAAATGTGGCAATAGCCATGGAAAAGATTTATTCGTACCTTAATAATCACGAGGACTGTCGAATTACGAACGAATTAACGGTAAAAACTAAATTGAAACAAAAATATGGAGACAGAATTATCATCACCCAAAAGCAGAAAATGTTGTTTATTTCCGTGACACGAGAAAGAAAATATTCACAAATTCCTGGTACACGATGAAAAAAAAAATTATGAGGGTGAGGAATCGCTGCGAATAGTTACAACAGCAGCAGCTATTATAAAAGAAGACATTCGTGAAACTCCGAGAACATTATTGGATCATGTTCTCATTAAGAAGAAGGATACAATTGATGAAAAAGCCAACAAGAAAAGTGTTTATATAGCTCACGCTATTATTTCAACAATGAGGCCACCTAATGCGTGAGAATGTAACAATACAAAGTAAATAAACATTTGTGAAAAAAATTAAACAAAACTTTTAAGAATTAAATTTCACGTAATAAATACGATTGGGAACGGTAATTTCGCCGCACACAGTGTGTGAGTGTGTAAGCAATTTATCCATCTGCTTCACGTTCGTCGTCCATTTGTTCAAGAAATATTAGTTTTACGAAAAAAATTAATTCAACCTTTTTCGTAGTGAATTAAATGTTCTTCGATTTTTGTAATTACTTTTCTAATAAAGTTGATAATTTACGAGATATGCGACAAAAACCATTAAAAACACACACTTTTTCCGAGATGGCGGCGATTCCGTACCTTCTATTTCTATTTTTTACGACTTTTAATACGTTCATTAGTAAACCATAATAAACATTTGCACCAAATTTCAAAACTTTCGTATTTATTATTTTTATTTTTGCTTTATTGCCTGGGCTTGAGTTGTAAAGAGTTGTAAAACGGCTATCAACCAGATGATAATGCAGGGCAGAGATGGAAATCCGAAATTTATCTGTATAACTACTATAATTTACAATTTACAAGTTTGATAATAAATACGTCATTTAATTAACTAATGTATTGTGCATTATATATATATATATATATATATATATATATATATATATATATATATATATATATATATATATATATATATATATTAGATTTACCATTAGTTCAAAATTCCAATTAAATGAATGTCAATATATTTAATTCGCACGTACAAATAAAACAATCTATAAATAAACTCGTGTAAATCTGTCGATACAAAAACTTACTACAAACACAACATTGAACGCTTAATTTTCGAATCGAACAAACACGTTCATAAAAAGGTATTTACCAACCTATTAAATTCGTTTCGAATATAAATATACACCCTCAGTTGTATAATTTATTTAAGTATCATCTTTGTTACACATCATTTTTAAAACAGAAAAAAAAGGAAATAATTTATGAACTCTAAAATTTTATTTTCTAAAGAAATCTAACGACTAAAAAGTTAAAAGGAAACCAATATTATTGCTCCACTTTATTATTTCTGTATTTCCGAACAAAAATAACATTGAATCACATCATCACACCATCACATCACATCACATTTAACCAGCGTATAAATAATATGTCTGATGGAAAAATCACTCTCATTATAAAATGACACATCTAAGCTGTCACCAGCAGATATGTCAAAGCACCAACACCTCTTGTTCAACCGTAATAACAAAAAACTTGTCAGATTCTTCAAGAATTAAAAAAATATGCTTCACAATATTTTCTGCCCACTTCCAACATTATATTGACTTGAAGAATGTTGTAAGATCTTAAGACTTTCAAGAATATTGTAAAATCATAAAGACCTCTGTTATTTTATTTCGCTTCGGGTACCTTTTCGTAAGGAGGGAACTAGTGAGGACCTACTACTCTATAATTAATTTATCTTTTATTTATGCTGTTTTAATACCCAGTTTTTCTCTCAATTAATAACAGCTTCATATTTATTAAAATGATGTACATGCTTTGTAAACCCCACAATATATACATTTTTCTTTATTATTTTTGTATTCTCTATTGCAGCTCAACGAAATCGATCTATCATATTCCTTCCTTCATATTCACCTGATTTGCTTCTGTGTAACAATTCACGAGTCATCCAGCAGACTTTGGAGGTGATTCCAAAAAATTACCTCCAGCATTGCTTCACAATATTTTCTGTCCACTTCCAACATTTTGTTGACTTGAAGAATGTTGTAAAATTTTAAGACTTATAAGAATATTAAAAAAATCCTAAAGACCCCTGTTATTCTATTTCGCATCAGGCACCTGTTCGTAAAGAGCGAACTAGTGAGGACTAGTATAGAGGACTAATCTATAATTAATTCCCCTTTTATTTATGTTGTTTTAATACCCAGTTTTCTACAATTATTAACAGCTTCATATTTATATTAAAATATTATTCATATAAAATGCTGTACATGTTTTGTATGTACTGTAACGTTCAAAAATTCTTGATCGCTACTGGTAGGTTTGTTTCGGGCGAAATTTTAAATGAAGGAGCTCCTGTATCGTTAAGGTAAGGTCAAGTCGGTCTAACTCCAAATCTCCAGGTGAGCGGGCGTTTTCGCGCCTTGCCCTTCCGACAGAGAGGGTTTTACAACCGGGCAGCAGAGAATCCGATCAACAGAGACAGGCTATTGAAAGACCACCTATTTCAAAGCCCGACCATTGTGGAAACCTTACTCTTTTTTGGGCCACGTGGCACAGTAACCGATTAGTCAGATCGAGATTATTTCTGAACCCACTCATAGGGATACCGGATTGCCCGTAGTCATACGCAGAGTCTTTGGACACCCAGTACGGAATAGACAAGAAGAAGAACATAAGGAAATAAGGCCAGATAAACACATTTTTATTATATTTGCATGTACTGATAAAGATCGCAGTTACCATTTTTTTTTTTAATATATTTTTACCATATTTTCATATACTGATAAAGATCACAATTACCGTTTATTTGTATTGTATTATCTAATTACCATGTTTGGTTACCCTTGAGTTATATATATTTCTTTTTACTATTGTCAGAATAAAGGTAATAACCTATAGTATATAAGTATAGGGACTTAGAGACCAGCTGGCGTAATCTAGAGCAATTTGTTTCATTTTTGAACCTTCCTGTGTCCTGATTTGATGGTTTTATTTTTTCCTTTTTTTTTTTAATGTGCTTTGTGTCGTTTTTTTGAGTGTGTTTTTTTTTTGTGAAATACATGTGTAAAATCTATTAAACAGTTTTATTTAAGTTAGACCCCTTTCCCGGTTCCAGGATCCTTTCAAATTATCAGATAAATGAACGAACCGGGTGGCGCTCAATTTGGTATCGCAGCTTTATCCTGTCCTGGACCTGCTTCCCGGCGAACAGCTGCCGTCGCTGTGATCTATATTTTCAAATTTTGTTCTCAAATGAGAAAATAATAGGTTACAGTACAACAATATGTACATTTTTCTTCATTATTTTTATATTCCCTATAGCAACTCAACGAAATCGATCCGTCATAATCCTTTCCTCATATTCGCCTGATTTGGCTGTGTGTAACAATTCAGGAGGCATCCAGCAGACTTTTGAGGTGATTCCAAAAATTACTTCCAACAATATTTCACAATATTTTCTGCCATCTTCCAACATTATATTAACTTGAAGAATGTTGTAAGATCTTAAAACTTACAATAATATTGTAAAATCATAAAGACCTCTGTTATTTTATTTTACATCTGGCACCTTTTCGTAAGGAAGGAACTAGTGAGGATCTACTCCTCTATAATTAATTCATCTCTTTGTATTGTTTTAATACCTAGGTTTTTGCAATTAATAATAGCTTCATATTTATTAAAATGCTGTACATGCTATGTAAACACAACAATATGTACAACTCAATGGAATCGGCCGTTTTTAAGATGTATGGTTACAGATGATGAAAAATTGATGGTGCCCGAAAATGCCCGTTCAACAAACGCAAAAGTCAGTTTATATCCGAGAATGGTTATGCTATGCATTTGCTGGTCCTGGAACGAAATTGTTTATTATGAGCTGTTACCTGAAAAGCAGACCAATAACTCGAAGATATACTGTTGACCAGTAAGGGAATTAAAAGGAGCAGTCCATAAGCCACCAGAAGTGGCCTGAATTAACCAACAGAAAGTCTATTTACGTTTCGAGACAATGTTAAACCACACGTATCTTTGATCAGCCTACACAAACTATTACAATACGACTTTGCTTTGCTTTGACTCAAAGCGATGAGTCAAAGATGACTCATTGCTTGGAAATTTTGGTAGTTGCTGTCAACAACTTAACAACTTTAACAACTTAAAAATTTAATAGTAGATTTGAGCAGTTTTAGTTTGCTTTAATCAATAATAAGTGCCGAATAAGTGTACTGGATTACTCTTTTTGTGTGTTGTTTTATAAATACATATTAATACTTACTATATTGACAATAAAACCAATGATATCGGAAGTAAGACAAACACACAAAAGTATGGTTAGTTGTGCGTCTTGTGGTTGTTCCCTGACACGAACAAAATTAAAATTCAGGAGTAAGATTACGTAGGTAAGCGCTTTTAATACTAAATTTGTCAATTATTTGGAAATTAAAACTTATTTGGTTTCAATGAAATTTTAAGGTTATGAAGCCAACATATCGCCTGGTATGCATAGTCGTAGACAAATTAATATTAGATAAAATAATATAATTATAATGTTATTCAAAGTAATGCTATCTTTTTTTAGAAGTTCAGTTTTGAACGTATGTTCTAAAATGTTTAGTTTTCTGAGATACTGGGCCTTAAAAATTCAGATTAGTTTTTAATATTCGTTTGATACATATAAAACATATTACTTTACTCATATAAAGAACCTACAAAATATAACTAATAATACAGAGTGTTAACTCTTTTTACAATCCTTTTTTTCAGAAATTATTGTACTAATAAATAAACTAGTTTATCTTTTTTCAAGATTTCCCAATGATCTAAATAGAAGAACACAGTGGGTTAATTTTATTAAAAAGCCAGACTTTATTCCAAACCGCAGTAGTTTTTGATGTTATCATCATTTTACTGAGAATTGTTTTGATCGAACACTTAAGGTAAAAGTGAGACTATTACCATATGCTGTTCCAACAATTGAAGTGGACCGTTTAAAATATGTATTTTTTGTATTTTATCATTTTAATAAACATCATTCATAGCATTTACTCTTGAAAGTTAGCTTTTTCTGATTGAAAATGAGTTTATACTCGAATTTATATTTCCCGCTTGTTTGTAAAAACGCTGTAGTAGATGAAAAAATTCATAGTATGTATACAAAATTAATTTTGTTTAAGGGATAATAAACACTGAACAACTAAATACAGAGAGAATATACCAATTTTAATAATAAATAATTTAGTAAATATTACGGTTTTTTATTTCATTTACAAGTATGTATACCTAATTTAAATATTAACGTTAACTCGGTGGAAGATGCAACTGATTACCTAACCAATTTTTGGAAATGGTATGATTTTATGACAGGAGATTCCAATTTCTTAATAATTTTTTGTCATATTGGCCACATAAAAGACACTTTACTCTTTGAAAAAATAGATTTTTTTTAATTAATTTAATTTTTTATTTTAATTTAAATTTAAAATTGAGAAATAAATAGTAATTGACATTATATGCCGTATCTAGTAAATCTTCATTTTAATTTAATACAGAAACTATAATTATACAATAATTTATTGTTTTAAACATTTGTAAACTTTTATCAGTTTCTTGTTTTTATTCATACTGCTCTACGCCAATGCCAAACCGGAAACAGCAGTCGGACATATGCAGTTACCATTCTGGTCCCACTTACAGAATAATATATTCTTTCCTGTAGTTTCCTGTAGTATGTATTCAGGTCCAATGTCAATTTTTATGAGTAAAATTAGCTTTACGAGTCTGCCTAAGCAATTAAGAGCGTGGTAACGGTTCTTTCAAATTGAGCGGTTTTTTAATTCTTGAATAAAAGACAGATGGCGTTGTGAATTTGCAAAGGTCTAGTCTCATTTCAGAAGTGTACCACATGACATAAAAATAGAGTCGTACACAATACAACGCGTTAAAATTGTTGAATTATTTTATGAAAATGGGAGTTCAATGAAAAATGTTTTTAGAAAATTAAGTGATATTTACGATTTGCACGACCGTCCATCTGAAAGTAATATCAATCGAATTGTTCAAAAATTTCAAGAAACTGGTTCGGTGGAAGATAAATGAAGAGCAATATATAGTGGTATTAGTCATTCACAAGAGCATATTGATTTGGTATATGAAGGTGTTGCTGAAGACCCAGAAATTGCAATGAGTCGACGTTCACAACCATTTGGACTTAGTGGATCCACAACATGGCGTATTTTACGAAAGGATTTAGCTCCGAAAGTATATACGGTTCAAATAACACAGGAACTAAAGCCACTAGATCCTTCAAAACGCCATGCATTTGTCAATTGAATCAAATAATTCGGGGTGAGGAAAATCCACGATTGATTCATGAGAAACTTTTACATCCTAAACGAGTTACTATTTAGTGTACATTATGGTCAGAAGGTGTAATTGGACCGTATTTATTTCAGAATGCTGTTGATGCAGTTGTAACTGTGAATTGTGTTCGATATCGTCAGAAATTAACTGGACTTTTATGAGCTGAATCGAATAATATTGATCTGAAGGATATGTGTTTCCAACAGGATGGTGCTACACCTCACTCTGCCAATGAAACAATTGATTTATTGGAAGAAACATTTCCTAGACGAGTTATTGCAAGAAACGGTGATGTTAATTAGTCACCAAGATCATATGATTTGACACCGTTGGACTAGTTTCTTTGGGGTTACGTGTAAAGCCAGATCTATAAGAACAATCCACAATCGATTCCTGGACTAAATGATGAAATTATTCAGGTCATTGGTGAGATAGAGTCACGGTTATGCCAAAATGTCATCCAAAATCTTGACAAAAGAGTGGACGTCTGTAGAGCTGCAAGAGGTGGTCATTTTGCAGATGTTGCCTTTCGTGTCTAAATGTGGTATATATATATATATATATATATATATATATATATATATATATATATATATATATATATATATATATATATATATATATATATATACACTATGCCTCAATTACACTAGTTTACACGGCTTTTATACCACAGCTGAAAGTGGTTAATTATTGTTTATTTAGGTAGGGGTTATCCAGAAAAATAATAAAAAAATTCTGTCAGGTCTGCTTTTAGAAAAATTTATTTACTTAAGAATGGAAAAAATCTTATGAATAATAAAAAAAAATAAAATGGCTAATTTTCGCCTTCTGTTTAGTTTTTTGGATCGGTTTCATATATAATGGGAGTAATCCCAAAACCTGAAAGTTTTCAGGGAAAAAACTCAAATGCGAGTGCAGGAAATGAATCTTCAATGACATGTTCACTCCAATCTGTTGAAAATTTCAATAAATCAGCAACGATATATTTGTATTGTCTAAATGATTGTGGCGGGTACATAATTTTTTCTTTTTTTGGGTTTTTTTGCTATTTCAATACACAATAATCACACAGCAAACCTCATCTATATAATTTTTTGGTAGTATGTCACTGTCAATAAAAAATATTATCGTTGATATATACAAAATATATTTACTTACTCTCGAAACGTTAACGTTCAACAGTTTATATTTATTATAGAAAATTTTGTATTTTTTAAATTTTTTGTTCGTTAGGCAACTTTATTACAGAAATAGAATCACTGAGAAATTTGTTTCCGTTTCGTTTTTTAGCCAGTGATTATTTTATTAACATTATTTATTAACAGATATTCTTGATATTTTTTGAGTTTTAGTTCGTGGCGAAAAATCCAAAAAAAGAAAAAAACAATATATTTATAATTTTCACGTTTTTTCCAAAAATTCTTCAACAACCATTTTGAATGACTTCCAAGCAGCTTTTTCATTAACAGATAAAAGGTTTTCAAACTGAGGATCTCTTATAAGCTCATTTAATTCGGTTTGGTTAACAACCGGGACAAATTGGATATGGAAGATCCTTCGAATATAAAATTGGCTTAATAACAGACGGAATTTCGGCATATACAATACTCACCTTATTTTTTGTATTATATCCCACTGCCTTCGTAACACAAAAATAACAGTCATTTTCATGATTACTAAGTTCTCTCCATAACATTGATGAACCAAATGAAAGGTATACGATATCGCCTGATGACCAATTCTGTCACGTCTGCTTTTAGAAATATTTATTTACTTAAAAATGGAAAAAAAATCTTAGCATAAATAATAAAAAAAAATAAAATGGCTAATTTTCGCCTTCTGTTTAGTTTTTTGGATTAGTCTCTATTATAATGGGAGTAATCCCAAAACATGTTTTCATCCCAAAATGCTTGATGTCGTTCTTCGAAAATCTTTAAATCTTATTGTATTTCAATACACAATAATCACACAGCAAACCTCATCTATATAATTTTTTGGTTGTATGTCACTGTAGTAAAAAATATCATTGTCAATGTATCATTGACATATACAAAATATATTTAGATATTCTTGATTTTTTTGAGTTTTAGTTCGTGACAAATAATCCAAAAAAAAACAAAAAACAATATATTAATAATTTTCACGTTTTTTCCAAAAATTCTTCGACAAACATTTTAAATGACTTTCAAGCAGCTTTTTCATTAACAGATAAAAGGTTTTCGAAGCCTGAGGATCTGAGGATCTCTTATAAGCTCATTTAATTCGGTTTGGTTAACAACCCGGACAAATTGGATATGAAAGATCCTTCCTGTAAAATTGGCTTAATAACAGGCGGAATTTCGGCATATACAATACTCGCCTTATTTTTTGTATTATATCTCATTGCCTTCGTAACACAAAAGTAACAGTCATTTTCATGATTACTAGATTCTCTCCATAACATTGGTGAACCAAAATGGCAAGGTATACGCTATCTCCTGATGACCACTGAAGTAAAACGATTCTACAGCTTTCACAAAACACATGAGCACCCACTTTTTATCTTGGTTCGCAACAGAAAATCCAAAATAATGAAGATATGCACTTTTTAACAAAAACGATCAGAACTTTGCTTACACTTTCTATTCCACTTTTTGATTCAATCTGAAACCAGATATTTGTTGTTTGAATCGAATAAATAAATATTAAACTGAAGTCACCACGTAGGATAGTTGAAAAAAATGATTTGAGTGTAGAAAAAAATATGAAGTGATAGAATATTTCTACTAACACTTTTAGGTTTAAGGACGGTAGGTTAACATATTTATATACATTTCTTTCGAGGTATATAAATAAAGTTAAAATTTGTAAACTAGTGTTATCAATAAAAAAATGTTTGAAATCAACGCAAATTCTGTTTTATTCAAGAATTGAAAAACCGCTTGTTTTGAAAGACACTTTACGTGTTATTTCGTTCGTCGTATCTTAGGTCTACATAAAATCTAGATATAAACAAAGTCCAGAAGCTAATTTTGTAATCAGCTGCCTTTTAAAAACATATATTCCCATAAATATATATAAATAATAAAATACTTACGATATAGGAAGAAACATGTGCATCTTGACGATATCATGAGTGAAAAATCTCCAATAAAAATAATCACTACATTTAATTTGCTCGTACAGATAGAACAAGAAGACGCGCGCGAACTTTACAACAAACACAACATCAAACACTTAATTCTTGATTCGCACAAATACGTTCATAAAAATGTCATTCAGCTATACATCCAGAATGTTTAAAATATTAATATGCAGTTACATCCTAAATTGCATCAACAACAATATCGCTAGAAATTAACGTGCACCATTTATTTTGTTTAAATTTTTCGGAATATTCCGCCACTTTTTTTTAGTTTTTATTTTTTGGACCGAATTAAAAATCCCGTCAAAATTACGCGTCTATTTTCGGTGCGGCCTCGCGTAACGCTACACGACCTATCCAGGAGGAGAACGGCGCACGGACTAACATTTCCAGCTTCGGTTGTCGGTTTTTCGGGATTGTGTAATCCCGATGCGGCACCGCGGGACTCCGTCGCCGACCGAAACCCGCAGCAAGACTTATGGTTGCGTGCCAAAGGGAAATGGGATATATATTTTTGATATGACCGCTGTGCGATGTCCGACACCCGAATTCTTCGGACCAGTTTTGATGAGTGGACCTCTTCCCAGATCTCTCCCTTGCCGTCGTAATATTACGAAAAAGTTACCAGTAATATCATACAGGATAAGGCAGAATAACTACTATAATAACCGAATATGATAGAATAACAGAAAAAAAAAATTGTTTTTTACCTCCATGCTCCCCTTTGTAAACACTCCTCTTCATTACACAGATCAATATTTCGATTGTTTCTTATTAAATTCTGAGTTTCAGCATCGCACTGATCTGCGGTAGTTTTTTTATATGTAGATCTTGCTCTTCAGGTAACCACACAACCTTAAAATTACATGTAATTAAATTTGGTGAGCTCACTGACTAAGGAATGGTTCCAAATCTGGAGATGACATAATTTGGTCAACAACTATGTGTACCTATGATATTGATTACAAATGTTATCTGTTCACCTGAAGTTCATTTTTCTTATTAGAGAATAGAAGATAAAACATAGATATGTCGAAAAAAAAAATATAAAAACCATGGAGGAATTTAAAGTGCCCTCTAAAATAGTGAGATAAGTGAGCATGACAGTGGAGATAACAACAGCCAATGTAGGTGTAAAAGGAGGAACGACAGAAGATTTTCTGATCTAGGCAGACCTAACACAAAGGGATGCAAAGAGAGGAAGTAAATATATTTTTTGTGTATGTCAATGATAATTATAAGATTATATAATTGTCAATGTAAGTATCATTGACATACACAAAAAATAGGGTTATTATTATTATTATTAGAAGGACATATTCTTTACAGAAGCCATCAAATAGTGTGTTATGCGGACGATATAGCAATAATTACGAGAAGTGAGAAAGAATTAAAAGAAGTGACACAAAGGCTAGCAGAGACAGCATAGAAGTTTGGTTTAAAAATCAATCAAAAGAAAAGCAAACTAATGATAGTAGAAGGTTCACAAGAAAGGTTCTCAAAGGCGAAAGTGGAAGAATGAGTTTTGAAGCCGAGGAAGAATTTGTCTACTTAGGCGTAAGGATAACAAACAAGTGTGAAGAAGAGGAGGAGATAGACCTAAGATTGATCAAAGCTGAGAGTTGTGCAAGAGCCTTGAAAAATCTAATAAGATCGAAATTCATATCCAGAAGTACCAAATTAAGATTGAATAAGACAGTATTGAAACCAACTGCATCGTATGGATGTGAGACAAGAGTACTAAACAAAAAAGAAGAAGAGAAACTGTTAAGATAAAAACGTAGAATAAGAAGCGTAACTGGAGGAAAAAAGGTCGATTGCTGGTATATGAGAACAAATGAGGACATTTATAATATGTTCAAGGATCCAAGAATAAACACGATAGTAAAATCGAGAAAACTGCAGAGGCTGGGCCACATAGAGAGACATAGAGAGGCCACATGGGAGAAAGTAGAGTGGTGAAGAAATTTGCATGGAGAAGACCACAAGGTAAAAGAAGGCAAGGAAGACTACGGAAGCGATGGAGATAGGCTGTCATAGAGGATCCAAGGGAGGAGGGGATTAAGAACTGGAAGACAATGACCAGAGATAGGACAACATGGAAAAGAATCACAAAGCTGTGGGTTTGAAGGCCTATAATATATATATATATATATATATATATATATATATATATATATATATATATATATATATATATATATATATATATATATATATATATATATATATATATATATATATATATATCTGTGAACACTTTTGTTGGTTGCTTGACCGGGAAGGAGCCCCACCTATCCCTTCAACTGGATGACATATGTTTCGTCTCTCGAGGTTCAGACTCTTCAGGGCGCCGACATATACCATACCATCAAGAATAGGGAGACCCTATCCACAGCCAACAACCCATTTTTTCGCCAACGTCCCGTCGGAGGGCGTATAATGTAGTGTTAGATCTCATTGGACGCAGTCCAAGAAAATCTAACACTATATATATATATATATATATATATATATATATATATATATATATATATATATATATATATATATATATATATATATATACTGGTTGAGGAAAGCCTTTCACCTTAACCAATGAAGAAAATATTAGCAAAATTAAGGATCTTGTACTGGGTAATCCCCAATTAAGTACACCGGTCAACAAATTTAAACTTTTTTGAGGTAACATTGATAAAAACAGATGTATATTTTGTAGTCCTAAATCCGAAAATGATCAGCAAAAAAAACAAGGAGACGACATATTTCTATAATTTAATATTTATTTAATATAAACATGTAAAACGTGTTAAATCTATGCAAAGACATTACTGAGAATTATGTGAATAAAAAATATATTACATGAGATGTCATATAACGACAAAAACTTTCACTTTTTCCTCTTGTGTTCTGTAGCATCATCTCTTTTTAAAACCCAGCAGTAGTCGCCCAACATAGATGAGTTCCAACATCCCTGGTATCCTGCTTCCATCGTCCTGATGTCCTGGTGAAACCTATCTTCTTATTCGTCGCTTACTATGCCCAATTTTCTGGAAAAAATCCAAATGGGAATGTAAAAAATGCATTTTTACGGACAGGCAACACCCTAGTATTTCCTAGGTTTTCAAGAGTTCATCTATGACGTTATTTTAGTTTTCATCTTTCTTGTCCAGAAATCCTTTCACTACAAAACACTTGCAAGCTGCCAATCCAATTTCATTTAATTTTTCTTGAAACGGTAATCACCTAGAAGCTTCCTTATTTGAGATCCAATAAATATGCCTTCTTTTAGTTTTGCATCACTTAATTGAGGAAATATTTCTTTTAGGTACTTGAAACCATTACCTTCCTTGTCCATAGCTTTGACAAAATTGTTCATTAGTCCAAGCTTCATATTGAGAGGTGGAAGAAGCACCTTTTTGGTTGAACAAGGACGGCATATTTTATGTTTGAAGTACCAGGTTCAAAAGAAGTTCTGAGGCCAATCTTCCTAAATGTAATGTTTTTGTCGCCCTACTGTCCCATAGACACAAAAAAACAGCAAAACTTTGTACTCTCTACTTTTGTATTACAAAGTCAGGTACAAATAATTTCAATCATCCCATTTTGTAAAAGAGCAGCAGGTCCTTGAAAATGGGACGTACAAGGCCATTTATGTGAAAAAGTGTTTTAATAACTACCTAAATGAAACTCAAAAACATTCTCATCAATGTTACAAAAGAGACATTTGAAAAACAATTTATGCTGTGTCTTGTGTTGTCGTTTCGTTCCGAAAAAAACATTTTTTTAATTTATTTTTCCGAAAACATCGGGATCTTGAAGTTGCCGAATAGATGCTTTCTTTGGCTGATGACATTCTGAAATGCATAATCATTGGTGGTAAAGATATGCTATGTTTATAACTTAGAAATAGCTTAACAACGAAGCTAAAAAAAAATAAAACAAAATGAAAGCCCAAAAAAACACGTCAGGCCCGTACAAAAATTAAAACCATGTACAATATTTTCCGCGATTATAGTAGTATTGTCCACAAAGAGTTTCTTCCAACTAGCCAAACTGTTATGCATCATTTGCGTGACCCAATTTGAAAAAAAACAGCCACAAAACAACATCCACGTACACTATATTCACCAGATATGGTACCGTGTGACTTATTTATTTCCTCTATTGAAGAAGCCACTTCGTGGTCACCGTTTTGATTATGTTGAAGCCATTCAAGGGAGTTGGCTGGCCGCTTCCAAGGAAATACCATAAGTCAACTATAAAAACTGTTTCAAAGACGGGAAGAACATTGGAATAAGTATATTGGATTGTATTATTACTTTTTACTCATAGCAACATACGGCAACAAGAATATGGCAATAGCTGTATCAACACAGAAGGGTGATTTTTTCAGTGTACTCGAACTTCCGATAGGGGTCGCTATCAAATCATCATTGCAATCGTTTAACATCGTTAACGAACGTTTAACATCAGAGCACCGCTTGCAGATTGTCGAAAATTATTATCAAAATCAGTGTTCTGTGCGTCAAACTTATAGTCTTTTATGGTACACATAATCGCCCAACCGAGAAATTCCAAACGCATTCGCACTGGTCGATATTAAAACAAAAAACTGGCAGTGTTGATGAAGATCTAAATTTGTCAATTCGTTAATGAACATCGTTACAGAGCGATGCTCAATGATTATTTAAATCCAAATTTGAACGGTATTGATCTGGAGGGGAAGTGGTTTCAACAAAACGGCTCCACGTGTCATACAGCCATGGCACCAATCGATGTGTTGAGGGAACAATTCAGTGAAGAAATGATTTCGAGGAACACGGACCTGTTAATTGGCCACCAAGGTCATGCGATTTAACGCTTTTCGATTATTTTCTTTGGGGTTATGTTAAATCTTTGGTCTATGCCGATTAACCAGCAACAGTTGATGCCTTGGAAGTCGATATAACTCGGACAATTGCGGAGATAATACCCCATGAACATGAACTTTTAACGCAAACGTTCAACAAGCAAGAACTAGATCTTTTAAATAAAGGTCTCAATTTTGTATTTGTATTACCGACATCTCGTAACTCTGAAGGATATGGTAGCCGGTATTGAAGCCCTTGGTATTAAGGCCTTATAGGTGGCTTCCAAAGCTTTCATCGGAGAGTCATGTAAAGGTAAAACTGCAAAATATTTCAAATAAGTCAAAATAGGACAAATGTTGGAAAGATAATCATACATCTACAAGAAAAAGATTGTTTATATTTAAAAGCAAATAAGGGAAATAAGATTGTAGTAATGGACAAATCTGATTAGTTTGAACGTGTCGAAAAATTAATTCAATAGTCCATATTTAATTATTTACTTTAAATTAATTCAAAAAAGTCCAGTTAATGAACCCAGATACATTGAAAGCTTATAACAGCCTTATTTCTCCTTATCTGAAAAACAAATTACATATGTATTTCAAATCCAAAAGTGTCAAGATTATATGATTTATGAAAAATTTTATAAACTAGGAAAATAAATGTGACCAATTGTATCGGCCGTTGATTCTCCAACATGCAATTTGGCATAATGATTAGCAAAAGAATTGGCATATCTACCAAACCAACTACCTTCCTGTTCTTTAATAAACTCAACGGAATTCATAAGAAAAGTCAAAAACTCACGTCTACAGGAAGGTGAGGTCTTGGTGCCCTTTGATGTATCATCATTATTTCTGAGTGTATCGATTCGGCATACCTTGAAATACCTGAGATGGTTACTCGAGTTAAACGGTTTCAATAACAAAATTGTTTCATCAAAATCCTCCTTCACCGTTTTTAGCCAACTTATTCATGAACAAATTTACTTTTAGTGATTCCGAGGGCGTGGTTAACATATGAGGCTCATATGTTAACATATGAGACAATTGTAATGGAATTTTCGATTCAAAAAATGAATACTTCGAATATTTTGTTAAGATATTAAATGGCAAATATCGAGAACAATGACAGATTACCATTTTTTGATATTTTAGTGAATAGGAACAATCAAAATAAATTAGATTTTGATATTTTTAGAAAGAAAAACACCTCCACCACCACGCACCACCAAACAACAATCAACATGGGGCCGAGCATTGTCATGTTAAAAAATGATTTTATCGTGTCTTTGGAAGTATTCTAGTCGTTTTTCCTTCAATGCTCGGTTCAATTTTATCAGTTGTTGTCGATATCAATCACCAGTCATCGTTTTACCAGATTTCAACAGTTCGTAATACACAGCTCCCCCACTATCCCACCAAATACACAGCAAAATCTTCTTTCCGTGTATATTGCGTACTGGTTGTGATATTGCAGGCTGGCCTGGGTCTACCCATGATTTTTTCCGCTTTGCGTTGTCATAATAGATCCACTTTTCGTCACCTGTCACAACTCTATGCAAAAAATATTTTCCTTTCTGCCTGGCAAGCAAAATTTCACGTGGTTTCAAGTGGTTTTTCGCCTTTCAATGTGTCATTCATATGCTTCAATGCATATGAAACCCATTTTCCCGTCCTGGATCTTTCCCAATGCATGTAGACTTTCGGCAATAGTGTATTGGGCAACATTCAACTTCTGCCAATTGCTCCAACGTATGAATTGAACTTCATCCAATAATGCTTGCAAATCTGCAATTTCAAACTTTTCAATCTTTCGGCCTCGTGTCTTTTATATCAGAATCACCACTTTTAAAACGTTTAAACAATCGTGCACAAGTTTTTTTTTGGTTAGAACATGTTCACCATAAACTTCAACCCACCATCGATCACTTTCAGCAGCCGTTATCTTCAAATGAAAGAAGGTTGTTAAACTTTCCCGCAAAACGTCTTTTTCTGGTACATAATTCGACATATTCAAAGCTATAAAAAACTATGTTTTTTGCACAAAGACAATTAATAACGGACTGGCCTTTGATGGCGTATGGTTACCTTTCAAAAGGCTATAGACGTCTTTAGTCTATACCAACAAATGTACTAGTAACGCCATCTCTTAGCAAAATCAACATTATTAACTGAAACACCAGTTAATACGAAGACTAAGAAAGATTTTGAAACAGTGAACAAACACACAAATCATATAAAAAACTAAGAGTCCTGGGTAATCTAAAAGATAAAGTAGACTAACATAAAAGATCGGGGATTTATAAAATTACTTTTGATTGTAATCGAACGTGTATTGGGCAAACTAACATCCATATTAACCAGATATAAAGAACACATTGCCCACATTAGATATGGGAGAAATGAAAAATCTTCTATTGCCAAACATGCACTACAATATGACCATAATATATAAGACGATATAATATAGGCATTAGAAATGTAAGACTTGTTAAAAATGTAAATAATAATAGGGATTTGGATGCGTATGAAAGCATTCAAATAAAAAAATGTGAGAAAACCATGAACCGGGATAAAGGAGTCACTCCGAAATAATACCTCATCAAATAAATACCTGCTGGAAAGGTACAGTCTAGGTACAGCCTAATTTCCTGGACAACCTTATGATTTTTAACTTCTCTAATATACAACAGATGTCGCTAAAAGATCTTGATGTTTAGTCAGAATCATTTACAAACAAAAGTACCTTAGTATAACACTAGTACATGTACAAAAATTACAATTCCATCGCTTCAAATCACTATTTTTGTGTGTAGTGCTGATTTTTAACAGTTTATTTGTAATCTCAGAGTGCATATAAGTTACAATAAGTGACGCAAAACTGTACCTGGACAGGAAAGGTATAAAAAAATCGTATCCAACGCGGCGTCGGGGCAATACGTCATCGAAACAACCGTTGAATAGATTTGAATCTAAAAGCGATTTGAAAGGAGTCAAACCGATTTATGAGGACCTAAGCTGAGACGAGTTACTAAACCGTTACTTGGAACACGCAAAACAGTAACGAAAGTTTCAATGATACTGTTTGATAATTGCCTCCAAAATCTTATTATTAGTGTAAAAAAATCTTGAATATAGCAACTGATATTGCTGTGTGCACTTTTAATGTCCTGATTAATATTCTTCAAATTATGAAAGTTTTGGAGGTGGATGTTGGCGTCCAATCATAAAATTTTTGTCTAGAAAACGTAATGAAAAGCGGATCAAGCACGCCGAGATGTATTTGACAGTTGCAGCGAAAGAGGCACGCTCTAACATAAAATGTCTGAGGAAAAAGAACGAGGAAGAATATTTAAATATAGAAAGGTAGTTTTATGGTCCTAGGATAGCAGATTTATGGTACAAATTTTTAAACAGTCAGATTTTTCATTTTTTTATGTCTATAACACATTTCAAAACTTTAAACGCGTTTTTCTCGAAACTTGATTATTCAAAACGCCACGCAGCAAACAATGTTCATTCTTTTAATGCGAATTATTATTTATTAACAAATAATTACCTTTTTTTGTCGAAAATTTAACGTTTGCGTAAAACTTGGCATACAAAAATCAATATTGTCAAAATCCTCTACATATTTCACTAGCTGTAAACATGCAGATTAAGTGATTTTTTTCCGTGTTAAATTTGCACTAGTTACACTGCGTGCCGCAGTGCCTTAAATTCGACGTGTCCCGCGAAAATGGCTCCAGTATCGTCATTTTTAAATATTTTTTTGTATTATACTTAATTATATGCCTAATAACTTCCTTAAATATTATTATATCATTACCTTTTCGTTGCGTTGGAATGGGAATGTTTTGTACTGGCCTTGGAGCTTCTATTATACCCATTACTTTTTTAACAGTAGTGTTAAATCTCTTTGAGTTTACTTTCGCTCCAAAATTTACAACAACGAAATAATCATAACAAAATAAAAGACAATAATAAAAAAATCTCTATATATTACCACACTTGCTCTAAGGCAGAATTGCTTTTATCGACAGTAAAGCAAATCCACAAATATTTTATATCAAGCAAATCAAAGACGTTTATATTGGATATAACGAGCGAAAGAATAACGACAAATCGTTAGTATTTTTTGTTTTAGTCTCCAAACAAAAACCTCTCAGATTTGCACAGTGAAAAACACAATTGTATCAAAACACACGAAAAATTGTTTCTGTGTTAGCATTTTGGTAACAAAAGTAAAAAAAAATAATCGTCGAGAAAATTTTACTTTTTTATAAATATTCCTATAATTATCTGCCCTTCCAAAAAAATTATGAAATTAAAAAAACTTATAAAACGATTTTTCAGAATCAATTTCTTATCACTAAAAGTTCAACGCAAGTAAAAAAATTACATAACATGAAAGTTACATATTATTATTTATATCAACGAAAATTAGAATAAAGTAACTTATCTTAATACAATAAATTTTATGAGGGCAGTCTGGGATCCCCAAAATTATTATTGGTGAACAAAAAAAATGCCCTACAACTTCATAATCCGTCATCTCTCAATGGCTTGATCAAATTCATTTAATGCATTGGTTCAAGATTATTCCTGTACTTCCTGGATGGATATTATACCTATTTCACCAGAATCCGTAACACATTTAAATGTATTTCCACATAAAATAACTCTAATATGCTTCAATAAACTTAAAGAGATCAAAGGCATTATGGTGCCTATATATAAATATATATACATCTCATTCATTTCATATAATATAAAAAAAATCAGTGATTTAATAGAAAGTTTCTACAGCTTTAAAAATCCATATAATATACATATATTGTATCACCTACAGCAATGAATAAGTATAATACCCACTAATAGTATATATATATTTTATAAAAAATCTAAGAATATTTAATACCACCTGAGTCAGATAACCATTCAAAAAAATAAATTTCAAATAACTCTAAATACAAACGTTATATAAAAACTGCAGAAAAGTTTACTAAATATAAATAATTTTGACAGTTACCTGACTCCGTGGATATTTGGTAAAGGCATGTTATTCTCGTTTTATAGCTTGTGGTGCTTCAGCTAAACCTTTTACTTTCAGTCTGTCAGCAGTTTTCAGGAAAGCAGGCAATTGTTCTTGACTTACATTCACCTCACCAGCATACATAAACTCTAATATAGCTTGAAGATGACTATAAGCTACATCTTTTAAGATAATAATTGGATGTTTTGAAGGATTCTCCTAAAATAAGAGGTATATTTTAATAAAAATTAATGTTAAATTGAGTAAAAAAATATGCCAATGACACTCCAAAAAGATACCTCTAATAAACTTTTAAAGTAAGGACTACAGGCTGACAAAACCATTTTATGAGCTTTACATGTTTGTCCCTCGCAAGCTAAAGTAACATCTGTAAAACTCTTCTCGTCCCTCAAATGCCGAAACGAGGATACCATATTGCTTTGGAAATCGTTCCATTTTAGAAAAAACTGTTGTTGATCAGCCATTGCAAATTTGTAATCTACAAAAAAAAAACAGATTTAGTGATGTTTGACCCTGTATTTCCATCTTAACAGCTTAGAAGATTTACGGCTTATTTTGTTCATGTCTGAATTAGAATATTGAATGATTCATATTTATACTTACTATTTAACTAAGTAAACTTATCTAAAATTGTTACAAAATATTTTTTCTTACTGAAATCTGAAACTTTACGGGCAACTACAAAGCATTCTTAAAAACAATATATGTCAACAATCTTCTTCAAGTGATTAGATGGCAGATGATGCCTTAATACACACGAACTACTAATAAATAATTTTCCTGAAATACTATATTAGAAAATAATAAAAATATAATATTTTTATTACTGAAATACGTATTTTTATATTCTCAAATATTTAAACTCTTCAAATATTTAAACAAGAGCAGATTTAAGTTAGAAAAAGAATATGATTGTAATATTCAAATTACTTTAAGAACGCCACTGTAACCTAAGTAAGTTTAGAAAAGTAAACTATACAAATTCAAAAATAACTTGTGTTTGTATACGTAGCAGTATTTTTGTCAACTTTTTTTTCTTGAAATTTATATTTTTAAAAGAAACGACCTAAACATGTAATTAAAATAACTATTAAAAATACCATAGAATGGCTGAAAAAGTTGTTAACATGGAAAAAAGGTATGTTAAAGTTGTTGAATTATATTATGACCTACTTAAAATATCTTAATTTAGTTTTAGATTTTTTTTGTTTGGAATTGTATGTGTTTTAACATTCCTAACCAGATTTTATAAAATTACTGAACCAGACCATGTATGGTAAGTTGGGATATTAGTTTTTTAAATGTTGGTTTATTTATCTATTTTGTTTTAGCTGGGATGAAACCCATTTTGGAAAGATGGGTAGTTGGTACATAAACAGAACATTTTTCTTTGATGTTCATCCACCTCTTGGTAAGGTATGATAACTTAATTAGTAAATGTATCTTTTTGTAAATGTATGTGTTCTCAAGATGTTAATAGGTCTGTCAGGATATCTAACAGGATATGATGGCACATTCCCATTTGATAAACCAGGTGATAAATATGAAAATACCAGTTATGTTGGAATGCGAATGTTTTGTGCTGGTCTTGGGGCTTCAATTATACCCATGACTTTTTTAACAGTAGATCAAATGACTGATAGTCCTGTGGCTGCTTTATTCTCATCTTTACTTATATTGTTTGGTATGTTTTATATTGTCTTGTGCTAAGCATTATCTTACAAAATTTATTTTAGATGTTGGCTTGATAACCCTTACACAATACATTTTACTAGATCCAATTTTGTTATGTTTCATGATGGGTTCTATTCTTGGGGCCATTAAAGTATCCTACTGTAGTTCAAAAGAATTTTCAGTAAAATGGTGGTTATGGTTAGTTTTTACTGGGACAATGCTAGCTTGTTGCATATCAGTGAAGTTTGTTGGTTTATTTGTTGTGTCACTAGTCGGACTAGTAACAGTAGCTGACTTATGGAACTATCTAGGTGATATGACTAAACCTGTGGTAAGTTTTTGAATAATTTAAAAAATATAAATTTAAAACTTTTATTAATTTTGGTGTTTTATCACAATAATTAAAAGTAAATCTACATTATAATACATCAACTAAGTAATGGAACATCATTAGAGTTTTCTTCTTTCTTTAACAAATTTCCTAATACTATCCCTGAAAATAATATAAAACCTACCCAAGCATTTGAAATAAATTTCTTTGAACAATCTGATGCATTATTTATATTTAAAGTACATATTTGATTGGCAAGATGACTAGCAACTAAACCTACTGCAGTAAAGTATGGCCATGTTTGTGAATTCATTATACCCGAACATATCAAAGAACATGTCATAACTGTTGCAAAACCACTCAACCACAATTTTGTGTCTTCATTGAATTTAATTGCAGTAGATTTAATACCTATACTTAAATCATCCATTCTATCCTGATGAGCATATATTGTATCATATACAATGGTCCAACATACTCCTGCTATGTATAATGGTAAACATATTGTTGGTTCTATAGAACCTGTTATGGCACTGTAACCCACCAAAGCTCCCCAATTAAAAGTAAGACCTAAAACTAGTTGAGGCCAGTAGGTAATTCTTTTCATTAACGGATAAGATATAACTAAAAAGAGAGAACTGGCTCCTACAAACACAGTATACCAATTTAGCTGAAGAAGGATTGCCAAACCTACACTGAGTTGGCCCCCTAAGAATAAAACAGCCTGTTTCATTGATATTTCTTGACTTACTAAAGGTCTATTTTTTGTTCTGTCAACTTTTGCATCAATATCTCTATCCCACATGTCATTAATAGTACATCCAGCACCACGCATAACCAAAGCTCCAGTACCAAATAACGTTAACATATAGGGATCAGGAAAACAACCAGGCATCGCTGCTGATGCAAGTCCCCAACTACAAGGCCAAAACAACAACCAAGACCCAATAGGTTTGTCTAGCCTCATTAGTTTCAAATAAGGTTGTAATTTTTTCGGGCTGATATTGACTAATCTCCCCGCTAACTTTTCTTTCGGTGCATGCTGTGTCTCCTCGTCCTTAGAATGCACTGCTGTTGATTTAGCCCTATGAACATTTTGTAATTTGTACTTCGCGACAGTAGTCCTAACCTCACTTTTCGTGGCAGGTCTATTTAAGGAAAGTAACACGCTGAGTTTAGGAAGTGACCGCGCCAAAAACATTATTAGATATTTTGGGTTTTTTAGGTTTCATTGCAGAATATGAACATTATTTTAATTTATACTTATATAACCAATTACAATACTCGAAAGCAAAATAGAAATGTGACTGGTTAGGTGACATTTAGATGATACATTTGAACTACTCCATTGAAGTCATGTTTTTAGGGAGAAAAAAAATAAAAAAAATAATCCAATACATTTATTTTAGATTCATACAGTAAAGCATTTCTTAGCGAGAGCATTATGTTTAATTATTCTACCAGTTTGTTTATATACCACGTTTTTCTATATTCACTTAAAAGTACTAAACAAAAGGTATGTTTCGAATTAAAGTTTAATTGTGTTTAATTAAAGGTCTTGAAAATTAATATATTTGTTTTAGTGGTAGTGGAGACGGCTTTTACAGTTCAGCTTTTCAATCTCAACTAATAGGAAATAGCTTGTATAATGCCAGTATGCCCTATCAAGTAGCATACGGAGCGATAGTTACTCTTAAAAATCATAGAACAGGTGGTGGATATCTGCATTCTCACTTCCATTTGTACCCTGAAGGTGTAGGAGCCCGTCAGCAACAAGTACAAAATAATTTATTCATGTTAGTATTTTTATTCCATTATCCTTTTCTTAGATTACAACCTATACTCATAAAGATGACAACAACAAGTGGTTAATAAAAAAATTTAACACAGATGAAATTAAAGGAGTAGAGATAGTGCAGAGTGGAGACTTAGTTAGACTGGAACATGTTGCAACAAAAAGGAACATTCACTCTCACAAGGAACAAGCACCCATAACAAAGAAACATTATCAAGTAACAGGGTATGGTGAAAATGGTCTAGGTGATGCAAATGATGTCTGGAGAGTTATTGTTCTAGGTACAATATTTAAATGCATAAGCTAATGGCGAAGGTGCAAGTAAAAGCTCTTGAGATTATGGTTGTTAATAAATAATTTGTGTTTTCTAATTTGATACATAGAAGAAAATTTAAAATAATTGAAATTGTTAAATAATAGAATAAGACGGTAAATTTTATTTAAGGACAATATATAAGATAATTTAGAAGGTTTCTTGTAACAAAAAAAATCCTTTTACACAAGACTGTCTTCCTTGAAAATGATACTTCTAAACACATTGATTTCTTAGCAAATGTGATTAAAAATAACGATTTTCTTCTTGTGCAGGTGCAAAGGATGGTACAGAAATTACAGCAGTTAGGAGTAAATTAAAATTTATCCATTATCTTCAATCATGTGTTTTAACAACCACCGGAAAACAATTACCAAAATGGGCTTACGAACAACAGGAGGTGTCGTGTAATCCAAATTTAAGAGACTCCAACGCATTGTGGAACGTAGAAGAAAACATTTTTGATGAATGTAAGTGTTTGAATGAAAAATCACGACGGATTTGTGGAAGTTTTTAATTTAATTCAAATTCTAGTACCAAATGTAAACTTCGAAGTATATGCACCTGGTTTTCTTGAACGTTTCTTTGAATCTCACGCTGTAATGTTACAAGGCAACGCTGGATTGAAACCTAAAGAAGGGGAAATCACATCTAGACCATGGCAATGGCCAATAAATTATAGAGTAAATATTTTACTTTTATCTTTTTGTACATTTATAACGAAGACTCTGTTTTTAGGGTCAGTTTTTTTCTGGTTCCCAATACAGAATCTACCTTTTAGGAAACCCGGTCATTTGGTGGAGTAATTTGATTTTCATCGTGTTATTCTTGATAATTTTCCTTTTTAACGCCATTAGACGTCAAAGAGGATATTTAAAATCATTTACAGGTACCATCACAGCTTGTAATGTTTCCGTTTTATTAAACAGATTTATTTCAGAACCCCACAGGAAAAAATTGACGGCCTGCGCTTGGTTGTTTGTTGGTTGGTTATTACATTATGTACCATTTTGGGCAATGGGTAGAGTGCTGTATTTCCATCACTACTTCCCAGCATTATTATTTAGTTCAATGATAACTGGTAAAAAAAATTATATTTTTAAATATATTGAAACACAGGTTATTTGAACGTTTTAGGTATCGTGATTGACTACTTACTGGATGAAATACCGTTGATATTTGGTGAACAAAATGCAAAAACAGTTTATCATGTAATATTTGGAACGTCTCTTTCTGTAATCATATACAGTTTCTATTTGTTTGCACCATTGGCTTACGGAATGAGCGGACCATCTTCAAATGAACGTAATTCAACCATGTATGGTTTGAAATGGTTAGAAACATGGGAGTTTTAACTTGTTTTATTGTATTTTCCTTCAATACTCATTAATTCCGTCCTCATTAACTAATAAACTAATAAAGACTAGTAGATTTTAAGAAACTAAAATTGTATTATACCATTTTTTAATAAAATTTTATAGAAAATTAAAGCATTTTATTATATACCTTCATAATATTTTTACCACTACAATCAAATCACTTGTCTTTCATTTATCCGAGAACGTTTCGCTAACCATGTTAGCCTCATCAGGAGATGATTTAGATCTCAGAATCTCATTCAGATAGAATCTTTAGGAAGATTTATAAGGTGATTTTTAGTGCGTCTCTATCTTTAAATTCAAATAAAACAACAACCAAATTAGATGGCTTGAAACTATTTATTTTATGTGAAATAACATACAAATATCCGCCACGGCTAATTCTAATAAAGCGTATTCTGCCACTCCAATTTCCGAATTTACTTTTTCAAGTAACTGGGGTCTTATGTCCGCAATTGTGCGACTTATAAGGCGTCAATTTGCTGATTTAGCATAACTCCAAAGAGAATAATCTAAAGGCGTTAAATCACATGGCCTTGACGGCCAATTAACAGGTCCGTTCCTCGAAATAATTTTCTCACCGAACTATTCCCTTAATAAATCGATTGTTACGTTGCTTGTATGACACATGGAGCCGTCCTGTTGAAATGACATCTCCAGATCAATACCATTCAAACTTGGAATTAAATAATTATTGATCATCGGTCTGTAGCAATCCCCATCAATGAATTGATAAATTTGGATCTTCATCAACAGTGACAATATTTTCTTCGGCGTTCGGAATTTGTCGATATTCGACGATCATGTACAACATAAAATGTCGACAATTTGCAAGCGTTGCTCTGATGTTAATCCTTCCATGATGATGTGCCACGATAACTGCCATAATGATTTGACAGCGATCTCTATCAGAACTTCGAACACACTAAAAAAAATCACCCTACTAACTAAAACTACAATATTTAGAGGACTTAAAATTAATAACCCCAGTATAACAAATCTACCTAAAAATAGTTTTATGTTCACTGAAAATTATTTTATTACCTCACCCTCAATAAAGCACCCGTGTCTTAGGTAGTTTTTCAAAATTTTCATATTATAGACAGATCACATTTTATTGGTATTAAACCGACAAAAAGGCAATGCTTATCTGTATTAATCTTTTGAATTTTGCAACAAATATTAAGGCAATTGTAACCTTCCTCCATAAAAGTTTATTAGGTGTCTTTTCAGATACACCAGGGGCATTGAAAAATAACTGAGCTAACCCAAAATAAAACAATATATTATATTTTGGAAATAACCCTATTTTATTCAACATAATTGTCTTTCAAGTTTATACATTTATTACACTGATCAGAAAGTTATAGTCCTTAAATAAAAATATTATTACATTGTTCTGCACGTCAACTCAGCAGCATTAATTTCTAGGGAGATTGAATTTGTCTGCCTTCAACAAGTTTTTTGGTAAAATCTCTTTTTTTTTCGACGTTTTCTCATCAACAACCTCGTTTTTAATAATTGAATAGGATCGTGGACAACGATATAATGTTGTTTAAGCATTCTCATGAATTTCTTTTCCAAACAATTCTTTCAAAATATGAAAAGTGAAAATTTCTTGTGCGTTCCTTGATTATTTGGTTGGTAAAATATTGTATTCTTTTGGACCGTATGTAGAAAAACGTAATGTTACTGAATATTGTTCCTTGCTCTGATTTAACGGCGAAAAATGGTACATTTCAACATATAACATTTACATCAAATCAGTGGCGGCTCGTGAGGGAGGGCGTTGGTGCGTCGCCCCTCCAGCATTTATCATAGTAAACAATTTTTCAGAGCAAAACACCCTATTTTATTTCCGTTCAGTTTCTTTCCTTAAACTCATTTTCCTTGTTCACCTCCTGTATAGGGTTTCATTAGCACGAAAACTAAAAAAGAGGAAGGGGAAAGCAAAAAAAAATCTTCAGCAGCATTACTTTCTTCTACCCTTTTCCACTTTAAAAACCCACGAGCCGCCACTGCATCAAATATTTCAACTTGAAATTTAGAAACATTTTAAAATATCTTCGCATTTTTGGCTACAATTTAGCAAGTATACTTAATAAATTTTAAATTCACGCCATTTCTTATGTCCTCAACTTAATTCCTTTTGACTGTATTTGACATTAATTTATGAAAAAAGTAATACAGATTTTATCTTCGAAGTAATCCCCCCCATTTTCTAGACATTTTCATCACCTTTCTAGCAAGTGCCGATACTCAAATCGAAAAGAACTTGTGACTTTTCATATGATAAGGTTCAGAGGCTTCTTTCGACTTACTCAAGAGATGTAAAACGGTTGCAATATCCGTCGTTTCAATCTTATGCAGGAAGGTTTTTCTACTTGAATCTGAAGAGCAACGACACAACATCAAAGACTTTATTCTTCTTCTCAGTTGTGAGTTCATAGAGGATCTAACGACTCTCCTTTTGTATTTTCTCTAGATAATGAAAATGTTTAAACATGGCTTGCGGTATTACTTCGAGTTCTAGCAGAGTACGACAAGGATTTGCTTCGAATTCTTCATTCTCATGTTTTTTGGCCTTCCCGAACGTTCTATATCATTCAAGTCAAAATTTTCAGTTCTAAATTGCTAGAATCATTTACTACGTACTGTACGAAATAGAAATCAAGTCCTGACCTTCTACAACATTTTTTTCAGTTAAAAATAAGGCAGTGCCTCAAATGTTACTTTTCCAACAAGTCTGCGTTTAGAATTAATTTTTGAAATATATTATTCAAATGTATTATGACGGGATACAGCGTTATCTATAGCTATATCACGCGAAACAATTATGATTCGAATAGGTTCTGCAGTCGATGAAACGTGAGGGTCGAGAATTAAGAGGAAGACCTAACAAATAGTTTTTTCTACTAGAAATATTCAAATTCAATTTTTTATCATAATCTCTCATATATTAATTGTAATAGTTATTTAGCTCCAGGGATTACAGCTTGTAATTGTTTATCACATTACTTAAAAAAACAACAACAAATGAGAATATTTCTTTAAAATCAAGAATAGAATAAAAATAACGCACTTATTAAAGTTAAAAAATATGTATTTTTTATAAAATAAATATTATTTTGTGGTATATTTTCACTGGTAATCATCAAGAGAAAAAACTGTAAAAATAAAACAAAACTAAACAATTGCCGTGATGGTTACTTATCATGGGAAAAGCCGTTCTTTAACATTTTCTGCAAACTTTCTATTTTCTCTTCCAGTTTCTTATAGTCCATTGATTGTCTGTGTTTAGATCCTCTTGACTGAGGCCTAGAACTTCCTCGAGAACTAGTTCCTAAAGAAATCGAACAAAAATCCTTTTTTTGTTGATTTTTATAGGGAAATGACACACCTGAGCTGCATTTGGATCTTAGTTTTCTACTACGGCTTTTCCTTGGCGTGAGAACAGGAGAATTTACTTTAATTTCATTAAGAAATTCTGTTTCTGTATCCAAATATCTGTTTGTACTGCTAGCAGAGCTGCTTCGGCTTGGAATATACCTCAAACTTCTGTTACTCTTGCTTCTAGTAAAATACAAGAGGAATCCAAAGTAATGTCGTTTTTCTCAAATTTTAAAAACATTGCTATCTATTGACAATAATTTAACTAAATAATAACATAACCTATATTCTAGTTATATTTAATGAACACTAAATATATTGATATTTAGTGTGTTTATTGTTGAACCCTTTCAGAATGGAAGAGCAAAGTGTGGATAAGTTTCATATTAGATATTTAATGCTCTATGAGTTTCGAAATCATAACAATGTCATTAATGCCCCAAATAGCCCCAGATAAACATAATTAATGACTAATTCTGTTTATCCTGGCGCCTTGGATAGCAGAAAACATTAGCGTTGGTTGAAAAAATTTAAGAACGGTGATTTCCATCTTTTCGAAGGTATAAAATCAGGAAGAGCTATTGAATTTGATACGAATCTGTTGTTGGGTAAAATTGAAGCTAAACTCAAACAAACCGTCCCGGAATTCATGGTCCACAATAGTACGACACTTAAAACAACCGAACAAAGTGCAAAGAGAAGGAATGTTGGTACCATATCAACTTTCACTCAAAAACAAAATTTAACGGGTAACTATCTGCAGTGGATCTTCGTCCAGGTTAGGCAGAGATCATTTTCTTCAATAAATTGTTACTGGAAATTACAAATAGATTCTCTACAGCAATCCACGGGAGAAACAACAATGATTAACACCAGGACAACCAACAGGTCTTCACCCTAAAAAGGGGAAGTATAGTGGGATTTTACTAGAATTATTCACTATGATAATCTGAATCCTAAAGAAACCATAAGTGCTAAATATTATTGTACTCAGCTTGATAGATTAAACATGGCAATATTTCAAAAACATCCAAGACTTTTGATTACAAAAGGGTGTTATTTTGCAGCATGGCAATGCAAGACATCATAGAATCAGAATCACTCAAGAAAGAATCAAATTTGGTTGAGAAATACTTCCTTACCCACCGTATTTTCTTGATGCTGCACCGTTAGATTACCATCTTTTCAGATTTATCCTATTGCAACAGCTATCAAAACTGACGAATACTTTACTTCAAAATCACTCTCACTTTATAAAAAAGTAAAAAAACAGAAACATTTTGTTCAGTATAAAAAAAAACGCATTACTTATGAGTACCTCTAATATTATTTAAATATTAATTCTGGTAACATAAATAAACGCCCTGTATAAAATAGTACATAACATTAACAATATATTTTATATTATTTATTTTATTATCATTGCCGAAATAGTTTTATTTGAAATGCCCTAATAAAACATGTTTTTTTTTCTTTGATTATTTTATTACCTGTCCTCGATATATTGTTTGGACCGTGGCCTCGTCAGGTTGTCCTTCGAACTTAATATGTGGACGTTATGACCTTCGACAATAAATGGACTAGGCGATCTTTTGTACATCGTTTTAACACTTTCCGTGGACGATTTCTTTTCTGCCGATTTTTTCGCGTAATCCCCCACACCAATCCTAAACCATACCACCATATTAACCATATTTACTACAGTACTCAAAAAAAGTATTTGCAAACCCTAATTTTTAGGTGCTTATCACAAATCATGGCGAAAATTTAAAAAAAAAACATGAATTTGTAAATATAACAAAAAATTGCATAACCTAAGATAACAATTTATTTGAAAATATCAATTAAATAAAGAATATCTTTAAGAATAACATTTGAAATCACAAAAATAAATACTTGCACACCGTCAAGTACCAGTAGAAATTTTTATAAAAATCAATTTCCACCCACCTAATTTGTTCCATTATTTTTTTTTTGTAATACCTGTGGGTAAACCTTTCCTGGTCTAACAAATAAAACACATTTTTTGCAAATTTCGAGTTTATTCATCAATATATTCTCCTTGAAGAGCAATACAGTCATTCCAACGTATTTCTAACACTTCTAGACCTTTTTTATAGAACAACTTCTCTTTGCCTTCAAAATATTCTTCATTGGAGTGAAATTTCTTTGCAGCAATGATTTTTTTAACGTCTGAGAACAGTAAATAGTTGCTGGAGGCCAGAACTGAAGAATACGGTGGATGATGAAACAATTCGAAGTGCAATTGATGTAATTTAACCGTCGTTGCCAACGATTTGTGGCAGAGCACCTTTTTTTGTTCATTTAGAGCCTTTTTTACGATCTCGCCATTCCAACGCATCAATAACGATATGTAACATTCGGTTTTGATGGTTTTACCTTTCTCAAGATAATCGATGAAGAATATCCCATGTGCATCCCAAAATACCGAGGCCATAACCTTGCCAGCCAATGGTTGTGTTTTTGGTCGCTTTGGACGGCTTTCACCAGCTGCTGTCCACTCAGATAACTACTGATTTGACTCCGCAGTGTAGTAATGGATCCATGTTTCATCCATTGTCACATGAAAAAATCCTTTCTATATTGCTTAAACAGCTCCAAACATTGCTCCGAATCATCAATGATGTTGTTTTTGGTCCGCTATGAGCAAACGCGATACCAATTTCAATGGCGATTTACACATTTCCAAATGTTAAAAATAATTTTGTGAACTTTTCTGAGAGTTCAGAAAAGTGAAGAGTTCAGCATCATCGGTGCTTGTATGGCCACATTTGAATTCAGCATACCAATCTATTTTGGTTGATGTTCCTGTGGCAGAGTCCGGATAATGTTTATCAAGCCATTGTTTTGCTTCAACGGTATTTTTCTTCATCAAAAAGCAATGCTTCATAAACATACGAAATTATTTTTTCCATGGTTTTGAAAGTATCAAAAGTAGCGTCACTTAAAGCACACAACTCTGAAAGTAGTACACAGACTGTCGTGAAATTTTGACACATGACATTTGAAGGTTGGCACAATTGACCACTGGTAAGGATTGGTTGTAAGTGACGCAATATATACGACAAACCATTGACCGGTGTGTTAGATATGACTTGCAATTGCCATAAATTTTCTATGGAATTAAGGTCCCGTGACTGCGGTGGTGTGAGCAGTCCTCTAGGTATAATATAGAGGAGCCACTCCTTGATTATGTTCGCTATATATTTAGGGTCGTTGTCCTACTGGAAATAGAAAATCCCCTCGAGCCATAATTTTACAGCACTCTGTCGCAGGTTATCTCGCAACACATCCACATAGAGTCGGACTGTCATGTTATCATTTACCATAATGTACAGATTTTCTACTCCATTGTGAGACATATACCCCCAAACCATAACATTATCATCAACGTGCTTAAGACACAATGTTAAAATGTTGTCTGGCTTAAAAACGTCAAATTTGCTCTCCGGAAAAAATAATTTGCTTCAAAAGTTTTTCTTTATATTTTTAAACACTATTTAAAACCACAATTTAAAACACAATTTAAAAAACACTAGTCATTTTCATCTATTAGTTTCATTGAGGAAGGGCCTGCTTACAGGTCGCCTATCTCGAACACCTTTAACATGGAGAACATTCTTTGTTGTCTGAGATGTGACCTTCTTCCCCGAGTATGTCTCAATGTCATTAGCAATCTGTTGGGTGCTCTGTGTAGGTTTTTTAAGACGTTTTTGACAATTTTCCGTCGCTCCCTTACAGTGAGGACTCGAGGACCTGATCGGGGTTCGTTTTCAATTGTTCGCGCCATTTTTTTTTCATTATACCTAACTATAGAAAATAATAAATTAATTTGTCTTTCAATTCATCAATCTCTTTCCGGCACGGTATAATGCCACTATTTTCCCCCTCACTTCCACAAGAATCCCTTTTCACTTCAGAGCCGTTTCCAATCCACAAATTAAAATCACTTGCTAAATTAAAAGCTGACTGTAAACTGAAAGGTTTGACAGGATTAGTAAGTACAATAGTCCACACTAACCCTCACAATGCCTATATTTACATTGAACCAAAATATAATTAGCATATTATCTGTATGTTTGACATTAATTGTACCAAACGTTACCTTCCTGTTATATTTACAAATAAAAGAACAGTGGTTCTTATCGACATTATTTGTGATAAATCCGTAAAAATCACGGAATACACATTCTGTTTTTGCCTACCGTATGTAAAATTATTTAAGTAATTAATTAATTAATTATCTATATCTGACCTTGAAGCCTGACTCAGGGCTCTGCCCAGTTTAGTTTTCAACGAACGTTCTGAACATTTAATTCGCTCCAATTGTTTGGTCAATTGCATTTTGTCCTGTTGCAATTTTTGCACCAGGTCATGATGGGAGCTCCTCTCCAAAACAACGCTTTTCTCTAGATTACTTACGGCTTTCTGCAGGGATATAATTTGATTTTTTGGTCTCTTACCTAAACATTTTGTTAAATGACTTATTTCTTCCTGTAGTCGACTGTTTTCTTCGATTAGTTCATCTACACTACAGTCACAGGATAATCAGAAAATAAATCTGGAAATATATCAAAAACATCTATCTCACCGTTGTTGCAAAAAATATATTTTCCTTGCTTCAGTATTATTATTTTTCACTGCTAGTTCTTCTTTAGTTTTGGCTAGTTCCACTTCAAGCCGTCGAATTGTTGCTTGTAAAATGACAGGATCAGGGGGGCCACAATACTCCAAGGGCAAGGGATATCTTATCCTGTATTTTAGTTAAACTTCACAATATATCATCATTTTTACGAAAAAAATATACTTATCAAACTCCACGACATAAGTAATAATAAGATATCGCCTATTGCTACTGACGGGAACAACTGATTTTGTAATTTTTCTGGATCTGAGAAGCTCCAAATCTTCAAACGTTAAAAGATCCAAACTGACGCTTTCACTAGTCTACAAAAAGTATAACTATTGAAGTCATCAGTCGTAAATGCAACCAAAAACATACCCGTAATAATCCTGATCTTATCATCGCCACAAATATATCAAACTGTTTAAAATTTCCAGTTTTTTGGGTAAGATTTTCTACATCTAGAAACGGGAATACGTAGTTTGAGTTGAGAAAAAATGCAGATGCAGATGTGGCATTCATCTTGCGGTACAAATATTTAATGTAAATGTATTAAACATTAGACTTTTGTATAAAGTAATTTGTTTGCCCTTTATTCATCGTAACAATGACCACTTGTTAAAGAAAAAAACATAGAATAAACGTCAAATCCGCAGTATAGTCCTGATTTATCAACTTGCGATTTATTTTTGTTCTGAAATGATTGTGCTGATGAATCAAAAACGTTAACGAAGTATTACGACGATCGAGCAACATGAGAGAAAAAGTTTACAAGTGATACAAGGACTTCAGTGATGGTAGAGAAGCAGTCGAAGATGACCCTCATTCCAGGTCAACCAATAAATAAAACATTAACAAAATCAAGGATCTTGTCCCGATTAATGGGCAATTAAGCATTAGAGGCATTGTACCGTTCCACAAACACCACTTTTACCAGATATAGCACCATGTTACTTTTCCCCGTTCCTCGATTGAAGAAATCACTTCGTGGACGCGATTTTAAGTTTATAGAAGTCATTCAAGGGAATTCTCTGGAGGCTTTGTAGAAAGTACAAATTACCGAGTATAAAAACTGTTTCGTAGATTGAAAAAAAAAACGTTGGACTAAGTGTATTTGCAATGAGAGGGGATTATTTTGGATAACACAAAATAATTTTGGATGAATAAATAAATACTGTTGATATATTTTTCCTATTTGTATCATAGTTGTTCATAGCAACGTTGATGTAGTACTTACAAGTCGCATCATAGCTACATTGCCATTCTTCCCCAGTGTTTTTATCAGTTACTAAAATTTCTAAATTACTATTTAGAACATTCATTTTAAAAAGGTATTCTTGTCCATGAAAATTATAAGTAGTAACTAAATTAGGATCAGTCATTGTGTTAGATAGGCTCAAGTTTCAAAATATACAAAAACTAATAATTTTCTAAAATATATTCTTTTTTGACAAACTTCAAAGGGTATGGGGTTAGAATAATATTTGATGACACATAATTTACCGGTGATATACCGAATAATGCAAAAATATTAAAATATTGTGTTGTCCAGGAAGTTCCATTAAATGCTCTTTTACCGCTTACCGTAAACAAAAGTCTCTGTCGAATTAGTAATATTTATTTACAAATTGTTAATTAATGTAATATTTGCTGTGAATATACCAGGTATGGCGGTTAATAATTCTTAATCTTTTCTTAACGTTAAAAAACACGTTTAATTTGGGAGAGAGGTAAACCATGATTTATTCAAAGTATGAACCATCGCTAGCTGCATATTTTTCCCATCTCTCTGGCAATTTATGGATGCCCTCCCAGACAAACCGTACACCTTTTGAGGTGGTCCAGTCATCATTTTTCGACATCTCCGTAATTATTGAAGTGTTTCATGGAAAGTGCGTTAGACACCGATGCAAACAAGAAAACAATTGGTAGTCAGAAGAAACCAAGTATAGTGAGTACGGCGCGTGGGTGACAAGTGCAGAAATGGTTTCTCTGATTGCTTTCGCTGTGTGTCATTGTCTTCTTTCCAAATGAAGGCGATTCGGTCTTGCGGTCAATGTAGGTTAATGTTGCGATCAATCAATGGGTTGATCCGATCAACCCATGATTTTCTACGTTTTGTGTTCTGAAAATATATTAATTTTTCGTCTCCCATCACGATCCGATGCAAAAAAGTATTTCTTTCATGCCGATAAAGCAAAACTTCGCATCCGGTTTTTCGGTTTTCCATCTGTCTGTCATGCAGATAATGTGGTACCCATTTTCCTGTCTTTTGGATCTTTCCCAAGGCATGCAGACGATCACAAATGGTTTGGCAACCAACATTTAACCTCTCTGCCATTTGTTGTTGAGTTTACATATCGTCTTCTTCCAATAATGCTTGCAATTCGACATCTTCAAGTTTTTTCTGTTATCCTGGACGTACTTTGGCTTTCAAGTCGAAATCACCATTTCTTAATCGTCGAAACAAACGCCCACAAACGTCTTGTGTTGGGACATTATCACCGTAAGTTTCCACAAGTATACGACGGCTTTCACACGCGTTTTTCTTTTGATTGAACATGCCGCAAATTGGCTCGAAAGTCAAAATATTTACCACCCGAAAAAAAATATGACGCTAACTCGAAATCGTTTAAACATCAATGGAGTTTTGAAAGGTATTGTCGTAACAACAAAATGACATATGAAATTAGACTGTGAAGCGACCCTTGTTTACAGCGCCATCTATTAAAAAAAAGAATTATTAAACGCCACAGCTGGTAATTTGTTGCGGTTTAAGTTGATTCAAATTGAAAATGTGGATCGACTAACAAAAAACAAGATTTTTACCATCTATGAAGGGGATTTTGTTGTAGAGACGGTGCAATGGTTTGGTCCGTTTAGTAGCGGAGATTTTGACCTGGCACAGCGGCATCGCTCTGATCCTCCTTCAAGCACTAATGTCGAGGAAATAGCCGAATATAAGGCCATAATAGCCGAAGATCCACACACCACAGTTCGTGATATAGCAGAAAGTTAAATCTTCGCAAATCGATCATTTTTGACCATATAAAAGATGTGTATGATTGCCGATATAATGTGTAGGTCCCTGACGAACCTAGGGAGAAAAATCTGCTAGTCTGAATTTCTTCGTACGATCTTTTGCTGAAAAAATTCTCATAAATCGCAATTTGGTCGGCTGAAGGCAGCAATTGAAGAAAAAAGCAAATTAGAAAACAAAAGACGTCGTGTTTCATGCACGATCACACGTTTCAATCGAGACAATCCGCCTTACTCCCTGGGCGTCCAATCCTCGAACTACCATCTATTCTGCTCTCTCCAAAATTATTTAAATGCGAACTCTTCTAAAAAGGCAAAGGAATTAAAAAACAACCTGTTTTTGGCAAGAAGGCATTATGAACATATAACTACCTTGGCAAAAAGTTGTAAATAAGAATGTTAATTACATAATAAACTAAATAAATATTTACATAAGCAATTTGTGTTTATCTTTGTCTTAAGAAAATCCCCACAAACTTTTCAGTCAACCCGATATAAAAACAATTACTAAATGGAACCCCCTGTATAAGAAAACAATTCGATGATTCAAATAGAGCATAGAAGCACCTAGAAGTAATTTATGACCTTTTTTTGAGTTAATTATCAGGTAATGGAAAATTTTATGAAATGATTGCACCTACAAGAAACACCTGAAGGCCTGATCACTTGTTAAAAAACTGTGGTAGTGTCCACTTCATATCAAAATTATTTTTCAGTGTTATTTTTTACCGGTGAACTGTTCTTACCAATGGATTTGGTAAGTAAAAAGATTATAATTTGTAACTATTTCTAACAGTTATCTAACTTTTTGTTTTCAGATTAGATGGAAATCTGTACAATTAGAAGGATATTCCTTTCTGGATCCTTTAAGAGAAAACTATGTATATGGTGAGTAATTATACTTAATTTGATTTTAAACAATCACGTAAAATAACATTTTTTATAGGTTTACCTTCAACATCTTCGCAAATGAATTATTCAACAGTCAGTATTGAAAGTGCGTATGAAGTTGTCGAAGACAACAAAACGACTGAGGTTTTGCCTCAGGCAGTCAACGATTTAAGCTGCAGTCGCAGAAAATCTTCCAGTCGGCAATTTCTTTCCGATTTACTAAGTTCCAAGTCAAAAAAACCAGTTCCTCCGTTGCTAAAAGTGAATCGTGATTTTTATGTGCCTCATCCGGAAAATGACCTTACTGAGGAAAAACAGAAACTCGCCGAGGTCGTTCATGATCTTGTTTTTGAAAAATATGAACAAAAGTACAACATTTTGCTGCGTAAATTGCAAAAAACGCATTTTACCGAGGAGGATAAGAAATATATCGATGTCGTCGACCAATTACGACAATCGTTTAGCATCAAAGAAGATATGACTAAACAGGATTCAGAAAAAATCGCAAACAGGGGCTTACCAAAAAAACCCTGGACAAACCTTTTGTCTGGCAAAAGGCAAGAAATCGTGAGCACAAGCAAAACCTTTTCAATGAACATCATCCAAGATAAGGAATCGTTTGACGTTGATTCTCAATACCAATCAGTGTCGTGTAACGAAGACCTTTCTTCCAGAGCTTCCTCCACCTATGACGCAGATAGATTCCTCGACATGGCCCTTGGAGATGGACTTTATGAAAGCTTATCAGAGGTAACACAATAATTTTTATCATATTGGTACATTTTCTTCTATTTTTCTGTTTTAATATTGCAGAACTATATTGAACCGCCAACAGTCAGCATAAATAGTAGTGATATTTCTTATTTACTTTCAATATCAGCTGGTAGCTTCATTAACAAAACAAGGAAATTGAGAAGTAAAAATCAGTATGACTTGGACTCTCTCTACAACGTTGTGGTTGTGAATTCTACCTCATACGAATGCATCACAAATTTTTATGAAGATCTCCCATGTTGCCAGAGCGGCAGTGATACAAGCAATCAAATTTTTATACAGGAGACCATTTCAAGTCAATTGCTACATTTACTAGAGTATTGTAGAAAGAAATTTCATGGATTTATTGGCAGCCCTGAACATTTGGAAGCAGAAAGAATGCTTATCTTGTCAAGTAAGTAAATATTTCTAATCTGCTAAATGTAATGTGGTGTACAGAGCCTTCGTTTAATCATGTAACCCACTAGACTAGTGATTTATTTAAAGTTAAGAACTTTTATTCTTTTATTTTTTTTTTTCTTTTTTTATAGAAATAAAAGGCCAAGTTCTGCGAGACCTCTTACATTCCGTGGAGCGCCCAATCAATCAGATCACAGCAAGAATCACACTTAATAACGTCAGATGCTACATAAACAGCGAGGACATGTATGATTGCCCTTTAATTTCATATTACGTCGTTGTTCTGCGCCATCACGATACAGTTCACGTCACGAAAATTGCCAAAGCTAACAGATTGGGGTGGATAGATTTCACTGGACCGTACGTCTACAGAAACGCAACCAACACATTTAAAATAAAAGGAGAACTTTACGCCATCCAATTCAATAATGTGTCATCGAAACGCTTCAAACATCTTTTTACCGTCAAGACTCCCAAAGTGCCAATGATGAAACTAATCGGTGAAACCTACATTAATCTCACCAATGCAGCAAACGCAAAATTCACGTTTCGACATGTGGAAGGGTATAAATACAAATTTGATAAGCTGGCAGCATCTGTGAAGATTATGATTCAATGGCCTGGAGAACATAAAGGATTTTTAACCGTTGGCACTGAGAGACCTGGTCATCAAGTGTTGTGGAACAGAAAGTGGTGTATCTTAAAGAAAGATGAGATATCCTGTTACACTTTTCCTGGTGAAGAAAACTATTCAAATTCAAGAGGTACCATTCATTTAAACGGCTGCATATCTTGCGAGGAGGTGAAGAACATTTACCCGAAGAAAAGATCTCTCTTAATTAGACTGAATAATTTTAAGACAGATAAAATAATGTATGTAACCCCAGACACCCAACAAGAATTACAGATTTGGAAGGAAAAGATTAATTTAATTATCAAGAGCATTGCAGATTGGAATATCACTAATGTACGTTGATTTTATGGAAATTACTTTGTATAAACCACGTGCTTATTTCCTTTATTACTGAGCGTAAATGTTTGAAACCATATTTTCTTTATTACTGTAATTAAAAATGTTATTGTAAGCTTTTGATGTTACTTTTAATTGACACTTTATATTAAGTTTATTATAAGTCGATTTAAATAAATATTGCTTATATATGAATTGTTTTTTTATGATGGGTACTGAAAATAGTAAAACTTAACCTACCGAATGGGTCCTTCCCCTCATTTCTACCCTTACTGTAGCACATACAGTGCCATCTCGAAACATAGACGATCTTTATACCTCACACTGTATTGATTCGGTATTTATCGTTAAGTACCATGTCATCAAGCTACTGCATGTTTGCAACATTCTCTTATAATTTTAAAATGTCATGACCCGTTTCAATTACCTAATAGATTTCAAATAAAAGTTAAATGCATTTGTAATGACTGCAAATACCACCAAAATTAATAAATCTTAAACGAAAAAAGAGGTACTTGACACACTGAAAAATAATATCAATGAATGACAACTTCACGATATTTATTTCAATTGATGGTCAAAAGCTACTTTGTTAGGAACAATAACCCGTGAATAGCCCTTGTATAATACAGATCTTTCTACAAAGATAGAACGTACGATATCGCTACCAATAATAGTAGACCGATTAACGGTCGTTAAATTATGGGTATGATACAGAGATGGCGCAAATATAACTAAATGACTGATATTTGTCCATTATGATTCGTTAGTTGGCATACTACGAAGTTTCAGATTCAGAAGATAATATCTCACAAACTGAAAAGCCTCAATTTCCATTTAGATATAATAAATAAATATGCTCCTGCAATAAGACTAGTGTATAAGTTTCCTCAACATAATGATTAATTATTCCATCTTTTTTAAAAGAAAGCATGCAATATGGAATAAACGAATCCACGAACTATGGCAAATTCTTAATTTTGAAAGCAAATATTTTATTTTTTCATGACAACCATTGAACTGCAAAGTGATATAAAAGATATCTGTAAGCCAAATATATTTTTCATAGCTGTCGGTCAGTTATTTTCATATATATCATATTTCATATATATATATATATATATATATATATATATATATATATATATATATATATATATATATATATATATATATATATATATATATATATATAAGGTTATTTTACCTAAGTGTATTGATTGTTACATAATTATGATTATATTCAAACTGCTACAATTTTAAAAAAACATTTATTCAAATAAGCATATATTATCCACTGTTGTCGACCACTTTCATCCACCTACTGGGTAGCTTTTCATCCACCTACTGGGTACTTTTGCACCTGATGCAAAAAAACTACCATCTTTGACTTTACTATGTATGTCTCCGCCGTTTTATTTTTTGCCCCATTTAAATAATGTAGTACAGACAAATACCAAAGACAATCTAATAACGCGGTATCGCAACAGCCGCACCGCATCGGGCATCAGTTCTAGATAACTAAAATTAAGCATCAGGCAACTCCCATGGACATATAGGGTTAGGCAATGTAAACAAACCAAAAAACTATGGCAGATGAGGGAGGATTTCACAGCCTAGTTGGTTCAGTTTTTATTTTGTCTTTAGGAATCTATGGGACCAAGCCCTGTCGTATTGAATGACTACACCTTTTCGATTATATAGTGCAGACCGTTTTTTCTTTGCTTCTGAATCCAATCGCAACAATTGCTCACAATACAAGGTAGCAGTGAAGCCTTGATTAGGTGGCAGCAACTAATATAACAGAGGTATTCACCTTTTATTGGTGAATGCGAAGCTTAGGAGTAACTAAGGCCGTATCATTGGATAAACATTTGCCTTTCTTTAATATTGGATTGTCGTAAGATATCCGCTATTCTTCACATGTTACTAAAGGGTCCAAAAATGACCTAAATCTTTACTATGTTAACAAATAAGAAGGAATATGGAAACGCTTTTAGCCAACTTTTCTTCATTGACTTTATGTGGTATCCAGCTTCCTAGTTTTGCAATTTATTTAAAGTGAAAACCCATTCTTTCTTCAATTTATCACTTAATCAAGAAGGGATCTTCGATTAGAAGGGCTTTGAAAGCACCATTATTAAAATCAGAATGACGTCGAGTGTGCGGTTCATCTTTGAAATTCAAATTTCTTTTGCGAAATTTTGAAAACTATCCTCACACAGTCCGATCATAATCTACGTAATCATTTTGTAACAACAGCATTATTCACAATGGCCATTGAAGGATCAGATATAACTTCGATTCAGAGACTCAGATTGGTGAGACAAGTGGTGATAATGTTAGAAAGCCGAATAGCATGGAAAATCATAAAGACACGAATAGTGAGTAACAAAAAGACAGGTAAACTAAAGGAACGATGGCAGGACAATGGAAGGATAGATGCAAAAGAACTACTGAATATCAAAAACTGGAGAACGATCAAGATGAAGGCTATAGAGGTTGCATGAAGATATTGTATTACCACCCTTTTGAATCTCATGCAATATGCAAAGTCTTAAATAAAAGCAAATATTAAATTTGAACCAAATAAATAGCAATTAGGCAACGTCGACAAAAATTAGTAGAAAAGAAGTTATACAACATATGTGTCTCCAAATATTTAAATTCATTATCCCCCGGTAAAGCGACCCTTAATTGTTAAAGGCGATTATTACTACATTGTGAACAATCAAAATATTAAACTGTTTATATATTGTGCAATATTTTTTACAATGGACTAAAATACAATATGGCAAATCATGCGAGATATATAACAAGAACTCTTTTTGATAACATTTCTCGTTACATCAAACGTATACAAGGCTGTGAAAAAATATAGACTCAAGTACCAACTTACTGTTATTTAATTAACTCATTTTTAAATGATCTTGAGCTCCTAATCTAATTACTAATCAAATTACCAAATTCCTATGTTCACAAGCAAGAATTTATGGAAGGATAATGGTAATTACGATGAGTAATGTAAATAATAACAAACATTATTTATTTATGTTCTGAATAAATATAAATTCATTGTCTCACTCAATCAAATTATTTTGCTAGTTGCGATCTCATTGAGCAGTGTTACTATTTGTCAAATGTGAATCGCTTTTTTTATGTGTCATAGTATTTTGTAGATATATAATGGATAGTGACGATACTCACTGTAAAACAGCTGAGCAGCAAAGGATTCTGAGTGGCTCTTTAACAAGAGCCACAAAGACACAGATACAAACTGGTGAAGAATTGCAACCCTGGATGGTTTTAATTATCACTGTAATGATTTAAGAAAAGAAGATAAAATTATGTGCTGCCGGTGTCACCGTGGTGGAGTTATGATACGAGCTACCTTCTAAGCAGGTTTAAATGTAATTAAATCTGAATTTGTCTTTGATTCTGGAAAAATCAATGCTGCCCAGTACCAGAAAGTGTTACGAGGATTACCTTTTACCATTTATAACGTGGTTAGAAGACGATGATGACATTTTTCAGAACAACAAAAAAATTATTTCCAGAATTTGGTATCAAAGTTTCCAGTTGGCCTTCATTAAGTCCAAATCTTACTGGGAATTTTAGCCAGGGATGTTTACGCCTTACAGAGACCAGAAGTTAAAACAAAGAAGGAACCCAAAGAAATAATCTCCGAAGCATAGAGGAAACAACTTTAATTAAACGAATAAACAGTGTTCCTGGAAAGTTATTATCTGTAATAAAATGACGTGGAGAATCAACAAAATATTAACTGTATAATATGTATCAAAAGCAATTTTAAAAAATTGACTTAATAATTTTTCATTTGGAATAACAAAACAAAAAAGGAATTATATTTCATTATTTCATTAGGAAGAATTAACGCCATATAAATGTTATTGTTATTTGTACTACTTGTTAATATCGTTATTTATGTTAATAAAAATACATTTAAAAAATCCCTTTGACTTTACATATTTTTCACATCACTGTATATTTAATTGTTTCCCAAATAATAATTTCCAGATACTTATTTCTTAGAATTTATTAAGACACCCTGTATTATATGCCAAGTATGTAATAAAATGTATTCGGCACTGTAGTGTAGGGTAATAAAATTTACATCCTAAGCCTAATTAGACTATTTTCTAAATAAAAGTTTTGTCCCATACAAGGTAGATGCATCCATCAAAAATGATGAAAATTATTTTATTACCTACCCCCAATAAATTATATGAAAAGGTAGATTTGCCAAATGACTGATATAAAAGCCTGGTCTTGTGCAAGATCTCCATTTATTCAAACACTCTTGCAGTGTTCATTTCGTGTTGAAGTTATCTTTCTGTGTATAATTCGTTACCAGTAGCTCAAACTAGCTATGGATTCGGTAAGCAAAAATATTTAAAATTGTGATAGTGGGTTTTATTTTAATATTGAATTAATTTTTAGAACGAATCATTTGTCCAAATGGGAGAATTTTCTTTTTCGGATTCTCCAAATAGGGACTGTACATATGGTAATTTTATTTGTTTAATTATTCTTGCAATATTACATGTAAAGTTTTTCTTGTTTGTTTATAGAATTGCCCGTACATTCAACACCAAATAAGTATGCCGTCGATATTCACATCAATGAAGGCAGCAAAAGAACGACTAATGTTTTACCTCAAACACCCAATATTTTAAATTACACTCGCGGAAAATCATCCAGTAAAAAATTCCTACATGACTTGTTAAGTTATGTCTCGCAAAAGAAAAATTCTTATGCCATACAAAAGCAAAACCGAGCCGGAGGCATACGTGATATCATTTCTGATGAATATGAACTTGAGTATAGCAACCTTCTGTGCAAACTGCAAAAAACTCATTTTACCGAAGAAGATAAGAAATACATCAATGTTGTTAATCAGTTAAAACAGTTGTTTAGCCAGGACATCAGCTCCACTTCTATGGAGAACGTTACCTCAAAAGGGCTTCCTAAGGCTCCTGTAATGGTTCAAACCGAGGCATGTTCAATGAGTGTTATCCAGACCGAAGAATCGACGAGGGCTGATTCCCATTACGAAACAATCTCAAGTCTCGAACAGGTAACAAAATAATATTTTAATAGCTTGAAGTTTTTAAAGTTTTTGTTTATTTATTGTTACAGGAATATGATAACCAACCAACAGTAAGCGTTAACAATCGCAATAATCACTCAAGAAGCCTGACAAGAGCGGTGTGTCGCCACAACACCGCGACTGTACAGTCATATTCATCTTATGAATGCATAACCAGTTTTTATAATAATGATCCACATCCAGATGGTACCAACGACAAAAAAGATAAAATATATGTACAGGAGACCATCACAAAACAACTGCTGAGCTTCCTACAGTATGGCAAAAACCAGTTGCAAGGATTCGTCGGCAGTCCTGCGCATTTGGAAGCAGAAAGATTGCTTGTATTAACAAGTAAGTAACCACCACTCTTCTAACCCGGCGATTTTATTTATACCTTTATTTCTTTCACAGAAACCAAAAGTCAAATCATCAAAGAATTTAAAGCTTCAATGAACAGTATTACCAATCAAACCATAGTGGACATCACAATCAACAACATCAGGTGTCACATAAACGGCGAAAACCTGAATAACCAAACCGCAACTTCACACTATGTCCTCATTTTACAACATGAAGGGACCGTTCATGCCTCCAAAGTTTTTAGAAACAACAAATTAGGATGGATAGATTTCAGTGGGAATTATATCTTCAAGAACATTAACACTGTACATAAAATAAATGCAGAGCTTTACGCCCTTCGTGTTTCGTCGAAAAGCTTCAAACGGTTTTTTGCCAGTAAGGACACAAAGCTACCAGTAGCCAAACTCATTGGAAAAACCTCCATAGATCTAAAGAATGCAGAAAATCAACAATTCACTTTTCAACATGTGGAAGGCTGTAAATACAAGCCTGACAATCTGACGGCCTCTGTGACGATTGACATTCAAAGGCCTGCAGAAGTAAGATTTTTAACCATCGGTACCAAAAAACCTCATCGCCAGACAATACCAAACAGAAGATGGTGTATTTTAAGGAACAATGAGCTGACTTACCACACCTATCCTTACAGAGAGAACCAAGGACTTTCATGAGATGCTATCCAAAGAAACAGTTCTTTTTTTTAAATTATTTTAAGAGAGACTATATGTTGACCCAGCCATACAACAGGTACACCCAAAATATGTTTTACCCACTAATCTTAATTGCTGCAAGGTAGTATATGTTGATATTTTAAATATAATTTGTAATATGTTTATTGTAATAAAAATAAATACTGTTTGCTTTCATTATTTTCATTGTTTTATTATAAGCTTGAAACCTTTCTCATATATCAATAATTTTCTAAAATAACAAAATACAATCTCAATATTTTATTGGAAAAAATGTAACCAAAAACAATTTTATAATACATAATTTTTACTAGGACTATATTGTGGTGATCCAGTCATACTGATTTTCTTGACTTATTTATAACTATAAAAAAAATTAGTACTTATCTCAAAAACAATGATATTCAGTCTATGTTCTTTGTACTTGAATATGAAATTTACAGGAAGGTAAACTTTGAACCTCTGCAGTAACTAAACATTGTATATTCAAGTTTGCTAGGGCTCCCCTTATTACACCACAAGTGAAAGCTACATATCTTGGTGCCACTTCTAGATATTGTTTGCCATTAGATAATCGACTTAAAAACCTAAATATATTATCTTGTAATACATAAACACCTTGATGATTGGTTCTTAAGTTATCAATTTGTTTTTTATATATAGCTGACCAAAAATCTGTGCATATAAATTTCATTGTGTCAAGTTCATCTTTAAATCGGGGCATTTCTTTTGTTAGTCTAAAACAAATAGAACAAAACTTTTTCACCAAAGTACTCAAGAATGTAAGAGTTAATACCGTTCAATTATTCGATATCCAGAAGAAAACCCAATGTATTCCAGTGTAGAAAGATCTTCATCCTGCAGACAATCATAAACTTGATTTAACAACTGGCTGAAAGATTACTTTCAAAATATTCACCTTTTTTTCTTTCTGATCATTTGTATTCAACGTATAATTAATTATTTCCGAATGTAATAAATCGAAAATTATATCATCTGCCATTATACTAAAATACAAAAATATAGAATGTCAACACTAGACAGATAAATAACCTTAAATCAGTAAACTTCTTCTTTTTCAGTGACCATTTCGAATAATTGCCCAGGAGTAAAAAGAAGATAAAGTCGAAATCAGTTGGTAAAAGCATTAGTAGCAGTAAAATATTCAGTTCGTATACAAATAATATATGTTTTAAACTTTATGGAAGCTATTTGTATACGCATATTTTAAAAGTGAAGAACCGTGCATACACATAAGTAAATGGTCACCAAAACGATGTTTCAAGTGGTTGAACTAGAAATCTATTTTTGGCAAGTAACCTTTAAAAAGAACAAAAAAATGGGTTTAAAGCGTTAAGTATGTTTAATTGTGATATGGTGATGGATTCAAGCGGAAAAGTGTGTGATTTGAAATATAAAAAAAAATCCAAAATAAATATTTGCCATCAGCTGTTTTGCCATAAATGTGGCTCCATCTCTCAAGATAAGCAACAGATAGGGAATTAAATGCCTGAGAACCGCATGTCAAAGGCGAACGAGTGGTACTTAAACTGCAAGAATTTAAAAAATGAGCTCACAGTCAAACGTACGTCAGCCGGGTTGTAACGTTTGTGGGTTCGGAAAGAATTTACTTCGTTGTGCCCGTTGTAAAGTCACATTATATTGTTCAAAAGAGCATCAAAAAAAAGATTGGAAGAAACACAAGGTGAACTGCAACAACTTTATTTCCAGTTCCGTGAATTTAGCGGGTGGATCCAGTGGTAGCAGTGTATCCGTCGAACAGAGATACGGTCACATATATTACAGTAGCAATTCAACGTCGATACCTGTAGAGGGTAGTTCTGAAAGTGAAATATTAAGTGCTGCTGGAGAAACTTTAACTCTGGCGCTGAACAACAACTTTGAAGAAAAAGGCTCTTCAACAGAAAAAGCGATTAAAAACGCAAACTCAGCCATGCCAATTGCAGGGGAAAACATTGTTCAGCCTAAACCTAAAGGGTTGAAATATTTTCCTGAAGTGACACTCAATAATAGTGCAGTACCCTTCCAACATATAATAGACGATGATGTTTTAATGTGTAAAAATATCATACAAGATTTGAGTGATTATGGGTTGTGTGTTTTGGACAATTTCCTAGGATATGAAAAGGGCAGAATGGTGCTTGCTGAAGTGCTAAATATAAAACATAAAGGTGCTCTAAGAGATGGCCAATTAGTTTCAACAAAAGGCAAAGCAAAAGAAGACTTGAAAACAATACGAAGTGATAAAATTTGTTGGGTCCATGGGAAAGAAGAAGATTGTGAGAATATAGGGTTTTTAATAGGAAGGGTAGATACACTTATTACTAGGGCAAACAAAATGGTAGACAATGGGAAATTAGGACAATATAACATCAACGGAAGAACTAAGGTGAGTTTTTAAGTTTAATTTTACCATGTTGTGACTGGGATTTCCATAAAAAGTGTAGTTCATTTTTAAACAAACCCAAATCTGACTATATATGTGTCTGTTTACAAACATTAACTGTTCTTGGAAAGTGTTACATGATGTGGTTAGTACTGAAGTTAATTAATTATGAAAATAAAAGCAAATACAATTTTCTATATAGAAAATGTATGATTTAATAATAATTTTAAGGCAATTTAAATTGATTTCTCTGAATTTGATATGTCTAAATTTAACTGGTTTTACGAAAAAAAGTATGTTGAAGTAGTAGGGATCAATTAAAATTTGCAAAATACTTTCAAATATTTTTAATTTGATTAAAATAACTTTCATTATTTGCAGTGTTCTTATCGGTACGTGTCTCAAGCAATGACCTAATTGTTTATTTACATTGCTCGATAACTAAAAATCCCGAAAAACAATTTTTTGAATTTAGAGGCATATTCATTCACCAATAACTATTTACGCTTTTTTTTTTGTTTCTATTCATGTGTAAAAAGCTGGCCGAATATTCTTGCACGTCGTCATTCGCTGTCAATTGCGGACCGTATCTATTTGCCAATTTTGCTCCGCCCACATGAACATCTTCCATTTCACTTTCTCATATTGGCAAAACGTCACCGACATCGGCGATCGCATCAAGGGCATGTGAGACCGGTCACGTACGCCGGCGGTTGCGAACTCGATACAGGGGTCGTTCAAAAGTTTGTTGAAGAAAGCAAATGCTATTTTGAAATTATTTACGTGGCGGTATAAATAGAATGTTTCTTGTGTAGTATTAACTCATAAGGTCTCTATTTTCGTTTAAAAAATAATTGAGACTATAAATAAAGTGATATTTCTTTGGACATACTGTGTATGCTTGGGGTAGCACGAGTTACATTATTTCGAAGATCGATTATTCGTGATCGGTAGATTTGACAACGTAGCTGGATTGTCAGTTATTTCAAGCGTTACCGAATACTGTATTTCCGCTTTTTTTTTTATTATTGAACTTGCCTTAACTCGTATTTTGCGGTTTTCGTATTGAAAAATTTGTTTATATTAAATACATTCAATCGTTTACTAAGATCTTGGTTTGTCCAGGATATTCTGAGCGAGGTATTCTTTATTATCGATAATGTTAGTACATCGTAGTGATAATTTCATACATTTATGGAACTCTAGATGTTTCTAAGCAATAAGGTTTTCTTCAACTTGATCGCAATCGTTATAGTTTTGTTTGTATTTGCTTCGTATTCTTTGTTACAGCGTTAGTATTTTAGAAAAGTTTATTCATGATGTACTGACCTAATGTATTCGTAATGTACTAACCCTAATGTATGTTTGGTTTTTGATCTTCTTTTGTTGGACGGGTTCTCTGTTTATTTTTTTTTCTTGTTGACATTTTCCCATGCCCTCTTGGACTTGTATTGTACGGAGGACTTGTAATGTAATTAAAGCAGAATATACAGTTTTATAAAAAGTAGTTAATAAAATAGCGATTTTTGATTGGAAAAGTATTTGAACAGTTGATTTAATCCGCTTTCGAGATAATAAATTAATAAATTTAGTACACAAAAACAAAACAGTAATAAAGGGAGTATTGCATGTTAATATTATAAAAAGAATGGCTAGGAAAAGTCAAGAGCTGCCTTTGGAGACACGTGATATTAATTGGTACTCGACGATTCTTTTCAAATGCTTTTATTTTTACAAAAGTTAAAACATAGTCTTAAAACTACGCAGTACGGTTAATAAGTGATTCTTAAATAAAAATGTGATGTTTATATATACTAAAGAGCCTGACTATGGAATGTGCTGGCTCTACCGAGGGAACCGATATTAGGACTGTTTAATAAAAATAACAAAATTATTTATCTTCATCCCTTTTAAGTAGCCCTGTCGATGTTTGTTATTGAATGTTTATCAAATAGAAAAACTGTAATATATACCTACGCTTAAAAATAAATTAACTGCAATAAATTGTTGACGTCTTTATTGATAAATATAATGGGAAATATCTGGGTGACGTAATTCGGAGGGCGAAATTGTGAATTTGAAAAGAAATGGCATGAAATTGCCAACAAAATTAAAGCTTAATTTGTATACATATTACATAATAAAAAAACATGAAAATACTGGTCACATTGACAGCGAGAAGAAGAAAGAACGACCAAAAACACTATCAGATAGAATATAGAGAAAATAGGTCCATTTCATATCAACAAGTACCTACTAGAGTTATATATAACATCTTTTGCTGGAGTACACATCAGTCATAGGATTGTAAGAAATTATTTACATAATTCGGATATATAGGGACGACTGCCGGGAAAAAACCAATCATCATCAGAATAACTTTGAAAAATGACAAATAATTCATTCATGTGTAAGTAAATATAAACGTCAGTTTTTTTTATTTGGTTTCACTGACTGTATATTCCATATACTAGTCCTATAGTAAAACAGGATGGTGGAAATATAGTCTGGAGGTGTACGACTTGCGCTGAGATTGGAAATGTAGTGTCATCGATGCGATCAGAAAGCTCGGAAGTATATGGACGTACTGCGAGAATATGTTTGAAAGCGTTTCAAAATTAGGGACCACAAATGTCTTCAGATTTCAACAAACAACGTCCGGTGTGCGTCGGGACAAGGTTACGGAAGAATGACTGCTCTATAATGTCAAAAAAAGGTTGATTACACCTTCCCAATCACCGAATAATAATCGTATTGAGATCGTATGGCATTTTGTTGATCAACAAGTGAGGAAAACGAAGCGTACAAATATAAATTCTTTCAAAAATTGTGTTACTGTTAGAATAGATAAATATATCAAGTGATATAACAAAAAAAAATAGTAGAATGAATGTCACAGATAATAAATGATACAGTACACAATACTGAAAGTTTTTTTGGGCATTTTTTTTTTGATGTTCAAGTTCAAATTTTTCTCGTTCAAATTTGTTATTTTATGAATTATTATTTATTGAACGTTATTTTCTGTTTTAATTGTGTATACCTAAATATACACCAAACACTATATACACAAATATACACAATATACAATTGTGTATACCTAAACATACCTAAATATGTTAAAAAAATGAAGATGTGAAAATGAAAGATACTAATACGAAAAATTGGGTTATTTAAATACGTTTTCGCCCCTCACTGTATTTATAAATCAGTAATTAATAGATATACAGAGTTACAGAGTAACCCATGTGACTAGTGATTTGTTTATGTTGAATAATTTAAAGGTGGTATCATTTATCACCAAGAATTCCCCTAGATCTGTCATCGTGTAAAATTTGTATTACTTTCTAGGTTTCCTGAACAACCAAAACATTTTAAAAACATCTTTTATACATATTTGATTTTTTAAAAGATATAATTTTCGTTTTTTACATTCCATCAACGGTATTTTCCAAAAAAATCCTTGACATGCCCTTATCATCTTCTTTTTTCTTTTGTTTGAACTATAAGTTCAAAATAATGTAGGACTGGTCAAATGTTGTATTTATTGTCGCTGTTAGTGGTAAGCTGTGTATTAATGTGTGTATAATTCAAAGAAAAAGATTATTAATAAAAACTGAAAAAAAAACAATAAACGTATGTCGTAGGTAGTTTAAGAAAATTAGTGATTTCGTGTTAATCATCACCAATTTGTTGTGTTGGTTGTCTACATTTATATGTCACGTAGGTTTCGGGATAAAAGGAGGACTCTATGTAACTGTGCCGTGAATGAGCGGTGCCTATGATCAGCAAATCAATAAATCTCATGGCCAGTAAGTGCACAAACTCCCAAATCGACAATGTCTGAAATACTAACAACAAAATGCATGCTCCAAGCTCAATAAAACAGTCATCAAGCAGGCCAAAAAAATTTCCAAACCCTTCCAAAAGAAAAAGGGACAAAACAAAAATCAGGCTGCGTAGTTTCACCTAGCAGACTATCCCACGACTAAAGGGATCTGAAATAGCCACTTTGTTGAGTCTAAAAAGCGGAAGAAACATCTATGAGATCGGTGACCCTTCTAAGAATGCTCGAATTACACCGGACGGAATCTCTGATCACGTACACCGCATTCCGATTCAAACAAACAACTACTTAAAAAAAAATAGCACATAACGGGAAATAGCAAACCTGAAAAAAATACAACTACAGTGTGTAACCATTGATTTAGGTTTTCATCATCGTAGACCGTAGGACTAATATATACTAATTCTGGAACTAATACATTTCCAGATAAAAGTATTTAAAAAGCAAGGCAAATTTATCCAGCAAGCACCCCAAAACTCCATCAAGTGTCTCGGGAGGCACTTGCTTATGCTTTTGGGCTGAAAAAATTATCAATTATTATGTGGAGCATGGATGAATTTTCCTCCTCTGGAGAGCAATGATACAACAATATCAAAGCGTTCTCTCTTATTCTCAGCTGGGAGTTCATAGAGGACCCAACGACTCTCCTTTTGAATTTTCCCTAGCTTGTGTAGACGTTTAGAAATAGCTTGCAGTGTTTCTCCGAGCTCTAACACTGTACGACAAGATTCTCTTCCAGCAATTCTCCATCTTCACTTTTTTTGGCTGTCTCAAAAGTACTGTACGATACAGCATTATCTCCCAAAGCCACAAAGATCATATCCCGAGCTTCCGCAGCATTTTTTTCACTTGAAAGGCGAAAAGAAGACCTCAAATGTTACTTTTCGATCGACATCGCGTCTACAACTGATTCATCAAGTTATAGAAGGTGCGTTCCACGGAAAACGGGACTTTTTTAAATTAGCCATTTCTAGTGGCGCCATCTTTCGACGGGGGTAAGCGTTGGAAAGGTGCATCATTCGCTGGTATTCTGACAAAATTTCATGACATTCGGATCATTAGAAGCCAAGTTATCACTCTTAAAGTGTCAGTGTGTTTATGCCATCCGTCGAAAAATGAACATCGAACAAAAAGCGAATATTAAGTTTTATTTAAAACTTGGTAAAACATTCACCGAAACGTTTCAAGTAATGAAACAAGTTTATGGTGAGGATTGTTTATCTCGTGGCAGAATCCACGAGTGGTTGAAACGATTCAAAGAAGGTCGTGAGGATATCAAGGACGACGAACATCCTGATCCGAAAAATTCCATGGTTACTCAACGTAACATTGAAATTGTGCGTGAATTTTATAAAAAATCAGACGAAATCTTCGTTGCGATATATGGAAATGGAATTGATCATGTCCAAAGATTCAATTAATCGCATTTTGACCGCTCATTTTGGACTTACTCCGAATCCAACATTGCAAGGACTTAAGAATCAATATTAAAGAATCGAAAAGGGACGAAAACTGCAAGTACAGCATCGTTACTGGGGATGAGACGTGGTGGTTTCAATATGATCCAGAAACCAAGCCTAAAGTGCCGAATGGAAGCACCCGAACGAACCAAATCAGAAGGAAAGCAGTCTCGAGAAGTTAAAAATCAATACAATGTTGGTTTGTTACTACGATTCGGAGGGCCATCCCATCGCTCGACGCTCATCAAAAATGACATTTTAACCATCAATCCTTCACCATACTCGCCTGATTTGGAACCCTGCGACTTGTGCCTCTTCGAAAAACTTCTTTATCCGATGAAAGGTCATTGTTATGCAGACATTAAAGCCATTCAAAAGGCGTCGACCGTCATCTCAAAGGACACATCTCTGGCCGAGGTCAATAATTCATTCACGACGTGCAAGGAGACTTTTGAATTTTTATAATTTTTGCCGAAAAAATAAATATTTGTGTTTTTTTGAAAATGTCCTGTTTTTCGTGAGACGCGTCAAATTCTGAGAATTAAGCTGAGGGAGGGCCTAACAATATAATATGACCACATACAAACCATTTCACAATGTTTTTAGACCCATACAATCAAAGGTTGAAGATGTTATTTCTTAGATGGTGCAATATGTGGAGAATATGATGTGTGTAGTAGTAAGTCTCAGACTAAATTTTTAATTTTTTCTATAAGGTACCAAAGATACGTGATCTCTTGTGCTGCAATTTAATTGGATACTGTATTTTTTTTAACTGACTGTAATAAAAGTCAGTAAAAATAAAGTAATAAAGAAGGTTTTTAAAATTCCACCAAACGAAGTATATGTCGTTATTTACTTCTGCTATTTTTGATCACAAACCTTGAGTTTGACTGGTGAAGGTCGCCCAGTATGAACCTCGTCTTCCAAGCTATATTTCCCAGATTTATATTTATTAAATCGTCTAAGCAACAAAATAAAATACTTTGTACATTTGCACAAATATATGTTTACTCTTTTTTATAAAAATAGAATATACAGCCACGACCAGTCGACAAGAATTGGGCATTAGGCAGAAATATTAAGCTGTGTCCACACCAATAAAAATTTGCGTTGTGCGGACTGTATGTGTTGTATGTAGAGTGCGTGGATAGCAATGTAGACTCTCTGAGACACAAGGTCATACATAAATATTTTCGCCGCACAGCACGCACATGAACCATCTCTTGTCGCTTTTCTCGTGAACGTTAAAATAATTTGCGGAGGACGGGTTGACGTTTTAGCTTCAAAAATATACCTACGTGACGTCGCTATATAGAAATTTATTATGTATTGAGTAACTGATTGTAGTCAAAGTATGTCCCAGCATATTATTATTCTGGGACAGCATAATAATATTCTGGGCGTACAGCGTGCACAACACAAATTATTTATCGACGGTGTGTCGTAATTTTTCGTCGTAAATATTTTCGCTGCACAGTAAATTCAATACACGCAAATTTTTATTGGTGTGGACCAGCTTAACTTACAATCTAGTACAATGGTATTTATTAGTGAATTAAAGCCAAAAATTGAAAAATTGTTTTCTGCAGTGTCTCTGATACTAAACTTGACCACTAAACACCAAATCTCTTTTTTTATCTTCTTGATGCCCGTTTTGCTATCCATGTTAGTATCAAGATATGATTTTATGTAGATCTAATCTTTTTTGACGATTTATTTGCCTCACATACATAATCTTTACGAAGTAAATAAATGTGCTTCAAACGGCACTAAAAACGCCTCAAATTCTAAGATTTTGTCGGTACAAGCACTGGGGATATAAAATTAGCAAAACAACATATCATGTGATAAACCTGCTCAAACCAAACCAATGTTTGAGAGAGTGGAATATATCTTTTATTATGGCCTACACAGTTCCCAGATTTAAATTCCATAGAACACTTGAGTAGAGTACGAATATTTAAGGCTACGAATTGATAGGATCAAGTATAACTTCGAACTCAAGCAATTGTACAAAGATCTGGATATTGTAGACTATGTGGATGTTGAGCGACTTAGATGGACGGGAATACCAGAAAACCGAGTATCGATGAAAATTATAGGGGGTAACAGAAAAGGGGGTAAACCAAAGACACAATAGCAGGACGGACTGTAGCACCACAGGAAGAACAGAATGGTAGAACCAATACTTGCTCAATAGTTTTGGCCGTGTCTGTAGATTGGTTCATCCATTAATTGAAACATCATAAAATATAACTAACTGATGCAATCCAATGTTTATTTTTCAATGTTTAGTTAACATTGCGAGAAAAGAAACAAATATATCATAAAATAATATTTTTATGACTTTTTTTTTTGAAAATATCGAGTTTTTTCTGGTACGAAAATTACAAGGAACAAGACGAGCGTAATACCAATTTATCATAAGAATTCATTATAAATTTTAAGTTGATTATTTATAAGATAAATAGTGGATTGTATTTAATTCCAAAGTGATCTAAGTAATAAAACAATCAAAGGTTTTTGTATTGAAATTTTTTCAACTGCGTGATCGCAAACTTTATCGGAAATATATATTTTAGCTGCGTGTACGCATCGTAACCTTGATCTTTCTTGATTCTTTTCTTATACAGTGCAGTTCTATAATTTCGATCGTATTTTTTGTTATTCTAAGTGTGCTAAAAATGTGGTGTTCTTGGCAAGATAATGATCATTGTTCATCCGGTAATGCTAATTTTATAAGAAAACATTTATCGCGCGATTCTAACCAAATTGTTAAAAATGTGTATGTTTATTTATTGAATAGGAGGCTTAATGTAAATGCAGCCGCAGCAGAAACGTCTTCATTAACGAACACTCAGTTGTCTACAGTTAAAGATATTGAGACGAAGCCAATTAAAGCCAAAAAAGTTCGTAGTGATTCTGGTAAAAGCAAATGTGTTAACGAAAGCGACAAAGACTTAATTCGAAGCAAAATTTATGTTATGTATGAAGAGAGAGAGAGAGAGAGAGAGAAACTGTGCCTACTTTGCATTCATTGCAAGAGCGACTAAGGAAAGATGAAACCAACATTCTTTGCAGCAGAACTAGCCTTCGGAGAATATTATCTCAAATGGGTTTTGCATATCGGATCATTAATGAAAAATAAATCTTAATGAAATCACAACGATTGCAACGATGGCGGTTTGACTACTTAAACTCTATAAAAAATACAGATTAGGAAATCGTCATATTATCTACCTTGATGAAACATGGTTCGATACACATAAAACGTCATCAAAAGGATGGGTAGATAGATCAAGAAAATGCCCCCCAAATGAAACCAAAGCCCCAGCGAACAAGGGAAAAATAATTATAATTTTACATGCTGGTTCCGAGGATGGATGGGTTCCAAACTGTTTACGGTTATCGTCCAAAAATATTAAACATTCATCTTTGGACTACCATGAAGACACCACAGCAGAACTTTTTGAAGATTGGTTTATAAATAGCCTTTTGCCCAATGTGCCTAAGGAAAGCGTTATTGTAAGGAACAATGCTAGTTATCATAATCACCAAAAAAAAAAAAAATCCTAATGCAAATAGCACTAAATTGGAAATTCAGAACTATAAATTAAAAAACGATGTATACTTCGAAAATACATCATTTACTAATAATATAGAACCACTTATTATTAATGTAGATCAAAGTGACAGTGAGAGCGAAACCGAATTAAATGTAAAATTGAATTTAAGTTATAATTTTTATTGTACTGATAGGTAAATTTATTTATTTATTTAGTTTTATTATACTAATAAATGCAAAATACATAAATCAGTAAACAATGTTTTAGTCATACATAATAATAATAATAATTTAATCATAATTTAACAATATTTTATTTTTCCCAAAATTATTCAGAAGTTAAACCACTAGGACTCTGGTGCCTTTTAAGAAACTAGGAATATTTTTATTGATATTTATTGTGGCAATTAACATTTTGCCGAAGTGCAACGAAATATCTTGAAACGGACTATACCTAGACTGTATCTTCCCAGCAGCTATTTATTTAACGTAGGTGTCGTTTTTGAGTAGTCCAGCGCGCTTAGGAAAGAGCGCGAAATTTTTTTTTGGAAAAAAATTCGGCCCCATATTCTAAAAGGTTCAAACAATTTTTTAAGCTATTAAAATATATATATATATATATATATATATATATATATATATATATATATATATATATATATATATATATATATATATATATATATATATATTGATAAATTTGCAGTGGTGTTACCCCTTAAGTTTTTGAAGATATTTAAATAAAACGCAAGTTTTCGTAACGGGCTACTTGTGTATTAAACTACTGGTCTTATTGGGAAGATTTGTTTATGAACTTTAATTACAACGTAGAGTTTTGGAGTAGGGTCACAGGCGTAGCCAAGGGGAGGGTTTTGGGGGTTCAGCCACCCCCCCCCCCCCCCCCCCCCCCGAAATAAGCCAAATATTACCTAATATTATACCGAAAAAATACGAGGAGTGAAGAGAGTTAAATTATTACATTTGAATTGAATATATATCCGAACTAGTGGACGTTGCGCACAGTAACGCCATCTCTTGTCGAGTAGTCGAACTATTTTGTATCGTACGGAAACTTTGCTCAAACTAACCCCCCCCCCCCCAAATAAATCCTTGCTACGCCGGTGAGTAGAATTCATATTGACTATTTTATATTTCTCTTCGTTTGACAAGATTGTGTATATATTTATATTGTTGATTTTAGGTTGTTTTAAATTTTTGTCTTTTTCTATTTTAACTAGATCTTCATTATCTAGAAAGTTTTTAATTTTTGTTTCATAACTTTCTTTTTTCAGAATAACAATTGAATTACCTTTATCGGCTTTAGTCATAACTAGATTATTATCTTTGATTTTAGATTTGATGGATTTGGTAATTTGGTCTTCATTTTTGTTGTTAATTTTTTGATTAATTTCTCTTTTATAACATTAGAAATAGGAATGTTTTCAAGGGATAGTTCTACTTCAGATATTATATTTTCTAAAACTCTACTTGATTTGGTATTTGGGTTATAGTTCGGGCCATTTTCAATTTAAATTTAGCTCTTTATTTGTGAAAACTGTATTCGATAAGTTAATCGATCTTTTGTAGAAGTTATATTTTGGTGGAGATTCTGTTTTTTTTTCTAGTATGACTTGTGATTTAGATAGATTCGATAGCTTAACTGATTGTCTAATATATTTTTTTGTGAATAATTTTTGAAATTGTTTTTCTGGTTTTATCATCTAAGATATCAAATTCAATTGAATGAAGATTATCAATCAAAAAATGTATGTATAGGATAAACAGTCCGTTTGATTATGTAACATTGTTTAAGAAACTATAGTCACAATGTTAAAAAATAAAATAAGTGATAAATAACAAAGTAAAAATTTGTTTTATTTAATTTGAAAAGGGAACTATCACAAAGCAACGGACAAACCAATCAATTAATATTATGTACTTTGTAATATTAATTTGTTTCATTTGTAAATAAGAAGGAAAGGCACAAAATAATTATCCTCAAGAAATAACAACAGCAGTGTACATGTGTGTGCAAAAAAATATGACAGATTCTCATTTTGACAAATTTCATTTATGTATTATTGGATTTGTTTAGTTTGAATGTAAGAAGAAAAAACAGAATTATCCACCATAAATAAAAATAGTAGTGTGTATGCATTATGATCATTCAAATTGTTTTGCATTTGTTTAATGCCAACACTAACACAGTGACAGAAAAGTAAATACAAGTAAAAATTAGACTTCTACAGCTGGGTCCACATCAATAAAAATTTGCGTTATGCGGGCAGTATGTGTTATATGTGGTGTGTGTACGCGGCAATGTAGACGCTCTGACACATAAATATTGTCTCCGCACAGCACGCACACGAACCATCTGTTATCCACCAAATAATTCAAACAAATTGTTCTAGTAAATTCAACACACACGCAAAATTTTATTGGTGTGGACCCAGCTTAAGAAATCTAATGAATTATTATTTACTATATGGAGACGCACGTGGTCTTTCTGAAACTTATTCTGGTGACAATTTCACGATTTTGTTACAAACAAAATATAATGGAAAAAGTATTGAAATGTATATATTATAAACAATCACATTCTTAAAATAGAAAATGATTGAACGCTTTTTCATATTTCATTGTTTTGTTGCACACTTCACTATATTGTGGTTTACGTGACCGTACAAATGTAATAAATGAACAAAAAAATTAATGTGCACAGACTATCTATTAAGAATTACGGTGTTTTGAGAAAACCCACTATGATAAGAGGTCTGATACCCATCAACGACATCAATATAATTGTTGACACTTAAAATACACGTTTCATTATTTACGTTAGAAAATTGATTTATCAATACGCTTGCATTCTCAGAAAAATACTATCATAGAAATGTAAACAACCTGAATTAGCTATAGCATTTTATTAGTTTTTTACATTATTTATATCAATAGGTGTTTCGGTTAATAATGTCTATTTTTTTCGCAAAATTTGAGCGTTTATTTCCATAACAAAATAAATTACCTTAATAATTAAAGTATTGGCCATCGTTAGCTATTACTTTTTCTCATATTTCTGCCAAATAAATGGATTCCGCGCCAAAAGAACCTTTGGTTTTTGAGGTTTTGGTTTTTTGAGGCCAAACATTCATCAAGTCAAATTTTCACTTTTTCGTAAGAATGTAGGTATTGTCTGAACTGAAAGTCAGTACTGCATCGACCGAAATAACTGGCAGTCCGAGGGGTCTAAGTCCGGTGAATACGGCGAGTGGAGTAGGACGTTCCGTTTAACATTTTTCAAATAGTTTTTTATACAGTTTGCAACATGGGACCGAGCATTGTCATGTTAAAAAAATACTTTATCAGTTCAGCTTTATCAATTGTCGGTATTGATCGCCAGTAATCGTTTCACCAGGTTTCAGCAGTTCGTAATATACAGCCCCCCTACTATCCCACCCTATACACAGCAAAGCCTTCTTTCTATGTATATTGCGCACTGGTTGTGATGTTGAAATCTGGCCTGGGTCTACGGACAGTCCGGACCTTTCCCAATGCGTTTAGACGTTCGGAAATGGTGGATTGGGCAACATTCAATAATGCTTGCAAATCTGCATCTTCAAAACTTTTTCGGCTATCCTGGGCGCTCCCTGTCTTTTATATCAAAATCACCACTTTTAAAGCATCATTGACAAGTTTTTTTTTGGGTTAGAGCATGTTCACTATAAGCTTCAACAAACAATCGATAACTTTCAGCAGCCGTTTTCTTCAAATGAAAGAAGGTTATTAAACTTCCCTGCAAAACGTCTTTTTCTGATACATATTCAAAGCTATGAAAAAGTATGTTTTTTGCACAGTGACAATTAATAATGAACTGGCTTTGCATGGCGTATGTTTACGCTCCAAAACACCATAGACATCATTAGTCTACACCACAGGTCTCTAAACTACGGCCCGCCAGTGTCATCAATCCGGCCCGCGACAGTTAATGACTTATTGTTGTTATTGTTGCTGTGATAAGTTGGATAAATAAACATAGAATGATAATAACTCGGTTTTATTTACTTGCTGGGTAAAGCTTAATGACAAGATAATACGCAGAAAATTTAACTTAAGCATAACTAACGAATAATTGAAATGAATCCCACTAAATTATAGACTAGTGGACATCCTTCGGTAATTATGTTGAGGTAAAGGGTATCGTATATGTATGTATATCGGTGTTTGGAATGTATATATCCTGAATCACACATGATTTTTATCCTGAATGAAACCGCGGGGTGTCCACTTGTAAAAAGTACTAATGAGATTTATGTAATTGTGATTTTCTACTGGCAATAGTTTGTAGTTGTGGGCCAGTGTTACATGTATCAATTATTAAAAAAGATTTAAGATGCTCATTGCTTAACTTAGATCTGTAAACATTCTTTGTGTACTTCATTTTGGAGAATGTTTTCTCCAAAACTTCCAAGTAGCACCAAAAACAGAAAACAGCCCACGAGCAAATTTATGCAAATTATCAAATTGTACCAGTGGAAGATTCTTATAAAATTCCAACAAAGATGAGTTTTGATATTTATTCTTAATTATATCACTGTACTGCAATCAATAAGTTGCATTTGAAGTTCCGGGGATAGGATTTCAATGTCAGTATCAAAAGGATTTTGAAAAATCTTAATTTCATGCGCAATGACGTCAAAGTCAGACAGAATATCAAAATTTCTCTTCAAAGCACTCAAAGCTTCGGTTGCAAAATTGATGGGAAACTCAGTTTCAGTAGTATGGTTGAATATTTCACATGTTTTAAAATGTTTGGAACATTTTTCACGTATTTGTGTCCGGCAGAAAATAGTACTGTTTCTGAACAGTACTATTTTCTGCCGGAACGTTTTGATATTAGTGTATATAAATCAGGGAACTTCTAACATAACTATAAGCTAACTTCTACAGCCATTTGTTATTTTATAATTCGGTAAGAGGGCGATGCTTTTCATTCAAAAAAATTTCGATCTCTGCTCGAAGTTCAAAAAAGGGGGACGAAGTTCAAAAAGGACTCAACCGCAACTAAGCCAGAGTACGGCGGTATGACAAGTCATTTTCTCCAGTCTCTTCAATAAACTCGCGGAACTGTCTGTCATTCAGCCCAATGGATCTAATGAAATTAACAACTGATATGATTTGTTTTAGAACTTTAGACATATCCAAACATTTTCCGCACAAGGACCGTTGATGAATGATACAATATAAGACTAATGGTTTTGAACCACCTTTATTTTCTACAGCCTTTGACACAAGTGCAACCACTCCTTTATTTTTACCACACATGTTTTTGCCTTTTCAAGTTTTTCCTTCGAATGTTCTTCTTATTAATGGCATTTTCAAATCCCTTAAAAATACCTTCACCAGTAGTCGTGCCGTGAATACTATCAATATCAAAAAGTTCTTCATACACTTCATAGCTTTTATCTATTCCTCGAATAAAAACCTGAGCAGTATCTGACACATCCGTTGACTCATCCTAGGCCAGAGAAAACCATCATTTCTCCATCGGTTAACGAGTTGCAGCCTCTTATTCAGTAATAACTTTCTTACACAAAGATTGCTACGATTTCAATCCGCGCTTCAAAGCATCAAATTTTTCGGTCCGCAAACTTTCTATATATTTTGAGTAAGTTTGAAAATGTTTCGTTTCATAAAGTCTTTTAATGTTATATTCTTTCAGAACGGCTATGGTTTCATTGCAAATCAAATATAGCGCCTTATTACTGGACTCAATCACGAAATATTGAAAGTTCCATTGATCTTTGAATGTTCTGCACTCCCTGTCTATTTTTCGCTTCTTTTCCATACTAGTAAATGACACACAAAAACAACAAATCAAATCAAAATACTGTCACGTATGGGTGTTGGTCGGTTCGAAGATGTCTTTTAAGTTTTTTTTTGTAAGTTTCTCTTCGTTCGCCTTCCCTAGGCAGACTGACCCGCGGTCGCGTCGCTAGCCTTTTTATACTCCAATTACTGCCATCTCGAAATGAGTAGAATACACCAAAACTTTCGCGAACCAACGAGGTTATTTACGAATGTTTAATTGTTACTGCGCTTTCGAAAGTACTACTAGCACCATCTGTTAGCGATAGAGGGCACTACCACTACATATTTCTGCTTTTGACCACCACAGATTTCGCCAAGTGTCACGGTCATAACAATACACAATAGTAATTGAACTAGCGAATTTAGCAAGCTTATGCTCGTTTAGGGCACGTACTCAGCAACTAGTTTAGAAATTATAGATAATGGCAGGAAAATTAAAACGGTTTTGGCCCTTGAAACTTATTGGAGTAATCAGTATGACCCTAAAGCTGGAAAGTTTGGAGATCCCTCCCTGATCTACACCAACAAAGGTATAAGTAACGTCATCTTTTAGCAAAATCGACATTATTAACCGAAATACCCATTAATAATAAAAATATTAAACAATTAAATGTCTCGATAATATCGTATATCGGATTAAATGTCTCGATAATTAGTAAAATATCAGAAGGTTTTGGTGACCAAGATAAAAGGTGACTCCGAAAAGATCAGAAAAATCTAACGTTTGGCTGAAAAATCATTAAGGGTTCTAACGCATTCCGAAGTGTGGCAACAAGTGATGTTCCAAAATTTCCTGTATACGAGATATATAAATGATAGACTGGGCCAAAACACCAACAATCTTTTTTTGAAAGGGATACCGAAAATTTTTGTGATGACAAAAAAAAATTATTGTGAATGTTAGAGCCATTAATACTGATATTAAAAAGTGTATCATCGCGACTTTCGGTTTTTTAATAGCGATCGTATCTTTCGTCCAAAATTCCTAAACCGTCAATTTGAAAAATTTGAGCAATACATATTCTTGAAGGGAATTGAATTCTCTACAAAAAAAGATCTCATTATAAATTTACGTCAAATAAGCCGTTTCCATGTAATCGTGCCTTGAACATTGATCTATTTTTACAATTTTACTTTTCACATTTGAAATTTTCTTTTTTTTTTTTTGTTTGAAAAAGTCTCCTTAAAAGTAGTTGCATTGGAAAGCTACTCAGCGCTGAGACAGTTTGTCCACTCTTCATTACAGTGCTAAAACTCAGATAATGGAATCGCTTTCAGCTACTCGACTACAGCCTTTTCAGTGCTCTTCAATGTCCCAAAATGGTGTCCTTGAAAGTGAATTTTCAATCTTGAGAAAAGGAAAAGGTCACAAGGACTCAAGTCTGTTGAATAAGGGGGCTGTGGAGCCACAGTGATAGTTTTACTTGCCAAAAACTCATCAGTTGCAATCGCTGAGTGGCAAGGTGCGCATCGTCGTGATACAGCACCCAGGTATCACACGAAAGGGTCTTTCGTGTGACACCTGGAAAACTCTTTCAAGAACTTTTCGGTAAAAATGCTGGCTTGTCGTTTGACCTTGAGGCACAAAATTCCTTATGGATGACCCCTTAATTATCAAAAAAGTAAATCAGCATGTTTTTGATCTTTGATTTACTCATTCTGGATCTTCCAATCCCTGCAACATCACCTGGTTGATGGCCGCTTCATATCTCTTGAGAAAGTCGAAGTCGACATCAAAACCACCAAGTTTTTTTTTCCATCTGAGATTCGACAGTTGCCTGAAATATGGCGAAAGTGTATAGACGTGAGGCAGATTACTTCGAAGATTAAGTTTGTACTCCTTTTATCATAAAGAAATGTCAAAGATCGTCAAAAAAGGCCAAGAATGTTTATGTATGAAAATATTTTATTCGAAGTATTGCCCATCGCTAGCTATACATTTTTCCCACCTATCTGGTAATTTGTGGATGCCACGCCAAAAAAACTTGCTCTTTGCTCTTTTGAGGCAAACCAGTCATCGAGCCATTTTCGTACATTTTCATAAGAAGTGAAACGCTGCTCAGCAAGTGCGTGTTCCATCGATGCAAATAAATAATAATCGGACGGAGCCAAGTCTGGCGACTAAGCTGCATGCGAAAGTATTTCCCAACTAAACGTCTCGATTGTTTCCTTGACCAGTTTTGCTGTGGGTGATGGTGCATTATCATGAAACAAAATCACTGTATTGCCTTTTTTAATATTCTGGTCGTTTTTCACGCAAAGCTTGATTCAAATCGATCATTTGTTGTCGGTCGTTCAGTGTTTCGCCAGGTTTTCGCAGCTCATAATAGATCGCTCCCTTCTGATCCCACCAAACACAGAGCATTGTCTTCCGTCCATAGCGATTTGGCCTTGCAGTCGAGTCGATGGTTCGCCTGGAGTTACCCATGATCTTTTACGCTTTCAACGCTTTTTACGCTCACAATTCGATGGAAAAATGACTCTTTTGTACCTGGCGAGTAGCGTTTCGCAAGTGATTTTTCGGTTTTCTTGCTATCTTTCATTCAGTTCATGTAGAACCCATTTTCCCATCTTCTGAATCTAACCCATGGCTTTAGGTCACATTTTATTGATCTGCGAGTTGTTGCGTTTGAGTGTATCCTCTTTCAACAATGCTTGCAATTTGCTGTCTTCAAACTTTTTTTTGGTCTTCCACGTTCTTCGTTTCTCATTTCAAAATCGCCACTTTTCAATGTTTTAAACCACTCAAAGCACTGTGGTTTACCAAAAGCATGCTCACCGTAAGCTTCAACGAAAATTCGATGCGATTCTGCAGCAGTTTTCTTCAAATAATAGCAGAAAATCAATGCTGTCTGCAAATCGTAGTTTTCTGGCACAAAATTCGACATGTTCAAGGATATTACAAACGATGCCGTTGTATGAAACTTGTGTTGTTGTGAGTTGAAAATCTTTGTCAGATGTCAACAAGGAAATGGCACTAATGACGCAGTAACTACATTGACTGCTAGGGCCATTTATAGCAAATTCCGATTTCATATTTACAGACCTGGTATAATTCAATTTCAATTTCATTATTGTAATTTGTTGTGCTTCTTTTTGTTCTGATGTTATGTTTCTCCTACTATGAATTGTTTTGCATTTAGCTATGCCGGCCACACTCACTGAACTGATTTATTTTATTTAACTGTGACTATTTCAAACAAAATAAAGAAGCCAGCTGAAGTACTATGTAAACTAATATACTATGGTAAAATACATAAGGCATAACATCAACCACTCATTCATCGAAGATAAAATAGGTACACAATAACTAAAATTCAAAATGTAAACTGATAGGCAACAAAGCTAGATTTAGAAAAAAAGTAAACATCGAACTTATGTAAATATTGAGCCGAGTCGATGTTTCTGTAGAAACACAAAAAGAAATATTCCAAAATAATGGACGAAAAAAGGTTATTAAAATTCCATTGTAATGTGTCAACATTTTTTGTGAACAGTGTGCTTATTATGCATAATATTGTTTATTGTAAAAAATCACACACACACACACATACGCTATGTAGTATTACATTTCATTAATTTGCTAACGTAGGAAAGTAGAACATAGTTATAGATACTATTCTTTAGTTTAGTCTGTTCGATGACTAATCAGTAGCGCCATCTATAAATGAATACACACATTATATAATGATACAGTCCAGCTTCACCACCAGAAATGTCAAAATTCTTGTTCATCCATTATATAAAAGTCACAGTATCTTTTAAATTTAAAGCTTGATGAAGGAACCGACATGTTGCCTTAGCAAATGTTCGCTTCGCGAGTCGACCATACCTAGTATGTTTGTCTCTTCACACAATTCGCAGGTCTATTGCAAAATTGCACGGCTAGATGGCGCTAGGCAATGCATCCTACACCGTTTTACTACACAAACTGAATATAAGTATACACATATTCCCCCCCCCCCCCCCCCCCCCCATTTATTCTTACACGAACGTAATTGGTGATTTGACCAAACCATTCTGAGGATAGAACACATATGTGAACACGAATCAAAACAGCAATGGAAACTGTGACGATAAAACCAAAGTGTTGTTTTATGGTATTGGAGCAGGGAACCTTAAGAACGGTTTTAAGCTCTAAGAGTACCTACCTATAAGTTATATCGTTTTTTTTTTATAATTTTAAAAACGTTGCCATCTCTTGATAATAATTTAACTTTATAAAAAATAAAGTAAATTCTAGTTTAAATATATCTATTTTGCGTATTGTTAAATTTTGAAAACAATTTGGTTTGGTTCGGTTTGGTTTTGCACTCTTTAAAAATTGAAGAGCAACGTGTGGATAGGTTGATCCTGGTGTCTTGGATATCTGAACATGTCAGCGTTGGAATCAAAGATTTAAGAACGGTGATTCCAATATTTTCGACCAGATACAATCTGTTGTTGAGTGAAATTGAAGCCGATCGCAAACAAACCATCCTGGAATAAGTCAAAACTCTTAAAACTTTATAATTAACAATACAATAGTGTTTAAAATAGATGAACAAAGAAGGACTGTGAATGTCATATCAACTTTTAGTTGAACACAAAACTTGCAAGGTTTCTTGCAATCATTTTCTTCATTAACTTGTTGCTGGAAATGAAAATAGATTCTATATAGAAGTTCATATAAAAAAAACAATGGTTAATACCAGGACAATAACCTTTGCCCACTGCAAAACCGGTTATTCACTCTAAAAAAAGTGATATTTTCAATACGGTGGCATTTTACTCGCCTTCTGTATTCTTCTGATGCTGCACCGTCAGAGTATCATATTTCCTATCTATGGAACATTTTCTTCGTGGAAAATAATTTCCTACTACATCTATCAAAAATATACAAAATATTTTACTTCAAATTCACCTTCATTTTACAAAAAGGGAATAGAAAGATTGCCAGAGAGGTAGAGGAAGATCGTCAATAACGAAAGAGATTATATTGTAGAATAAAACTGTATTAACAACTAAATAAATTAAAATTTTGTTCCGATCTACGACCAGGATATTAGTAGCAATTCGAAATGCTGAAATTATCGTTTTGTTTCTGTCATAGTAATTGAGGACCGCGATGGCAAACCCAGATTCATTCTACAACCCGTTTTAACGGCAAAATTTACAAATGTATGCAAAAAAAATACGTTATATAACTTTGAATCTAGTTAATATGCGAAGATGATCAAAAACCAGGTCATATTTTAATTTTTATCGTAGCTGAAGAGGTTACAACTAGCGAAATTCGTATGGCCGAGCTACGTGACTGGTGGAACGCAGATACCATACACTTAGAATATTTCGGCAACAAATTATCCAATATCACCGATTGCAACAAAATTTTTTGTGGCATTAATCATTCGTCTAATAACCTGGTCGTTATTGAACTATAACATTATTTGTCTATCATTTTATCTAGTTAATTATTTGGTATGTGATAAAACAATCAGTTTTATGACTATTGAAATATTTTTAAGAAAAGTTTACCTGAATGAGTTAATTTTTAAGTGTTTGTCCACGTGTGTGTATTCAGAGATAAAATAACTATAGTTGAAAAATTTCTTGAGGTATTTATAAGTAGTTGGTTGGCTTATTAAAGTTTGAGACGAATCAACATACTAGTCGCTGCTTAGGGACTGAATTAACCCCGAACAACATGGAAAAAAAACCATAACTACCCCCCCCCCCCCAACATCATCATCATCATGACTGTTGGACACTACAGAATCAACGAAATCTTCAGTGGTTTAAAAGATAAAGTAAACTAATTATTATAATGGATATTATTTTAAATATGAAACATATTTTCTGTAAATATATTCTGCATTTATTATTTAAATGTACTATTTAAAGATTTTTTTATCACTTCTATGAACAAGATTTTTTAAAGATAACATAACATTCTGTGCCTTTCATTATTTATTGATACTCCTGACACTACGGTTTGAAAGTAAGGTGACTTTTTAAATATAACACAAAGTATGTATTTATTCATTAAAATTAATTTTGTCTCCTTCAAAGTAATCTCGCTCGTTGCATATATTCCAATTTTTTTTTTTTTCGTCTTCGATCAGTTTTTATACTCGACTTTTGATATTCCCTTCAAAGCGGCCAGCGAACACTCTATGGACTCTAAATGGCATCCATAAATTGAATTTATCACTCGAGAGGAAAGAGGAAAAAGTTACACGGTACCATATCTGGTTTCAGCTTAATAACAGATTTTACAAACAACAAAACGGAACGGCAATGGGCAATCATCTGTCACTATTCTTAGCCAACCTATTCATGAGTAAATTTGAATCCGAGGCGAAAGATGAATTCAATTATTTTCCGAAGGTATGGTTAAGATATGTGTATGACGTTTTTCCAATTTATGATTTAAAAAATGAAAACTTGGATGATTTTATTAAAAATTTAAATAGTAAATCCCAAAACATAGTATTCACGCATGAACTCGATTTTTGGATGTTTTAGTCAGTAGAAATAATGAAAATAGGTTAGACTTTGATATTTTTAGAAAAAACACCACCACTTCAATATATATTCCTAATGATTCGAATCATAGCTTCCAAAATAAAGATAGCTAGTTTAAATTTTATGGTAAATAGGTTAATCAATTTTCCTTTAAACAAAGATAATTATAACAAAGAATTAAAATTAATTAGGGAGGTATCCGAAGTAAATGGTTGTAATAAGGACATTGTAGATAAATTAATTAAAAACACATCTACAAGAAGGTGAGGTCTTTGGTTCCTTTGACATATCATCGTTGTTTCCGAGTGTCCCAATTCCACATACCTTGAAATACCTAAGGGAGTTACTCGAGTTAAACGGTTTTAATAACAAGATTGTATCTGAGTTTCCTTTAAACAAAGATAATTATAACAAAGAATTAAAATTAATTAGGGAGGTATCCGAAGTAAATGGTTTTAATAAGGACATTGTAGATAAATTAATTAAAAACACATCTACAAGAAGGTGAGGTCTTTGGTTCCTTTGACATATCATCGTTGTTTCCGAGTGTCCCAATTCCACATACCTTGAAATACCTAAGGGAGTTACTCGAGTTAAACGGTTTTAATAACAAGATTGTATCTGAGTTTCCTTTAAACAAAGATAATTATAACAAAGAATTAAAATTAATTAGGGAGGTATCCGAAGTAAATGGTTGTAATAATGACATTGTAGATAAATTAATTAAAAAGACATCTACAAGAAGGTGAGGTCTTTGGTTCCTTTGACATATCATCGTTGTTTCCGAGTGTCCCAATTCCACATACCTTGAAATACCTAAGGGAGTTACTCGAGTTAAACGGTTTTAATAACAAGATTGTATCTGAGTACTTTCCGAGGGTATGGTTAAGATATGTGGATGGCGTTTCTGCAATTTTCGATTCAAAAAAACTTTTGAATAGATGATTTTATTAAGAACCTAAATAATAAATCCCAAAACATTGCATTCACGTATGAACTTGAAAACAACGATAATTACTATTTCTGGATGTTTTAGTCAGTAGAAACAATAAAAATAGGTTAGATTTTGATATTTTTAGAAAAAAACATCACCATTTCGAGATACATTACTAACGATTCAAATCATAGCTTCCAAAATAAGATGGCTAGTTTAAATTTTATGGTAAATAGATTAATCAATTTTCCTTTAAACAAAGATAATTATAACAAAGAATTAAAATTAATTAAAGAAGTATCCGAAGTGAACGGTTATAATAAGAATATTGTAGATAAATTAATTAAAAAACATAAGTTTAGAAAATTATTGAAAAAACTTTTCAAAAGGTACATAAGTAAATTCATGGTAATACCGTTTGATGCCCAATTAACAGGAGGGCTAGACAAAATTTTGAAAAAAGTGGATATTAAAGTGTATAAACCATATAATAAATTAAGAGAAGTCCTGGGTAATCCAAATGATAAAGTAGATCAACAAGAAAAGTCGGGGATTTACGAAATTGGTTGTCAAGATTGTGATCGAAAGTATATTGGGCAAACAAAAAGATCAATTTAACTGAGGTAGCCGATACTTGATGGAAATTAATTTTATACATACACACTGTGTGTATGTATTTGAAAAAGACACTGTGTGTCGAAACAATTGTCATGCGTACAAGTTTTAAATATAGTGGAAATTTAGATATTAATCTTGGTTTTTTATTTAAAAAGATCAATATTAACGAGATTTAAAGAACATATTGCCCACATTAGATATGGGAGAAATGAAAAATCTTGTATTGCTCAACATGCAATCGAACATGACCACAATATAGATATTGGAAATTTAAGACTCGTAAATAGTGTAAAAAACAATAGGGCTTTGGATGCATATGAAAGCATTCAAATAGAAAAATGTAAGAAAATCATGAACCGGGATAAGGGTTCTATTCCGTACAGTCAACTTTTTCAATTATTAATGTAAGGCTCAGTAAACTTCACGGTTCATAATTTTTACACGCTTCATTAGGTAGGTTGTTAGAATTAGATTGAATCATCTCCTTATGATGCTAACATGGTTAGCGAAACGTGGTCGAGAAGTTTTCAAAAAATTGATTTGGTGTGTAGTGGTAAATCTCTTCGAGTATAATATGGTGCTTGTGGAACGGTATTTGTTTCATTTTTACCGAAAAATTGAGGAATGATTATAACGATGTGCGATGGTACACTATCTTAATGCAACAATTACGAATTGTTTTGCTACAGATCTGAACTTTTTTCGAATGGACTCTAATACTTAATCGCAATTATTTAGTTTGATTTTGGTAATGTTTTCTTCAATGGTTGACACGAAAAGCCTTCCTGAACAAAGTTCATTTTTAACTACTTCTATACCATCACTGAAGTCCTTGTACCACTTGTAAACATTTTTTTTGACATAGCTTTTTCGCCGTAATACTTAACATTTTTATTGTATTAGCATAAGAAATTTCGTTTTTTACATTAAATTTAATGCAAATACCTTTTCAATAAATTTATTAATTTTATAAAATCGCCAACAAAAATTTTGTACAATTACAAAATTGTTTAATTTCTTGAAGGACAGTCAATACTTCTTCATTGGTTGAGACGAAAAGCCTACCCAATCAAGGTTCATCTTTAACTGCTTCTCTACCATCACTAAAGTCCTTGTACCACTTGCAAACATTTATTTTTTGACTTAGCTTCATCGCCGTAACAATTTCTTAACATTTTTATTGCATCCGCATAAGAAATTTTGTTTTTTAGATAACATTTAATGCAAATACATTTTCGATAAATTTATTCATTTTAAAAAATCGCCAACAAAAATTTTATACAATTACAAAAATGTTTAATTTCTTCAAGGACAGTCATACTTCTTCATTGGTTGAAACGAAAAGCCTTCCTGAACAATGTTCATCTTTAACTGCTTCTCTACAATCACTAAAGTCCTTGTACCGCTTGTAAACATTTTTTTTTAACATAGCTTCATCGCCGTAACAATTTCTTAACATTTTTATTGCATCAGCAAAAGAAATTTCGTTTTTTAGGTAAAATTTAGGGCAAATACCTTTTCAATACATATATATTCATTTCAAAAAATCACCAACAAACATTTTATGCAATTACAACATTTTTTAATTTCTTCAAGGACAATCGTACCAACTTAAAAAGCAAACCGTTTTATCGATACGTAAAGTGCGTGGATTGTTGTCACCTTATTTTTTAGTATACATCATTTAAAATTGCCCTTATATTTTAAAGTAAAGAATTTTGATTTACATATTTGTTTAATTATATGATTTACATTTTTTTGGTACAAGTAATTCGACGCCACAGTATGTGAATGAAATTATTTCGTTAGTGAATTTACCATTGATGGTCTGTTATATTTCTGTCCGTAGGCCATGGTGGCGTGTTATCCAGGGTCGGGAGCACACTACGTGAAGCACGTAGACAACCCAAATAGAGATGGCAGGTGTATAACGGCTATTTATTATCTTAATCTCAATTGGGACGTGCACACGTGCGGGGGCCTGTTAAGGATATTTCCAGAAGGATGGCGTGAAGACAAAGTAAGATACTATCTGATGACAACACGGTATATTTGTAATTCTTGTATAATCGTATGACAAAAAATAGCTTGATTTGTTTTTTTTTGTAATTAATCCTAAATCCTACTAATAAAGGTGTTTTGCGCCTTGTTAAGACTGTTACAAGTTTAGAGTGGGCATTAAGTTATAGGCGTATTTGAAATGAGTAGATTTTTATATCGAAATAAAATACAAAGAAAACTTTATAATGTTTTTTTATTGACCTTAGCGGCATAGGTTTCATAACATCGTATAAGTTTGATCTGTTTTACGTTAGTCTGATTATTTACATTTAAACCGCTAAGTTTTCAACTTTTTTATACCCTCAGTATAATACTATTTGGGCAACTCTTCAACATAAGCGGTTGTTTCAACTTTGATCTCATAATTTGGAGTAAATCTTTGTCCACAGAGCCATTTCTTCAGGTTTGGCATGAGGTAGTTGGTATGAGGTAGTAACCGCTGAGAACCAAATCGAACGAATACAGCGCATGTGGAAGTACATCGAAGAGTAGAGCACACATGTTTGCAGCAATAATATGAGATGTATTTGCAAGCACGTTATTATTTTTGTTCAAGTGTGGAAATATAACCTGAATGTCACTCTTCAGTTGGTACAGTCGTGAAGTATAATACTCCCTGAAAATTGTTCTACCTTTTGCCAGGTAATCTATGAGCTCTACCAGCTCACTTCACCAGCCCCCACCCTCCGTTTGGACTGCGGCTTCGTCTCTGATTCAGAAGATGTCAAAACTTGTTTACTTTACTCGGTCGCCACAAACAAGCAACTAAACGCAGGTATCTGAAACTTCACAGCACGCTTTCCAACGAATCATACTTGACAAATATCATAGTCATTTGGTTATACCATCTCTGTCAAACAGAGAACTTTTCGATCAGCCCTCGTACTGTAATAAATATAAACAATAGTTTCCAACCATTCACGAAATATTTTAATTCCAAAATACTCATATAACATTCTACAGTGATATTTAGGAGCAATTTTAATAATAGTCCTAATGTTATTGCCCGGCCACTTTTATACCAATTCGGATACCAAACCAAACAGAGAACTTTTCGATCAGCCCTCGTACTGTAATAAATATAAACAATAGTTTCCAGCCATTCACGAAATATTTTAATTCCAAAATACTCATATAACATTCTACAGTGATATTTAGGAGCAATTTTAATAATAGTCCTAATGTTATTGCCCGACCACTTTTATACCAATTCGGATACATTTCCATAAGCCAACAGATCCATATATTAGGCTGGGCTGAAACGTTTCGTATGATGACTGATAGATGGCTGTGTTTAAGTTGGCTCCTTAAGACCATAGAATGTCAATTTGTTGCTTGCCTGTTATTAACAGTTAGACTTAGATGTATAATGTAAGAATGAGGCAAAGGACCTGGCGCCTTCACTTTCCAGTACTGCTGGTTTCATGCGTTCATAACTTCAAATGAGACTATTTTGAAAAACTTGATGTTTCTAAATTTTACCAAGGCACATTGATTTGGTCATCGCTGGTTCAAGTATATCGAGGTGGTAATTTCACGGATGTTTTAGCCCATCATCGCACTTCGACTTCTTCAGCCAGGTTTTTTAGTTAGCCCAGAGGCTCCTACTAGTGTCTAAAAAGATTACGACCCTGAGATGGGCACTTTTTATTTTTGGGGGTCTCTAGCTGACTCGTGCCCATCATCGCACTTAGTACACTAACTTATAAGGTTTCAATAAAGGTTTACTTCAGATTCATCGAAAACGTACTGTTAACGCTTCGTTTTGTACCGTAATTACATAAAATTCTAAAGCAAAAGTTCTTTTTATATTTAAACCAATTGTTATTTTTATAGTGTATCGAGTATAAATATGTAGTCTAAATTATTTCTTTCAATTGGGACGTTTCAACTACTGTGATAATTTTCAAATTCTGTTTTTACATTTTTTGTTTTATTAAAGGTTGCGGATATAGAACCTCTTTTCGACCGGCTGTTGTTTTTCTGGTCAGACAGACGTAATCCCCACGAGGTACAGCCGGCCTTCGATACGCGTTACGCCATTACGCTCTGGTACTTCGATGCAGCCGAAAGGGAAGAAGCCGTCAGACGTTACGACAAGGAACGTAAGTAATAGTAGTCGTACTTCGTCAGTTTTTCCGAAAATCTACAATCTGCTTTTCATCTGCAGGATTGAGCGTGGAAAAATCGAGTACGTCGACCTGACCTGCGGCGACCAAGCGTCAAAAACTGGTTTGACCTTGGAACAGACACTGGGCCCCATCGCCGAAGGCCCCTCCACGTACATGTACATAATTTTTTTCGTACTGAAGATTGTCGTTTTTGTAAATTAGCAACTAAGTGTAAGATATGTGTGATATTACAATATTGCTATGTCGATCTTAGGTACATACTTGTAAATAGATTTTGCAAATAATTCGACAGGTATATAATATATATGTTGTCCTGACACATTTTTTTTTACGATCAGGACGATTTTGGAATGTGATCAGTACACTAAGGGAGTGTACGAGAAAGCTCACGTGCATAGACATTTTTTTATATACATAAAAACGAATGAGAATTGCAAATTTTATTATTTTATCTTTATAGTATGGAATATGTTTCATTAAAATTCTTTATTTAGTCTGTGTCTATGTAATATTTATACTTTTTAAAAATAATCAAATGGAGACTAAAGTATGACTTAATCATAGATACAGGATTAATGAATCTATAACAAATTTGATATATTGTCTCTTATTTGTATATCTACGAGTATTTTATCGAAAATTAACGTAACAACTGATATTTAGTAGATTCTTTGACGCAAATTAAAAATATCAAAAATTGTTTAGATATTTATTCAATTTGTGTATAAAGTGTTAAACTAATTCTATTATTTTATCTAATAAATTTTTTTTCGACCTAGAGTAGCTGTTTTTTCTCTCATTCAGTTTTCCATATCATCATCATTTACGTCAATACAACAATCAACAATGGCTTCATCTATACTGCTTGTTGGATAATACATTTTGAAGGAGAAATCGCCAGTACAAAATTGACCCTGCAAACAAAAACAAGAATATGCAATTAAAAGCACCTCTAACATTAAGGGATTCCCGTCCATAAGTTCCTGTCGTTTTTATAATTCGTTTGTTTTTCCTCCATTTTTATTTTGTTTGTCTAAATGTATATATGCAATCGACAGTCCTTTTCTTACTCTATCAAAACAAGTGGCACCATTTTTGTGAAAAACCTAATTTTAATTAACTTTCAAGCTTATGAAATGGAAATCTCGCGCGTCAAATAAAACACTTCCTTTTTGGACACTATTTCCTTTCTCGTGGTCGTGGTTCCTCGAGTCCTGGCCCAACGATTTCGGGCGAAACAGCCTCAATAAATTGGTCGAGAGGTGAGAGCAGCTCGTGAACGATGACGGACAACACATCATTAATTAATTTGTTGTTATAATTGTTGCTTTTTTTTCAATAAAACTTTTTAATAAAAAAAACGGTGGGAACTTATGAAACAATCCAATAGAACTGATGGTACTGTCATCAGGGAGCCTCGAGAGGAAGGTTGAGAATTTGAATTGGTAATTTTTTATTCAACAAAAATGTAAAAAGTCAGAAATTCGCACACAATCCAACAGTTCTATTGTAGAATACTGATCATAAATAACTATTTTGATATAACATAAAACTCACAGGATTCATAACAATGCAATTTTTATAATGATCCTTAAAAGCCTCCGATCGATCGCCAAGAACAACCAGATCCGGTAATGGATACAGAGAAAAGCAATAATCAAAATCCCAATGAACTGTTGATGCATTCAAACTCAGTGGCGTTAAATGACCCTGGCTAACGATAGTCCTGGTTACCTAGTTTAACAGTGACCTAATTATTATTTTTTTGACAGTGGGAATGACAAATACTAACACATTTAGGAATGTCTTCTCTGGTAGGTTTATGTAAACTTCCTTGTAAAAGTTTTGCTAGAATATCTGACCTTAAAACTACAATTTCTTTAGTGCAATATTGAATTCGGCATGGATTTGTAGCAAACACCGCATTTGGGAGGATCTTTTTAATGTCCTCTGTTATATAATTGGGTAGTTCCAATCTACAACACCAAATTACATAGCAGAATATTAACTCAAGAATGAATTCCACTACCTAGGTAAAATATGAGGTGTGCAAGGATCACTTAAACCCGGAACAAATACAAAATTACTTGAACTTGATACCATTGGATATTTTGATATCATTTCAGCCAATCTTTTAAACTGTTTCTTTAATACAGACATCATTTCACTTCCATGAGACTCAGATAAAAAATTACCCATAAATACGAATGCTATGGGTGGAATAAAATTCTCCATTTGATCAAATAACTTATCTAATTTATCAAAAACCTAAAAAAAAAACCTGGTGTATGATATTAAACAATAATTTGAATATTTTTACCTGGGGATGGTCTAGCCATACATCTGAAAGAAATACCAACATTTTATCTTTATTTTCTAACATGGTACTTTTTAATTTCTTTGAGTCTTTTAAGGGAACATCTGATCGGCCTCCAAAATAATTTAAATTTCCGAATGTATGCCTAGAATTATCATAACTTTTAATTATAGTACAAGGGCGAGCCACATCGCGTCGAACTACAGTTCTAGATAACTGAAGATAAGCGACGTCGATCGTGGTTGATATATATGCAATCCAATACACCTTGACATTGGTAAAATGGATATGGGTTAAAAATGAAATTGTTTCCTCAGTGTACGCGCGCATTTTCTTCAGTGCTTCGCTGTTTTTACCGCCATTTAATCTGATTTGTGTTAACAAAAGTAATCTAAGAAACCTCCACACATTTAACAGTAAAAGGAATATATGGTAAAAAAATATATATGGAAGAAAAAAACGTTCCCGCACTCACCTAGAAGCAAGGAAATCCTCCCCAGGAGGCAAAATCATTGTAGACACATGTAATACTTTATCTTCATAGTATCCATTTACAAGAACTAGTATATTTTCTGCATAAAACCCTGGATGATATCTGAAATGAACTAATTTAAAACAACCCACTCAGTAAACAGCAATATATATTTTACTTTGCATGTGCTAGATCTAATTCAACTATTCCTGTAGGATCTTCAATAAAATATTTCCCTTCTGAAACCTGAAGCAGTGATCCCAAAATTAATGTTTTATCGAGTTGCACTTCAGAAAGGGTCAGTAAATAATCAACAGTCTGTAGTTTTAAGTGATTTCTTTCATCATTTAATAAGGTTTGCGCGAATGTACGCTTGGTTCTTTGAAGAACTGCTGAATATCTGTTTAGAAACATTTTCGCCTTAATATTGGCATCTGACAGTAATTTACTCTTATTGGAATCAGCTAGGTAAATTTTTCTATCTTGATTGTAATATAATTTTGGAAAATCGAAAGCTCTTATTACATTAAAAACAGTTTCATTATGTTCATAACCAGAATGCAAACACACCTAAATACAAATATATTTAATTAAAGCCTCTTAAATGATAACAGCAAGATCTTAATACCTCGATAGCTTTTTCTATATGTCCTTTTTCAATACTGTGCCCTGACAAACTTTGTTGTTCCAAACTAGTGCATATATTTTTAATCGTTTCGTCAAAGATATCTGTAGAATACAAATCTATATTTGATTCAAGAAATGTATCCACCAATTGAGAGCAAAAGGTACTAAAAATTAATTTGTTACAAATTTTATATTCTACTGATATTTTCGTACCTTCTAATATTGAAACCGCTAAGTTTAAGAGCATTCTGTAATTTCTTTTTGATTCGATCTGCATTAGCCATCTTTATTGTAAATAAAATAACCAAATCACTTTGTTTTCCCGCCTTTTCTTCTACTGACCTACGTGCCGGCTAATAATTAATATAGTCTGCAAATAGTGATAAGAAGAAGAAAACACATTTCAAAATGTTTTTTCTTCTTCTTCTGTCATGTTTAGGCGAATAATCTCCATAGCACTTTATTTAAAGCAACGTTATCTATTGATTAGAAAATTGATATATGTATATGATCCATTTAATACGCCATGCTACAAAAAGAAGAAAATATATTGCATTAACCTCAATATCACCCAACTACCATTATTTAAAATGAATAATGGATATCTTCAAATGTCGTCCAATACTACTTAGAATTTTATTGAGAAAGGATATAACAAACTTAACTCATAGTATATGCAAAAGAGATGTAACTCGATTGAAATTATATAGATGTACGCACGAGCTTGTGAATGCAGAACGTTTACGAATTTTGTTAAAAACATATGATTATAGAATATATTGCACAAATTCCGGCCATGGACAAACGAAATTTTCAAAACATAAAGAAGAACTTAAAGCTTATCTCGAACAAAATAAGGAAAAATTACGTGATACTGAACAGAAGCTGAAGGAAAGGGGACATATTATTTTACAAGACATCAAAAACACAAAAACTAAAGTTAAAGAAAAAGTAGAAGAAATAGTTGAGGTAGTCATTCAAAAAGTTGTATTCAGTAAAATATTAACAAATAATTTTTTTAGAAAGAAAATATTTATACTATACCAAATTTATTATGTGTTTCAAGAATGTTAGTGTCGCCTTATTTAGGATTTCTAATTGTTCAAGGTAATTTTCATTTTGCTCTGGGAGTTCTAGGATTTGCAGCTATAACTGACCTGGTATATTATCATGATAATAAACTATACAAGGGAGCTTTAAATTATTTGCCTAATTTTATAGTTGGATGGATGGATTGCCCGGACATGGGAGGGTCAATCTTCAAAAATGGGCAGTTTTTTGGATCCAATGGCTGACAAAATTTTAATAGCAACACTGTTTTTGACATTAACTTATGCTGGCCTGATTCCTGTTGCCTTAACTGGACTGATTATAACTAGAGATGTTTTATTGGTTATAGCAGGCTTTGTGATAAGATATATCTCATTACCTCATCCTGTTAGTATTTATTGAGTTGTTTCATATAGACTGGTCTTATTTTTATTGTCTATTTTTTAGAGAACATTTGTGAGATATTTTGATGCTACTCATGCTACTGCCCAATTAGCACCTACATTTATAAGTAAAATCAATACTGCTGTTCAGTTATTGTTAGTAGGAACAACACTTGCAGCGCCAGTTTTCAATTATATTGACCATCCAATTTTACAGAGTTTGTGGTATATTACTGGAGGAACAACAATAGCAGCTGGATTAAGTTATGTTATATCAAAAAATACTTATAAAATGTTAAAATCCTCAAAGAAATAGTCTTGAATTACAATAATATTATTCTACTCAAAATGTAAATATTTTTTCAATTAAACTGGTTTTTATTAATATCAGTTTTATTTCTTAAAATTAAAATAACACAACCATATATCAAAGAGGAAAAATTTATTCTTTAATAAATAAAATAACAAAATGTGCATTACCATCTCCAGCTATTTAATCTGGATTTTTTTAAAGCATCCAATGCTTTTAAAGCTGTTTCATCGGCACATGCGCGCACTTTCAAACTTCGCTGTTTACCGCCATTTAATACTGATTCGTGTTCGAGAGCAGCAGAGACTCCTTTTTTAGAAAATAAATGCTCCAAAATATAATTATTGTTAGAAGGCTTTTCCGCTTTTAATTTCTTTTTTTCCCTTCTAACAAGACCTTCCACTTCTTCCCCATCGACTTTACCTGACCTATCTACGGATTCTTTTCGTTTACGCTTTTTAGATATATGAGGTTCACCTTTTTTACTTGTTTTATCTTGTTTTAAGGTTTGGACAGGCGAATTGGTCAGATCATCTTTGCTCCCTTTTTTAACGTAGAAATTATGATAATGTTCAGCTGTTTTTGAACTGTGTTCTAACGCCTTATCGAAACTTATACTTGTCCGAGAATCGTCTAACTTATTAGAATCATCATCATTTTTCTGTACTGCTTTCCATCTGTTATATTCAATGAGTTGTTGAGGTGTCAACTTTTTCAGTTTCTCCTTTTCTATCAACTTCTCCTCTCTTTCCTTCTGCAATTCTATTTGATATGGCGATTTCTTGACCTCAACATCTGAGTTATCAAGCTTCTGTGTCATACTTTTTGCAATGCTTTGAGCTAAAGCCTTCATTTGTTCAATTTTGTCTTCAGAAAACTGAACAACAGATTCAGAAGCACCCTCATTAGCAATGAATATATTGTTGGAAATTTGTTTTTTCTTCTTATTCTTTTCCTTCAGTTTTTCTTGAATTTTTACTCTTGAATCTCTGAAAATATTTGTAGTTTCTGGATTAGCTTGAGGGGATTCTGGCAAAGAAAACAGATCAAATAAATCAGAAGATTTAAAGAACTTATTGGTGGTAGGATCTACTAAAACTTTATTACTCAACAACTGTTTCCATACTTGTCTCTGATACATTTTTTCTTCAACTGTCCCAGCTGAAATGAGCCTATACACTATAACAGACTTGTTCTGACCTATTCTCCAAGCTCTTTCCCTAGCTTGTGTGTCCGTAGCAGGATTCCAGTCAGGATCATAAATGATAACTCTATTAGCACCTGTTAAATTTACTCCCAGGCCGCCAACTCTTGTGGTGAGAAGGAAAACCTCATAATTCTCATCTTGATTGAACTTATCAATAAGACTTTGTCTAGAGTTTATACTAGTACTTCCATCCATTTTTAGATACTTGTATCCTTGATCAGACAGAAAAGACTCAAAAACTTTTATCATTAATCTTCCTTGTGAAAACAGAAGGGTCTTGTGACCTTGCTTTTTCCAAATTTTTAATAAGGCAGACACAACAACCATTTTTCCTGCCCTTTTATAGTAACTCATGTTATTTTGTGAAATTTCACTCTCTTCATATTCAGGTCTCTCTAATAGAAATAAATCTGGATGATTACATATTTTCCTTAAAGCTGTAATAGCAATTAACATATTGGCTCTAATGCCATTATCACTACTCCAAGACTTTACACCTCTATTTAATATGCTATTGACATTTTCACTCATTAAATAATCTTTATATAAATCACTTTGCTCTTTAGTTAAAGCACAAAACAATACTTGTTCACTTTTATGGGGTAACTGGATGTCACTTTTTACCTCACTCTTCATTCTTCTTAGGAGAAATGGTGATATAATATTTTTTAGAGTTGAAGCAACAGACAAAGCTGTTGCTTCCTGCATTGGACTTGAATTGGCAAAGCCTCCTTGCAGTATAGGATTAACAAAATGCTCTGTAAATGTTGGTAAAGAACCCAACATCCCTGGGTTAGTAAAATCAAATAAACTCCAAAGTTCAGATAAGTTGTTTTGCATAGGACTACCAGTTAACATTATTCTGTGTGGGGTTCTAATTTCTTTTACAGCAACTGTTATTTTAGCTGATGGATTTCGAATCTTATGACCCTCATCTAATATAACATAATGCCAATTATACTCACACAGGTTTCCTTTATATTTTAATATCCCGACATATGTTGTTATAATCATTCCTTTATTTCTGTTTATTTCATCAATAAGTTTTGCTTTATTTCCTTGATGTGTTCCAGACTGATGGAGTACAGCTACACGAAATTCAGGTGACCATTCATGAAAGTGTTTTACCCACTGATGAATAACTGTTGCTGGACATATAATTAATGTAGGACCAACTCCTATAAATTTTCCATGTCTGGACAATATCTTACTATATTCCAAAGCATGTAAAAATACAATTATTTGTACAGTTTTTCCTAATCCCATCTCATCACCTAGTATTCCACCTGTAGGTTTTTGATGAAGCCCCCAAAGCCATTTTACACCAACTTTTTGATAGTCATACAGTTTATTCCACAATTCATTGGGGACTTTAAAACCACCTTTAATTTTCTTGTAACCATTAATTGGTAGCATATCATCTTCACAATTTGTATTTGAAAGAACATTCTCTACTTTGTCATAATATTCATTAAGCCTAGCTTTATAATGACTTTCCAATGCATCATCTTTAACTTTTAAATTTTTTAAGGGGCATTTTTTTCCTGATGCACTTTTATTTACATCCTTTTTAAAAGTTTTATTTTTTTTCAAGTTAACTTTGTATTCAGATTTATAATCATCTGACAATTCACCATCACTAGGAACATAATCACTTTCATCACCATCTGTATTATGATCACTACTGTCATCTTCAATTTCACATTTAATTGCACTAACAAATTGAACCTCACTATTAACAACAAAACTTTCAATCAAATGACTGTCTATATTTGTTTCAACTCCAATTTCATTTGTGGACTGTGTGATATCCCCAGTATCATCTCTTCTCTTACTTTCAAGACTTTGATCCACAAATAATTCAAGTTCTGTTAAAGCTTGTCTTTCTAAAGTCTCTTGAGATGTGCCCCAGATAGAGATTCCTTGTGAAACAAGATCTTGTAATTCATCATTCTGTAAAGAAAAAAGAAAACATTACACTGGTTATTAAAAATATGCTTTCAAAAATATATGCATATTTATATATATTATCTCCTACCACTTTTCCCATTTTAATACTTTCATGATAGCATTTAAAGTTGCAGAAATTATTTAAAAACGTGAAGAGTCCTTTAACTGATGTTTTCTCAGGAAAATGTCCTCCTAGGAATGTGACATTGACGTGATTTTTTTTCAGTCATTTTCTTCTTACAATATTTTTGAATTTTGACGTTTAGCAACAAATAACATTAAAATTTTTAATAAATTACAAAATATATTGATAAAAATATTTAAAATGTATTCAGTAAAATGAGAATAATTACACCAAGTAATTTAATTAAGATATTCATTCGGATGCAGAGGCTTAGGGTAAATAATCAGAGTCTCAGATAACTATTTGATTAGTGGTTATCCTGGTGTTAAGGATATTAAGCTGTACCAGGTGTTATCGATTACTTATTCTAACTGAAAAGACAGACCTTAAAATATAGTGCCTTGTTTACAATCTATATAATCGCGCAAAATCGAGGGTTGTTAAATGGGATGGCCTCCGAATGGTACGAAAAAGTCAAAGTAGTAAATCACCGAGTAAAAAATCAAGAAAAAGTGATCCCGATACTACACATAATGTGATGTTTACCACATATACTAGAGGCTCAGTTCACAAAAGAAATTTATATATAGTTTCATTCCCGATAATATTCCTGTTCACAATACTCCGTTCTTTGTTGTATCAAATCTTTCTTATATTGCGTTTTGTTTATTGTCGTTCGTCGAATTATTTCGTTCACACTCGGAATGATCAGATTAACTCGAATGACGAAACCGAACATAGCAGCTGTATTTTGGTAGAGGAGATATCCGAAATGGCTCAAGTAAGAAATTCAGGACCTGGTCCAGGAGATCCACTTTTGGCAAAACAAAAACATCACCACAGAAGGGCATTTGAATATATATCAAAAGCGTTAAAAATCGATGAAGAAAATGAAGGTCAGTATTGTGTTTTTTTACTAACTAGCCTGTAAACTGCATGATTTATTTTTTTTAGGTCAAAAAGATTTAGCAATAGATCTGTACAGAAAGGGAATCACCGAATTGGAGTTAGGAATAGCTGTACAATGTTGGGGTGGTCGTGGAGAAGTCTGGGAAAGGGCGCAGAGGTTACATGAAAAAATGAAAACCAACTTAGTCATGGCTAAGGATAGGCTTCAATTTTTAGGTATTCAATTTATTTTTTTTACAATGTGTATTCTTATGTGAATAAGAAATATAATAATAATTCTAATATAAGTAAATATAATATAATTCTAATATAAATTTGTATTCATATAAATTTTCATTTGTTTTTTTTTATTTTGTTTTAAGTAGATGTTTATTTATAGAAAATATGGAAAATCTTCAACAATTGGAGGTTGAAGCTCAGTCAAAAGAACCTTCTAAGTTATTTAGCAATATTCCTACTCCCAAAGTATATGTTCCTAAACCATCAGGTATATTTAAATTTTCCTTCCGCTTTTTTTAACCCTTCTAAAATCTTATTGTCTTGATTTTAACCCTACTAAAATCTTATTGTGTCTACGGCCTTGATGAAATTAATTAAAATGTTTTAATTATTAGTTGAAAAAAGGTTGATTAAGCTTCATTGTTTACAGCAAATATATTTTTAGTAATTACTGTTTGTTTGCCTTAATGAGGATTTCGTTTTCTTTTAGCTTCTGGGCGAAAATTAACTGTAGCAGGCAAACGCCCTGCTAACTCAACCCTTTCTAAAAGTCAAACCCTCCCAAGATCTATGGGATCACGTTCAGCCCCAATACAGCCAGTTAGACCTTTTAATAAAGTCTCATCAACACCACCAGCTGTTAAAAAACAGCTGTCTATTCCAGGCAATGTTGGATCACCTGCTAGGAGAATCAACAGTAGCAGTAACAACACTGGAGCCACCAGCAAATCTGCAGCACGCGGACGATCCCCAACTTTAAAAGGAGTAGATCCCAAGCTAGCTCAGTGTATTCTGGATGAAATTGTGGAAGGCGGTCCTCAGATTCAGTGGGACGATATTGTGGGTCAAGAAACAGCCAAACAAGCTTTACAAGAAATGGTAATTTTACCTTCTCTAAGACCTGAACTTTTTACTGGATTAAGGACTCCAGCTAGAGGGCTATTGCTATTTGGACCCCCTGGTAATGGGAAAACATTATTAGCAAGAGCAGTTGCCACAGAGTGCCAGGTATTTTACATACTTCCAGAGTTGAATCTGCAAATCATACACTGCTTTTTCAGGCCACATTTTTCTCAATTAGTGCTGCTAGTCTAACTTCTAAATATGTTGGTGATGGTGAGAAAATGGTCAGAGCATTATTTGCCATAGCGAGAGAACTGCAGCCATCTATCATTTTCATTGATGAAGTAGATTCCTTGTTGTCTGAAAGGACCAATAATGAACATGAAGCCAGCAGACGTTTGAAAACTGAGTTTTTGGTGGAGTTTGATGGCTTGCCAAGTAATCCAGAAAATGAAAGAGTAAAAATTACAAAATTTATGGTGAAAACTGATTCTAATGCATAATTTGTAGGTTCTAGTTATGGCAGCTACAAACAGGCCACAGGAGCTAGATGAGGCTGCACTAAGAAGATTCACTAAAAGAGTCTATGTAACTTTACCTGATCTGGAAACCAGAATAAAATTGCTAAAGAAGCTTCTTGCCAAACAAGGGTGCAGTTTGACGGCGCAAGAACTGAAAAGACTGGCAACTTTAACTGAAGGTTATTCTGCCAGTGACCTTACCGCCTTAGCCAAAGATGCAGCCTTAGGTCCCATAAGAGGTATATTCTCTTAAATATTTAAATTACAGTGATCTATAAGTTATGAATGTTTTTAATTGTGATTAAAATTTTTGCAATTATAGTATTTCTATCATAAAATTTATTTTTAGAGCTTCAACCCGAACAAGTGAGGCAGTTAGATCCAAACGCGGTTAGAGGAATTACAATGAACGACTTCCTGGATTCACTAAAAAGAATTCGTAGAAGCGTGTCTCCTCAAAGCCTTGTGGCTTATGAGAAGTGGTCCCTACAATATGGTGACGTATCTTTATAATCATTCCATAGTGTTTTTTTTTGAGTACTTTTTGGTTTCTTTGTTTTATCTGTGATAATATAGTTTTGTGTGAAAATGTGGAAGAACCTTCTTTGTTCTTTGGCATTAATTTATTAATTTTACTATTAAATGTCGTTTTTCCACATTAGTGTACTTCAGTACTATTTGCTCTCTATATTAGCACATATATTTGTTTGTAGTACTGTTTTGTTGTATTTTTTAAGTTATGTTATCAGTATTGCTATAAGAGTAGTATAATCCAGGATTATTAACTTCGGAGAATTTGGACAAAAAGTTGCTAATCTGATTGCTATTGATTTTTGTTAATATCTTTGTTGAAATATTTTGGACCAATATTGTAATAATTGGCAGATTGCTTCTTTTCTATCAAGTTTATATTAAAAAAGTTACATTTTAATAAAACATTAACAAGCCGGTCTTGTTGTCTTATTTTCATAATCCCAAACCTTTTACATTATTTGATATCAAACTAAACATTTGAAGGAAAAAGTGAGTCAGGTAAATAACAATAAATGAACAAAAAAATATGCAAGCAAAAGTTTCCAACTTTTATAATCTAGCGAAAAAATTGTTTATAGATGTAGTATTTTGAATACACAATCTTTTATAAGTTGTTTTTCTGGACTTGAATAGTATCTTTCTTTGATGAAATAAACGTGCAAACCAAATGACCTCTGATGGAGGCGAAGGTTGAAAGAGGCCAAAGCTCAGTGGCGGGTTCTAGCACTACAAGAAGTAATATAATATATATACATATTTATATATACATAAAAGTTACATTAAAATGTTAAAATAAAATAACAAAAAATGGTGAAGTATTTATTATACGATAATTATAAAGCTTTCAAAATAAGTACTATACATCTTATGATTAGGAAATCATAGACAAATATAACAAAAAAAATATTAATACTGTATATTCTCAAATACATGTTTGTATAATTTTTAGTATGAAAAAATTTAGAATCTAATGTTACGTGTGAAGTCGAAAATTTTAGTTTTTTCTACAGTTAGATATAAAAACAAAAAAAATATATACAAGGAATGACTCACGAGTGATTGCCTTATTTAATTATTTCTAAATTAAAGACAAGCAGCTGTATTTCAGATATAAGACTGAATTAACAACGAAATATTCGCTCAAAATGTCTTTTATTGTCTTTCATTTTCGAAATTAGAGAGATTCGACGTTCCTTCAAGGAATTACAACATGTACATAGAGTGTTTTGTAAACAAAAATGGTCAAATCAACCTCATAATAAAAATAAAAAAGATTAAGGTAGTAAAGCAATTTATATATATATTTTGGTTGTGCTAAATTCGAAAACACTTACCACTAAATACCAAATCACTTTTTTCAACTTCTCGACGCATGTTTCGAGCTTGAATCATCTCCATATGAACATGATTAGCGAAACGTTAATAACTAACTAGAAGTTTAAAAAAAGTGATTTGGTGTTTAGTGGTAAATCTCTTTGAGTTTCCTGTTTTGCACCAAACGTTCCAATAGAAAAATTGAACACCAATGCAAATAAAGTTTTCTATGGGCTACAAACCATTTTACATGAAAGGTTATTTTAAGACGCAGAAAATTCTTTATTAGACACTTATCAAGTCAGTGGCTATGATTGACACAAAACTATGAACAAGTTTTAGGAAATTTTGAAAGAAAAATAATGAGAAATATATTTAAAGGAACAAAAATAAAATTATTTGAGGTGGAGGCATTGCAAACCTGAACTTTACAAAGACACAGACGGACTTTACAAGAAATTTTAAAACCAAGGCGTGAAATAGAATGAATACTGATAATTAAAACTGCTAACTCAAAAAGGCCCTATTTGTATGCAAAACACTTTATATTACACCAATTCTTCTAAAAAAGGAATTACTGTTCCATCACTAGCTTGCACGGGTTTTGTCTCTGCTTAAGCTCGTAAAACAGCCTTAATTCTGATATAAACAAAAAATATAAAATTTTTAAAATAAATGCATATAAATTAAAAATAAATAGTTAATAATAAATAATGGTAGAATTAAACAATATTACGAAAAATATTTTTTTATAACAAATAATATATAACAGTCATTTTAAAGTAGATATTATTGGGAACAACTAATATTTTATACCTTACACTTACAAACAGTTGCTGTATTGATACAGAATGTTCGTTTTTTTTTTCTTGGAAAAAATCTGTTCTATCGAAACACCCTGTATGCAATTAAACAAAGTGAATTTATGTGTTCATTTTTTTGTTTCAATACAAAACTCAGTGTTATCTGCTTCAAAGACTTCTGTTCTGAGTCGTCGTATTCGATCAACTCTATCAGTCTTTGTAAAACCCCCATGTCTAATTCAACAAGGTTAAAAAAAATACTAAGAAAAATCCTTAAAGGGTATTTAAATTTATTTCCTCCTAGTCATTTGTACTGGACTCTCTGGAGGAGATTCCACCGACGACTGATCCTGTTTCAGAGCTTTTTTTGAACTCTTCAAGTTGGTGCCCAGTTTTTTCAACGGTCTGGGCGATATGCTAGATTCGACGTTCTGGGAATCGGTTTGGTTTAGCCAAACGTTTCGAGTTGAATCGGATACTGCAAAGACAAATGATTATTGAGGTTATTTTTTGGTCACAATTGAGGATTAGCCCTCTGACCTCTATGTAGATGACTATGTGAATCTAGTAAAGCTGCTGCCAAAGTAGAAGAATTGTTGCTACAAGAAATACCATCAGGACATGAAACGTTTGCTGATCCAGGTGGATAGAATGGACTTGCCGATGGTACCGGACTGTAAACCTTCGCAATAAACTCTTCATAAGTTGAACTATACTTATGTTTTGTCACTACGGTTTCCAAAGAATGAGCACGTTCTTCATAGCTACAAAAAAATAGTTAAACTTTGGGCTTAAATCTAGACAATTTCTTGGAGCAATTCTTGACACTGAAATATTTTTACAGTAGCTGCACAAGAAATTGTATCAATTTCGACAAAAAAAAGCGTTCACTAATCCAAAAACTAAGTAATATTTTAATAACTTACTATTGCTGATAGTATTGATAAGTCATTCTTTTAGCTCTGCTAGCGCATATTGCCGTGGCTCTGACTAATCCAGCCAAAATATTACTTTCCACAATTGCTTCATTAAACAAAGCTCCAAAATATGGAACCTAAAGTAATAATTTTACATTTTACAACAAAAAAATATATACAAAAAATTACTTACATCTGCCTTACAACTGACTGTAACTCTATTTAAATGATTTCCTAATGGATAAATTACTACAAGTATATCACAGAACTCGGTGGGAATAATATCTCTCCTGTAATCTCTGTTGTGTTCAGACCAAACAATATGAACCTCATCATTTCCCAAATGTCTTGTCTATACATAAAATTAAAAAATCATTATTCCTGACCAATAAACCCCAAAATTATACTATTTCTCTCACCTTACTAAGTACAGCTTCAGGACTATCTCCAGGCATTCTAGTTGCCACATGAAAGACAGCTTCAAGGAAACTAGTGGCAACATATGGAGCCGTCATTCCTGTCGAACCCTGCTTCTGTAAACCGCCCAAAAATCCTGTGTGATATTCTAGCTCTATTTCCCAGGCTAAAGCTGCCAAGAATTGTTCATAAGCTGCACTGCCCGTTTGATTTGACAGTATAGAGTTCTTGTCTTCTTGCCCTGGAGCTACATAAATAACAGCAAACTAAAACAATACTTTATAAAACAAAGTTTATTTTCTTAAAATGTTATCAGTACCTTGTGAGTTTCCCGGCAACTCTGATTATCTAGGTTTCTTAATTCTCTCAATAGCCTGTCGTTCTTATCCAAAAGATGGACTTGTTTTCTTCTGTCCCAACCAGACAAACCCAATTGAGAAAACAATAAACGACAATGTTGAAAAGCATTTTGTTCTATATTTCCAAATGGGCCTGACAACAAAACGTTCATGTAATCGAAAATATCGCAGGAATTGTATGTCAACATTTACCGTGTCCGTGTTGTAACGGCGAAGACTCTGAATAAACGCTGTTTCTTCTGTTTGAATTCGAAAGAGGTTTGGTAACTGATTTTCCTAGCATTGAGCTTGAGTGCTGCATCAAACGTGCCTCCTCCACCTCAACATTTCTTTGACTCACTATAGAACCTATAATTTCTTGTTCGAGCTCAGCATAAATGGGTGGCGCAGCTGGTTCATTCGGTTTAATATTGGGAAATTCAAGACACTCGGGACTCGTATGTCCCAAATATTGAAGCAACTAAAATCAACTATCCAACAGAAATATGTTTCTTCACGCGTAGTATGCTTACATCATCCAATTGATCCAGATCTGGAGCTGCATTAGTTATGTCTGGTAAAATATTTGGAGGTCTGTGTCTCATGGCTCTTTGAGGTAAATTATGTGGTACTAAAGTGGCGCACATCAAACTTTCAGGCTGGGTATTGTTAGGTATATCATTTAGAGTCCAAGGGGCTGGTAAATCGTCTTCGCACTAAAGAACAAAATTTAGGTAAATTAAGGAAAACCTGAATAATTATTTGCAACAACCTCTTGAATGCTCTCCGGAGTTCGGTATAAAATGGAAGCATCCCAGCTAGCTTTTCCTGATATATCTCTAAGAAGAACCCTGACCTGTTTGTCAGCTGTAACCAGCCCGGCAGTTGCTCCACCACCGGGTGAATCCAGCGCGGGCAGTTCTATAAGACTAGCGATAACATTTTTCGACATTATAAACAACTAAAAAAGCAAAAATTATTTATTTTAGACTGATATCACAATTTGAAGAAAAGCTCACTTGTATATTAGGCACAGAGAAAATACTGTTTGACAAATCATCTGAAGAAAGGTTAGGTACATCATCGTTCTCAGCCACCATGGAACTCAGACGGGCGGCTCCGATAGCCATAGGGAAGTGTCCCAGGTGATTGACCAGATGGGCCAGTACAGTTTCCGCACATAAGGTTACGGCTTTTTGACAGTCTAATGCTTTAGACTGACCACCTTGACCATAAAATCACGCTTAATAACATAGGTTTAGCTAATTCAAGAGGAGTTTCCATGAAGCACCAAAGCATTCATTATATTCTGATGATCACAACAGATAAATGATTTAGAAACCTCATAAAAACATCACAGATTCTTTAATAAATACACTCCTCAAAAGAAAAGAGACAATCTTTTAGAACATATATACAAAATTTTTATTTGTTATCAACTCTTGATTTGTGCATTGGGAATGACTAACAATGATTAGTGTATGACCGTGTGATCAATGGATTTAATTATCTGTTTTTCAGGATCAATTTAAATACTATTAAGCATCGTTATTCAAATTAAACAAACACAAAGATACATGCCTTGTGCTGGAGTTAACCTTATGACACCTTAGGCTATAATTCATACAAATAAGATACCAAAAGGTCAATAAATAACACTAGACGGCTATGTAGTACCTTTGTATAAAAAAGGATTATCGCTGCTAGAACTTTTAATAACTCATAACCATAAACTCTGTGATAACCAAAAAATGGCCTACAAGAAAGAAGATATAGCAGACGACGATTCGCAGCTATCTCTGAAGAGGCACAAAAAAATGCCATAACATCTAGGTCAGTTATATAAAACCAAAAAAATTATACAGAACTTTCCTCCCACAAAACAGGTTGATAGTGAATTGAAAATTTAGAATAATCCGCAAAATCTCCAGTTAAGAATCTACGGAATTATTTCAATATATAAAGCAGACACCTCAACAACTATCATATTATTAACAGATCTGAAAACATATATATGTACAAGAATAACAAAAACACACACAAATTATATAAAGCTATAATGTTCAAGAATTTCATATGATATATGAAAAGAAAGTGTTTCCAAACTTTTAGGCGTTTGTATCTAGTAACAACAACAAAAAAATTCCTTACCTTTTGTTGGTGAACGTTCAACTAATGTTGGTGGTCGACTATTTTGTACATCATCCGCTAATATATTTGGATCAAAATCGTCACTTACATTAGATTTTCGATTGCTCTGATTCAACTGACTCACATTACCTGATATAATCTTATGTAATACCTGTAAATAAAAGATTACCGGTTACATAGCAACGAAAATAAATATCCCAATTTCCATAGCAATACGTTAAATCAATCTCTGACAATCGCGTGGTGGTTGTAACACAAAAATGGCAAATATTTGTATAACCCCTAAAAACAGCTCTAAAGCCATTACGAATAGTTTGGATAAAATCAAAATAGAAGCTCGAGAAAGGAAAAGAGATATACTGTATTTGATATTGAGTTATTTGAAAGAAAACAGTCTTGAAATCGCAGCTGATGCATTAAGTAAGGAAGCAAAATTAGATAACAGCTATCAGGTATGTGAGAACGTTGAACTCGACATCATTCTGCAAGAGTATCAAAGTTACTATTACACCAAGTTCCAAAAATATCCAAAGATAATAAGAAAACTAAATGAAAACGAACTGAAAATTGTTAATCAGAAAACAACTAGAGGTAAAACTGCCAAAAGATGTACCCCTGTTCCAAAGAAAGAAAAACCCGATGCTTCTACAGAAAGCGACGTAACCTTCCAATTCGGAATCACCTCGCTTAACAATACCGAAAAACCCACCGAGAATAGACAATCCACTTCGAAATTAAACCATTATGTACCAGTGATTCCTGAATTTGAACATTCAGAAAGTAATGATCTCATTAAACAAGTGACAAATCAAATAATAAACCATGAAATTAAAATAAACTGGGAAGATTGCTTAGGTTTAGAAAATGCAGTAGAAATTCTCAAAGAGGCTTCAATATATCCCTTGTATTATCCAGAACTGTTTCGAAATGTCTCACCCTGGAAAGGTATATTGTTACATGGACCTCCAGGAACTGGGAAAACACTTCTAGCTAAAGCAGTGGCATCAGAAGCACATACTACATTTTTTAATGTCACCAATAGGTAATAAACCATAAATATGTTGATAACTTATGCTTATTAATGTTGTTTTAGCGTTTTTATAAGCAAATGGCGAGGAGAATCAGAGAAAATGATTAAATACTTGTTTGATTTGGCAAAATTCCACGCTCCAAGCACCATATTTTTTGACGAAATTGATGCTTTAATACCTGGAGTGAAAGATAGCCAACATGAAGCAGCAAAAAGGTTCAAAAGCGAGCTATTAGTGAATTTGGATGGCTTGGCATCAGGTGATGAACATATAATCCTTTTGGCATCTACCAATTCACCCTGGGATTTAGATAACGCATTATTGAGAAGGTTTGATAAAAGAATCCTTATCAACATGCCTGATAAAACGTCCAGAATAAATATTTTGAAGCAGTATCTTAAAAACACCACCACTGATATATCCATACAAGAATATGCAGAGTTTGCCAATCTAACTGAATGTTATTCTGGCTCCGATATAAAAACTTTGGGCAAAGAAATCTCAATGTCGATTATAAGAGAAAGAATCAAGACTGTTCAGACAAACAAAGAAAATAGATGCCGAAGCATTAATTTTGCGGATGTGAAACAGGCCTTGCAGAAAGTGAGACCATCGGTTAGTGCGTCAATTTGCAGACAACATTTTCAGTGGCAAAATGAACATGGTTCATTTTAATAATAAAAAAAATTAAATGAATACTAAACATTGTATTATTTTGCGTTACAATATAAATACTACTCAAATAAAAAAGGATCCCGACAAATTAATGTATAAATGACATTTCAGAGGCAAGACAAAGATAATGGAAAAGAGAACTAATAGAAAATCAGAACAAAACGATCAGTCGGCTATGACAACATTGAAGTTGTGACAGAATTTACTTATATAGGCTGTATAAAACAAAATCAGTTGCACGCCATCGATTACGCTATTGAAAAACAGCAGAAATACCACTATATAATTAAATAATAAAAGAATCAAATAGAATGTATTCAATAAATTTCAAATTTAGCGGCTGTATTCGCTTGGCAGTATATGCGACGTTGTCGAGTTTCACATTTTTCTTGATATTTATTGACACGTTTGTAGATTATCCCATATATAGATAATACAGTATATGCTATCTTAACATTTACTTTGACTTTTTACCGTACGTTTAAAAACATTTCTTTTAAGAACCACCACATTGTTATATTTGTCACAGTCGCGCCTACAAATTTCAAATCACTATTTTGAATAAGAACGAGAACATGATGCGGCTGAATAAAGGGTAACTGAAAGAGAAGTGGACCAACGACACGGTGGCAAGACAAAAGAACTACTGTACAACACAAACTGACAAGGGGCTGGTGAAGTTCGATCTCGATGGAGGGGCAGGTTGAAGAAGGATCAAATCTTACAGACTGTAGCAGCATCCACTGAACGACTCACTGACGGGCTGTAGCACCACACACACTCTCAATACTTTTTCATCAGTACAATGAAAGGTAAAAACAACTTACAGTAAAAACTTGTAATAGCAAGGAACTGCCTCTGTTTTCTCCATATTCTGAAGGAGCGAGTAATCTCTCTGGTCCCAGTTTCATACACCACTCCCCTAAGCAAAGTAGTAAAGCAGTACAAAGTGATTTATCACTCTCTGTAGCATTGGGACCTAAAAAGTTACAATTTTATCAGATGAAATAGTATTATTTATAAAACTAACAGACCTATTGGTGTACTTCTTAACAATGTTGAACAAAGTTCGGTAATAACAGCATTGGCAGGTCGGGGATATCGAGTCCATAGTAGACCAGCATGATCACACAAAAGAAACAGTAGGTCACTTGCTAGCTGAGCAATAAACTTATTGTTAAACTAGAAAGAATATTAGTTCTGAATATTGCCTTTTGCAGTGTACACTCTGTAGAAAAATCACCTTTAAAGCTAAGAGGAGCACATTGATTGCCTCCACAACTTTAGCATGGAATGTATGATTTGTCAGTTCCTTGTAAATAAACATCCCTAACCCAGAAAGTGCTATGCACCTTGCTTTTCCTAATGGCTCTCTTCTTCCTACTCTCAGTAGAATACTAACAACGTGCTCCTGCAAAACATCGTTAAAAAAACTGTATTTTCTTCTTCACTGAACTTACCTTTATATCAGGACAATTATTCATGATATTAATATTCGGTTCCGGTTGTAATACTGAAATAGAACTAAGATCATCAGGGAGACTCAGTAGATTGGTCAACACTGATACCGCCTCAGTTCTGGGTATTGATTCGTTCTTATCCGAACTGTTTAAAACGTCGTTACAGGCATGAACTATGTCTAAAAAGAGCAGTGATGATCCAGGTAGTTGCAACGATAAGAAACGAGGCCCCAAGTATTTAATCGAAGTGTTTTTGGTTGATTTTACAGGTCCAGTTAAAGCTGGAATGAAAAATTCACTTTACAATTTATGTAGGTATTTCTTTTTTGAATGCACTAACCTGAATGTATAAAACAATAAAACTGCGATAAACAAGTTCTGTATTTGGAATCACAATTTAGTATAATTGTAATAAATAATCTTAAAGCATTTAATTTTCCTGTTTCGTACTGGTCTGGCCGACACAACGCTCCAAAACACCATGGCAGCACTAAAGTTATAGGTGGAACCAGTTCTGATGCCTGTGGAGTACTCATGTTATCCAAAGAAATACCCTGGTTCTGTTTAATCTTGATGAGAATGTCAGTCAGTTTAATCAAATACTCAAACACTTGGGAATGTAATTTTGGATCGGATATTTGATTGATGTCCCCTAAGGCGCCCAGCATACGTTTCCAAAGAATTACCGCCACATCTGGGAGCCATCCTCTGACTGCACCTCCACAAACTACACCTCTGTTCTCCCCAGAAAGTTCCACTGAATTATGTTCAGAGAGGACGTCCAGCTGTATGGGAGAATCTTTAATGGAGTTGCTCTCAATGCCGCTGGATGGTGCTGGGGATGGTGACCGTGTTCGATCTGTCGATTCAGTATCCTGAGGTACAATCAACTCCAACGACCGAGATCTTCTATGTTTAGACTATGGTAATAAAATATAAATATAAATAAATATACAAATAATAAATGTTTTAAATGATTGGACTATATACTTAATTAGCAAATATGTTCATGCGGTTTTGTTTAATACTTGTATGTTTATTCATACACCTGAGTGCCGACCGCAGTGGTCTGATCGGTTAGTCGCCCGCCTGGCAATCCAATGATCCCGAGTTCAAATCCTGGTGCGGGCATGGATGTTTGTGTGCGTATTTGTATGTGTTTGTCGGTGTTGGTAAGTCCCTAAATAACGCCTTTGAGCATTGACGTGACTTAAATTAAAAATTTAAAAAAATAAAATAAAAATACACGTGAGTATTTATTAGTATAAAGAAATATAATAGATCAAAGGTGATGGAAAAACAATTAGTCCTTCGATTGAAGAGAACAGACCTGAATAATCGGACCAATATTGAAGTTTTGAAGGAATTTATGTATCTGGGAAACAAAACTTGATGAGATCAACATCACAGGATGTATCAGAATTCTTATTATGAGGGGTAACAAAGTTTCTTATTCTCTGCTTTCTCTCTTAAGACCCAAATTTATTCAAAGAAACATGAAAATTAGGTTGTATACAGTACTCTTTCGACAAGTAGTCACTTATGGCAATGAGACGTGGACCGTCACAAAGAAAACAGAGGAGATGCTTGCAGTATTTGAAAGAAGATCACTCAGAAGAATTTTTGGAAGTGTGAATGATAATGGAATTTGGAGGACCAAGAATAACTTTGCACTCAAGCAAAATTTCAACAAAATATTTCAAATAAAAGTCAAAATATGCCAAACATTTCTAAGATTGTCAAGCGTCTGCGAAAGAAAGATTGTATGCTCTACCAAAAATGCATAAATCAGGAAAATCAATGAGACCAATTGTATCAGTCATTGATTCTCCAATATACAACTTGGCAAAATGGTTAACAAAGGAATTTGAAAATCTACCAAACCAATTACCTTCCTGTTCTGTGATTAATTCAACAAAAATCATAGAGAAAGTCAAAAACACACATCTACAAAAAGGTGAGATCTTGGGTTCCTTTGACGTATCATCGTTGTTTCCGAGTGTCTCGATTCCACATACCTTGAAATACCTAAGGGAGTTACTCGAGTTAAACGGTTTTAATAACAGAATTGTATCTGAGTACATCTTACCAAGATTGTGTATGCAGCAAAATTGTTTTCAGCTAATAACAGGTTTTATGAACAAGAAGGAACCGTTAATGGGCAATCCTCTGTTACCGTTCTTAGCCGACTTATTCATGAGTAAATTTGAAACGGAGGCGAAAGATGAATTCAGTTACTTACTTTCCGAGGGTATGGTTAAGATATGTGGGTGACGTTTTTGCAATTTTCAATTCAAAAAAACTTTTGGATCAATGATTTTATTAAGAACCTAAATAATAAATCCCAAAACATAGCATTCACGTATGAACTTGAAAACAACGATAATTACTATTTCTGGAGGTTTTAGTCAGTAGAAACAAAAAAAATCGGTTAGATTTTGATATTTTTATAAAAAACACCACCATTTCGAGATACATTATTAATGATTCGAATCATAGCTTCCAAAATAAGATGCTTCCAAAGCATCCAATTTTCCTTTAAACAAAGATAATTATAACAAAGAATTAAAATTAATTAGAGAAGTATCCGAAGTGAACGGTTATAATAAGAACAGTAGATAAATTAATTAGAAAGCATAAGTTTAGAAAATTATTGAAAGAATCTTCTGACTTTTCAGAAGGATCAGAACAAAAATAAATTCATGGTAATACTGTTCGATGCCCAATTAACACGAGGGCTAGACAAAATTTTGAAAAATGTGATCATTAAAGTTGTGTACAAACCATATAATAAATTAAGAGAAGTCCTGGGTAATCCAAAGGATATAGTAGATCAACATGAAAAGTCGGGAATTTACGAAATTAGTTGTCAAAATTGTGATGGAAGGTATAATGGACAAACAAAAAGATCCATATTAACGAGATATAAAGAACACATTGCCTACATTAGATATGGGAGAAGTGAAAAATTTGTGTATCCCCAACATGCAATCGAACATGACCACATAGTAATTTAAGATTGGTTAAAAGTGTAATTAAAGATAGGGCTTTGGATGTATATGAAAGCATTTAAATAGAAAAATGTAGGAAAATTATGAACTGGGATAAAGGACCTATTTGTTCAGTAAATTTCTTCAATCATTAATGTAAGGCTCAGTAAAGTTCATGGTTAATTTTTTTCCTTGTTTTACATGCTTCATTAGGTAGATAGTATGCTTCCTAGGTAATAAGTTAGCAATTGGGGTTATCATATAAATAGAACAGTTTAGTTTTAGAATTAGGTTAAACCATCCCCTGATGATGCTAACATGGTTAGCGAAGTATGCGTCGAGAAGTTTAAACAAGTAATTTGGTGTTTAGTGGTAAATCGCTTCGAGTTTAGTATTTTTCCCCAAAGGTTCCAATAGAAGAATTGATCGATAAAACCACAAAAATATAGTTGTTAATTAACGCATTCAACTTACATATTTATGTCTGACAACTGTTCTTCTCTTAACATTCAAACTAGTTTCGCTGTAACTTCTTGTTAATCCTGACTTAAGCCTTTTGGACGCAAATATATGCCCATCAGGTAAAGAGGAATCTTGGCGACAAACTGTCGGATGCGCATCAGTTTGGACATTTGATATTATGGATGGATTATTATTACTGGTACTTTCAGGTCTTGTGATGACTCTCCTCGTCCGTTTCGATTTCTGTTCATTTAATCTGTCCAAAGGCAGATTTGTAAGATCCAAGTTGTAAACATGCCTTGCCAGAACTCGCGTTAAAGTTTCCATTGTTTTCTGAAATATAAATCAAAATATATTTACTGTAAAAACTAAAAACAAAAAGACTCACAGCCCATTCCCTAATAAGCTCTTCCCAGCTTGTTAAAGATGTTAATACATCCAAGAATCTGTCCCAAAGTTCTCTTGATATAACCACATTAAGATTTGCCTTGATCCACGTGACAATAAGGGTTTGGAAAATTGCTTGAGCCAATTTACCACCCAGAGTCAGCATTTTCTTCTTTGGAGGAGTTTCACCAAGCACCAGAGATGTTATTTGTAATAAAACCAATAATAACTGTTCCCTAAAATATCAGAAGTGCAGGTGGTGATCAGATTAGTGTATCAATAACAAATTAAACTTACCAAGTGTTACTGTCCATTCTGACATTCATTACCATATATCTATAAATATTAAGTACTCTTTTACAGGCATCAGTTTGTTCTTCTAACAATCTGGGAATATGAGGATTTACCTCTAGTAAAAACACATTAGCGGCGTGGGTCATAAACATTTGATACAAATTCTATAAATAAAGCAACAAACAAAAAAATACAGAAAAATATGAATATGACATCTCTTACCTGCATCCCTGCTCTTACTAGTAAGTTCTCTTTGTGAATAGCTCCTAAATATGAATCATTCCTTAATCTACCTGTTCTACCATTGTCAGAACTCTCCTGCTGGCTCCTGATCAAGTCATCTGGTGGTTCCAGTGCATAAGGTGGTACTTCAGTCATGTTTCCTTGTATTAAGTCTTTGTAAACCTGAATAATTTTCCTAACTGCTACAACATGACTAAAATTTAGCAACAATGCCTGCCTATAAACCTCATGTATGAAGTTCACATTATCCCTGTTACAACACAACACATCTCGCACTATCTGATGCGTAAGTTCTTCATCAGTTGCAGTCTTATTAGTTTGAATGGAAATATCTAAAAATAATATATTAAATGTAATAGGATTAGAGTGATTACTACATTAGAATATAATGGGCAAAAGTAGTTAAAAAACTCAACAGGACATAAACTCACTTGAATCTAAGCTGGGATGGGAAGATTCATTGTTTTCTTCCTCATGAGTTGAGGGTGGATGTGATATAAATCCACTGGGTGGATGATGATTGGATTGATTATGGTGTCCTTGATGATCTAAAGATCTTTTTGTATGGTGCATATAATTTGTTAACCATAGAATCAGAGAGACGCGACAAAAAACAAAATCGGTCTCATTTTCCATTTTTCTTAACAAGGGCAATTCTAAAAATCAGTTTTCATTGCACAACTGCTTAAAGATGATTATCATTAAATTACCTAAATTAGGTTTATACAAAGAAGTTTCAATATTAAAGGTAGGGCAAATCTTTGGTAAATAGTATGCTTTGAATTGCTCCAACAAAAAACTGAAACATCTATGATGATGACAGGACTTATCCTGCCATTCAAGTTTGATAACTGTGTGAACCATGTTGTCCATTAAGCATTCTAAATAAAACCTTTAAGAACAAAAACAGTAAAAAGGTAATTAAAAAAATATTTGCTTAATATTACCTGCTAGGATGCTCTGGGGGTTTTTCACCACTAGATGGGGGCAAAATTGGGAGCATTTCTGGAGCACTAACAGGCAGTTGAGCATCATGAAAAATACTGCCAGATGTATGAGATGTTGCAGTAATTATATGATTGTTAAAGCCAGGCACTAGAGAAGCAAACATTTTATGTACATATTCCGGTGCATTATCATTCAGTGCTTGGTACCACATCAAAAAGTACTTTATCCCTTGCCTCCTCAATCTAATTGAATTTCCTGAATGAAGTAATTTGGCTAACATTCTACCTAATGAATGCACCTGCCATCTTCGGTGAATTAATTCTGGCAGAAGACATATTACTTGTTCAAGAATCCAAAGAGAACAGTCCAGTTCCTCCTTGTGAGCTTTATGGACTGAAAAATACATATAAATATTTTCTTTTATTTACACCCATTAAGGACTTACCCAAGTGAAAAGATAACTCTGTAAGCCCAAAAGAAACAAAACATATATATTAGTGACAATAGTTACAAAATAAGGTGATAAAGCATAACAAGTGCCTACTGAAATAATATAACAAACAGAAAAAGTGTAAAATATATAGTTTAACAAATATTAATTGAAAAAAACCCACACCTAAAAATAAACAGAATGTACATTGAAAGCAAAATTTTAAAATATTATTCCATGCAATAAACCACCACATTCAAATCTTTATACAGAGTTGTTAACCTCCAGGAAAAGTTAAATACCACATATGGCATATTAAAAATTAGAAAATATACAAAATTAAACATTAATTAAGCTAAATTAAAGGTGTCAGATGTAATTACAATATAATTGAATAAATGCAGCAGATTAAAAATGTAAACATTGTTTTACTCTTTCCAATAATATTAGATGTGAGTCATACAACTAGTTTTATTTTCATTTACTCACCTCTTTGCCTGAGATTGGACTCCATTTGAAGAAAACTTTCATAAAGTATATTATAAATATGGCTAAAATTGGCTTCAAATAGCCCCTTAGCCTCAGAGGTATCCACATTATCTAATCAAAATGAGATAACTTAAAGGAATTATTCAACAGAAAAAAAAACGTACTTACCCAAAATTAGCTTTAAGTGTTTAATTCGTGTAGCTACATCCTTTTTAGGATCTTGTAGTTTGATGGTAGATTTTTTTACATCTACTGGATTCTTTTTGCTGAACATTTTGCCTTTGATATTTTATTAAAAAAAAACGAAAACCCTACACTGTAATTGCTATTCGCGTATCAAGTTGTATTGAGACATGATAATACTTGAATAACTGTCGATATCCTACATTTTTGTATATAATATAGTTTTAGTTGACGTCTTCTGTTTCCAAAACACCATAATGGAAATAAAATGACACATTTATTGGGCAGTTGTCAATGTCTTCTTCTTTTTATTTTTCACAATCATAATTCAACTTTGACAGTTTGGACAGTGGCGAAACAATAACCTAATTTTATTTATTTAGTTCTATTACACGTTTTCTATAGTGTTTTATTATTTGGATAATGGAGAACAAAAAGCCCTTATTTAGAGCTTTAGCTGCTGATGATCCAGATCCTGAAACTACTATTATAGAATCTATGTGTATGAACTGCCAGGGCAGAGTAATATTTTTATTCAAACGCAATATTAAAAGAAATGTTAAATTATGTATACTTCTAGGGTCAAACAAGACTTCTTTTAACAAAGATACCATTCTACAAAGAGGTAGTTTTGATGTCATTTACTTGCAATGAGTGTGGGTATATAAATAATGAAATTCAATCAGGTGGCATTATACCTGAGAGAGGTATTAAAATAACATTAATCGTGAAAGATAAGAAAGATTTAAATCGTCAGTTGGTAAAGAGCGATTATACAAGTATCCAAATACCAGAACTGGATTTTGAAATACCAGGACAATCACAGAAAGGAGGTAGTGCTGAGTTCTTTTTCAATTTAAAATAAATCATATGTAAAATGTTATAGAAGTGACCACTGTGGAAGGTGTTATAAATCGCTGTATTACTGCTTTAAGTCAGGACCAAGTAGCAAGAAGAGAGCAACATCCAGAAGCAGCTGAAAAAATTGATACATTTATAAATAAATTAGAGGATCTTAAAGATTTGCAGAGGCCATTTACCCTGGTATATTATATTTAATAATATTTACATAATTATTGCATTTCACAATGGTATTATATAGATTCTTGAAGACATATCTGGAAACAGTTTTATAGAAAATCAAAATGCCCCTAAAACTGATCCACTTTGCATCAGTGAATATTTTAGAAGAACAAAAGAACAAGATCATGCTTTAAATATATTCACACAGGAAGAAGTCACAGGGGAAAAACAAAAAGAACCTTCAATTTTACATCCAATTAAGGAAGGAGAATTTACTCTTGAAGATATAGAGGGAGATATTCTTCAGTTTCCAACTAATTGTTCTGGCTGTGGCTCTCCCTGCCAAACTAATATGAAGATGACAAGTATCCTTTGAATACAAAAATGATTTAAGTGTACTATATAATTAATGATGTATTTCCTATTAAAGAATAGACATTCCCCATTTCAAATCTGTAATTATTATGGCTACAACATGTGATGTTTGTGGTCATAGAACTAATGCAGTTAAATCAGGTGCAGGAATAGAACCTAAAGGTGTACATATAGAAGTTCAAGTAAAAAATATACATGACTTAACCAGAGATGTATTAAAAGTTAGTTTATTATCATTATCAATACATACTGCAACTAAAAATATATATTTCTTTTTTTAGTCTGAGACATGTAATTTAGAAATACCTGAATTAGAATTACAGGTAGGTCCACATGCATTGGGAGGTCGGTTTACAACTGTGGAAGGCCTAATCTTGGCTATAAAAGACCAACTAAAGGATTCTACACATTCACATATTTTTGGAGATTCTGAAGATAGGAAAACTAAAGAACAGTTTCAAAATTTTTTAAAAAAGTTTGATGATATCATTGAAAATAAATTATGTGTTAGAATAATTCTTGATGATCCATGTGGTAATAGTTACATCCAGGTAAGTAATCATAGCTTAGGTTAGACAGTTTAATATGATTTAATAACTTTCAGAGTATGGAAGATGGCGACGTACCTGATGCACAATTAAAAATAACCCATTATGAGAGAAGTTTCGAACAAAATGATGACCTAGGATTAAATGATATGAAAACAGAAAACTACGAAGAATCATAGCATTAAATGTTGACATTTATTATTTTGCATTTACATAAGTAATAAATAAATATGAATGGAGAATTGTTGTAATTTCGAAAGACTTTATATATTTCATACAATTTTTATTAAAAAATTATACACACACACACTTAAGAAATTAAAATTAATATACTGGCTCTGGTGTTTGCGTTTTAAGAATACAGAAACGACTCTTGATAATTATTCTCTCTTTAGAATATTTATCTTCTGGTGAAAATCGAGCTAGAAAAATATAAATTTCAATATATATTAGATGCTGGAAATTAAGGAACTAACCTGGATGTGCGGATTGTGTAGGCTTTCCATAGGGATCAACTTTCTAAAATATAATTACATCAGCATAACATAGTATTCTTATTGAGATTTAATTTACCTTTAAAGTATATATTCGTTTGCCACTTTCGTCAAGATAATACATTAAATACATTGCTACTCTTTCTACTTGCAAAATACCAATCCACACTAGGAAAACAAGTAATATAATTTGGTTATGTATAACTTCATCTGCTTAAAAGAATTATTGGCACTGTTATAAATATTTATTTTTTCATTTTTATTACATGGATCAAATTAAAAAGAAATAGATTTTGAAGTAAAAAAAAGTTCGCTTTAATAATAAAATTAACAAAAAGTTATAGATACAATAAGTATTTTTTATTCATTGTACATTCAGATATGATTGGCGGCCATAACAGCGATATCTACTGCCGAGTTTGTTAACTAAGGTACTTGTCACCTCTATGGCAGTTATGTCTTATATCAAAGAAAAAATGTTCAATGTTATAGTTAGTTCTTTTTAATAATCTTAATGTTATACAAATTTCTTATACCTTTTTTTTTACTATTTGTATTGATCGTTAACTTATTTATTACGACAGAATATTAATGAGTTTTTAATTAGATCTTAGGGATCGACTGAATGTTTGACGCCGTGGCTATTCATGTTTTGTTAATTTATTATTATTCTTAGAGGAATTTGCATTTATTTTTTCCATTTAAAAAACGCGAATTTGAACAATGGTAAGTATTTGACCTATTGATAGGCCGTCGGAATACTATAAGTAGTTTAGAGCTAATTGGGATTTTTGATGGATTTGTGTTTGTAGGATTCCAAAACCAAAAATGAGAAGGGACGTAATGGGGAAGGTGATGGTGAGGTAAGTATTTGCTTGCATAATAATCGGTCGTTTTAAGTCCATCTTTTACGGATAATTAAGATTATTTTTCATCTAAGCTGTATATGTACTGTTATTCTAGTTTATCATATTACAGTGTAGGATAGTTTGCTTGAAAATGTTACAATTAACCAATTCGAATGTGAATAGACATATTATTTGATTATAGTGCAATACAAGTTATGAAATTTTATATTGCAAATAAAAAGGATGACATTCAGTAGCTTATCTAACATTTGTCATTCTAAAATAATAAAAAACTTTTATAAGGATCAAGAACAATGAATTGCCATAGTTTTATAAATCAGGTTACAATTTCGAATGTGTTTTGAATATATATTTTAATTCGATACCAGAGAAATACATTTGCATTATTAAATATACAAACTAAACTATAATATTGTTTATGAATAGCTGATTATATCATGTACTATACTTCTTGAAAGTTAAAAAAAAGTAATAATTTGATATTTAAATTTGTATATTCTTGTGAGATAGGTGGAAGTTATATAAACTGTACAATATAATACAAATTAGAATATGTAAGATGATACACAATATTCAGATTAGGACTTCAAAATTTGCTAGTTACAAATCCAACACAGTTAGATTTGTAGCTATTTTAAAATTTTCTTAAGTTCATCATCAGTCTGTATATATCTGCTACAGGATGAAAGCTTCTTCAGTATGCTTCCAACTCTCACGGCCCTGAGCTTTCCTCTGCTATTCGCGTCCATAATGTCTTTCAGTCTTCTTCATGGCTGTTCCACTCTAGGATTACCTTGGTCCACCTGTCGTCCTATTGTCTCGCTATATGTCCTACCTACCTCCATTTCAATTCCTTTTTCTTCCAACGATGTCACATACTTTAGTTGGCTCTTTAAACCATGTGTAGAGCTTTCTGTCCCGTCTTGTAATGCCAAGTATACATCTTTCCATTCTTTTCTATGCTACACAAAGTTTTTAAACTGATTGATATGAGTGTCTAGGTTTCACTTCTGTATACCATCACAGAGGCTCCGATCAAAACTTTTCTTTTCAGGCAAACTAGGAGTTTGTTCTTAAACATTATGCTGATCCTGCTAAATGCCAGCCTGCCATATTTAACACGCCGTTCCACTAACTTTGGCGGTTATATGTTGCTATTACTGTAAATAATAATTAGAGAATATAATATCTAAAAGTCGCACATTATTATGAAAAGCCTTTTGATTGACGTAAATTTTATGAAACCATATGTTAGAAAAACAAATTAAGTTACTAGTATTGCATAGTGAAAACTGGTTATAAATTGTATTCAGCATGAGCAAAAAAAACTGCGTATTATGATGTATATGTATCAATGTTTTGATGATGTATTGAATTTAAATGTCAAGAAACTGATTTAACTTAATTCCCGTATTTTTTTGAGTCCCTTCGATATTTATTCTTACAATTACCTCCCAAAGCTGCACAAATCATGTCCTGAGCTTCAGCAGCATTTTTTTTTTAATTGAAAGGCGAAAAGAACGCAGTACTTTAAATATTGCTTTTCAACAACGACATCTTGTCTACGACTGATTTTTCAGGTTATGGCATGGTATGTTGTAAGAAGGATCATTCCTCCTTGTTGGCTTCTATCCATTGCGGATAATTCACCAGCTCATTAAGTGAAGATTAGTCTGGCTTTTAAAGCCATAACTTCGTTACTGTCTATGCAAATTAGAACGTATTACTGTAATCAGGGTGAGAAGGGTGGGCCCCCGCATAAGTGGTGATTCGAAATATGATTGCGTTGGATTACCGCCGGAATCATCCGGCCTGGTTACCAGCGTTCGAAATATGGACGGGAAATCTATAGACGGAATACCGAAATACTACTTTACTGGCCCGCGTCACTACTTTCTCTTGATAAAACTCGCCCAAATAAAATAAAAATATTAAGACATTTCAGCATGCACCTGAATATAATCCGGCGATTGACGCCCGCCTCATTTTACATTATGTGAACACCGTGAAGTACGAGGTGGAAGTGTTTTTTTTTTTCAGGTTATATTCACAGTAAGCTCGTATGTTATACCTCGTTTAGAAGCGAAAAGGTGGCGCTTTAAAATTACTATAATAGGTTCTGCAGTCGATGAAAAGTAGGAACCAAAAAATTGGTGGTCCTTCCCATAACCTGTATTTAAGATCATCATTCAACCGCCTTTTACTGAAAAGTACTTTAAGTGGGATACGCCTTAAAAATATCTTGCTATGTACATGCCCTGGGGTTACTTTCAGAATCTAAGTTGGTTTTTTTTTTCGACACATATATTTGTTCTTGTACTTTGTATTTGTACTTCTGGAACTGGCTCAGGTTTGAATAACACACTGACTGCTAGCCTCGGCATTTTCACTTTCAAAGGGGCGCTGTATGTGATGCTGTATGTGACTATGTATCCAGTAAAAGCTTTTCAGTCAATCCTGTTATCAGAAAATATAATAATTATCCTGTCATTTATATTCATGTCTTTGTCTTTTGACTTTAACTTATGTGACCCACCATGTTTTGTTTGTCTCTTTACTAGAAATGTCAATATATAGAAAAATTGCAGCAAAATAACCAGAAAAAGAATATTCAGTCATCTTAAAATGGAACTACCCCATCCTCCTATAACAAGATAATATTTTGCTTTTGAAGTTGAACAAGTAAAAAAATTTCCATTCGATGCAATTAGCATTTTCATAGAATCAATATCTCCTACGTTTATACTATATTCAACTCCCAATCAAGATTAGGTTGGATTTGGCTCACTAATTAAACCAGATATTGAAAGTAATAATGTTATTTAGTTTTGACGCTAGCATTTGGGCAAAATGAAAATTAATTCTCCTTTTTTTTTGGGGGGAGAGTTCATATATCTGGGATATAAAATATATCCGGCTATATCTGTTAATTACAAATAGTACTAGAACGAATGATTACATTTTTCGGGCACATATTTGGTCGATCGAATGAACTAAAGCAAGGGAGAAATCACTGCAACGATGGAGAAACCAAACTCTTTAGCTTAGTTTACTGCAGTTTGCAACTAGGAATAGTAAGATGGGTAGAAACGTTTGTTAAGTCAGGAATAGTAAATGACACTAGGAGGACTATAAGGTGGTTGGGGCAGCGTTGCCACGTTGTGTTTGGCCAGTGTCTCCCTCACAATTAGTGACGTGTGAGTCGGCGACCTCTCGCAAATTCTCGCGCGTCCTGTGCCATATTCGTCTTCAGCGTTTTCCCGGCCTCCTTTGAATCTTTTATGCCACTTAAAAACACGTATTCTAGACATGGCTTCGTCCTCGTAAGCTCATGGATTATGTGAAAAGTATGCGTAGCGGATTTGTTCAATTTCACGCAAAATTTGATGGCACATCGCTGCTCGATGTTTTCTTGCATCTGGACTCTCAATGCGAACTTAAAACAAAAAACACACGTTCATTTCTTGCACGATCTACGCACTCCAAAGTTTCGAAGACAACTGAGCCAGATTTCGTAGGTTACCTGACATCAGCCACCTCCGATATTGTTTATAAAAACCACCGCCCATCCCTTCTTGGCAGGAATCAGTTCCGATATTTATTGGATTGATTGTTTCTAACACTGTATGTTTTTATTTTTCATTATTTATGTAGATTATATGAAATCTAAAATTTTACTACGGATTTTTTAATTAATGCAGCAATACCCTATTATGCATTATGGTTCCCAGTTAAAATTCAGCTAATATGTGTATCCACAAGGCATTTAGAAATACTTTATTGTACCTTAGTCTTGATTTTGTTGATTTCTTCTCCGAGAGTTTTGTTTTTCCACGTACTTTGTTTTTCAAGAGTCATGAACTAGCCCTGAACTAAAAATCACCCTGGATGTTCTACCTCTTTGTCATCTTTAAGAAGGTTGCTGAGTCATGGTTTCTATATCTATTTTGAAAACATATTTGACGTGCAAATTCCTATATAGTAGTATTAAGAGAGCTGTGCATTCAGAAAGGGACTTAGGTTGCCCGACTAATCTAAGCATATCGAGACTACTGTTGCCAGTTCCGCTGTACTGTTTTTCAGTTAAGCAGTGCTTTTTAAGTGTGTAGTTTAGATATTTGGAGCTTCTGCAGTAGACCAACAACTAGTTTAACATAGTTTCTCTTTCCAATTCATCTTTAATAAGAATGTAGTTTGGAAAGCATTGCAGCAAAATATCCATCAGAAGAAGCCAAGGAGATGAGCTAATAAAGTTATTTAGCTAGCAGGATCCGATGGCGCCACCATAGTAAAAAATTGGATTCCGATTTAAAAATAAATCCGAAAAAAAATTCGAATAAACAATTTTAGCATTGCGTAATCTGAATCGTTGTCGTAGTTAGATTTTTTTCTATTTACACGTTGGGCGGACGATCTCGAGATTTTTGGCAACCATCATTGTTTATGTTTTGGAATGTTCGTGGCTGAATGCAGCGCCGCCCCGATAGCCACGAGAATTTTAAAAAATAATAATAAAACTTTGCTAGCGTACCCCGCGCGTGCAAATGCACCAGTTGGTCTTTTAATTTTGCCGGTGCCCGAAGTGCGAACACCGCCGCGTTTACGATTTAACGTGTGTGTGCGTTTGTGACGCGAAACCTACCCGACGCCAGTCGTTTGTTTATTAAACTAAGAAGAGGAAAGAGGAAAAAACGCCGCCTGGGATCCGCGCACGTCCATCATGGATATAAGTGGTATTTTTAAACGGAGAAAAAAAAGCGTGTACGAAAGGGTAAGCTAAATAAAACTACCTCACACCCAGAAAATTTCAGCAGAAAAGGCCTCTTTATGGCGATAACATAACTTTTCTTTTATTACACATATTTCGTAGTCATGCCAAGAACAAAATTGCAATAACGCTGTCATTCTGACAGTTGCTGTTTTCGCATTTTTTTTTTTTTTTGTTATAAGCCTTGTTAAAATGTCCTTATACTTAATATAAATGAGTCGCTGTAACATTTTTTTTTTCGGTGGCGCACTGCTAAATACGTGGATCGTCGCCGCCCGTTCTAAAAATAAAACGACGGCAACACAACAAAAACAAAAACGTTCTCGAGGAGGGAGGGAGTCGTTGCTTAAAAAAGCTGTTATTGATTTTTGCGAATTTCGTAATTGATTATATTCGATTATAACTTTAAAATTACTTCATGTCAAATTTTTTGTCTTGTTTTGCACGGTGACATGTACGAGTGCTTTTTTTTTCGAATTAAACGACTAACAATGTTTTCAAAGTGTTTTTTTTCGCTTTATCGCCTGAATTGTATGCATAATTATCGCATAGAATTTTTAGGTATTATCGCTTAAATTTTCCATAATTCTATACACAGTTTGCCTAAAAAGAAAATGAACTTTTCTATACTTCTATTTATTTAAAATAAACCGGAATAATTTCAGTTATTATTTAAGCATGTCGTTCAAAGGGGGCCCTAAATCGAGCGAATAAAGTGGATATTGCAATGTATGCAATAGCAAGTTATATAAGTTATATACGAGGTGTGTAAATAAAGTAACGAGACTTGTTCTGTGAAGTTTGATCTGGCAACATTGTTAGCTTCTCGTTTGGATACCAACATCTGATGCCACTGCAGTACGAGTTTGAATCCCTAAAGTCAATTGATGCGAGTAACGACGCGCTATCAAGTTTTGTTTCAGACTTGGGCACGGTGCTACGGAAACAGTGTTTTTTCAAGGGTCCAGGTTTTCAGGTGGTTTAAGGTATTCTCAGGCTGAGATTCGATTAAAGATTAATCCCATAGTGAAATTTTTTTTTCCTTATAATTAAAAAGTTATATCAAATTGAAAATACATTTTTAGCGCATATAATTTCCGCAGTTTATTTCCCCTTAACATTTTAGACAGCTGATACGAGTGTTTTGGTTTTTATCAACTTATTCTTGTTATTATCATCAGTGTATTGATACATTTATTGAAAATGTCAAATCCAATTAGTTATCGTGCCTGTTTCGTACCATTTTGTACGATTTCTAGAAAAACAACTCCCCAAAAAAAATATTTTTTTTGGGGAGTTGTTTTTTGTTTTTTATATGCGCCACAAAATGTTAAACGTCGAAATCAGTGGTTGTACGTACAAGCAGTACGACGTATTAATCCGAAAACATCAACTTTTTACAACCACCTGTCATCAAATATATACGAAAGATTATTATTTATAACATATCAATTTGTTGTTTGAGTATTTATTACCTTCTGAAGCTACACAATCGTGACGTTGAGTGTCTTGAACTTTCCTTAGTTTTTCATTAAAATTAAGGTAATTGTATAAGCTTTACTCAGAACATTATGTTCTGGACATACACATCCTTTCACCGTGCAAACACAATTTTTGCGGTAAAATTGAACATAACCTATAATCTTGTCACCGTAACTTTCGCGTGACACCCTACAAATAATTTAATTATATTTAATAGAAATATTTTGTTCCTTGTTTACATTTACATTATGGTTAAAAAAAACTCAAACTGTTGCTTTAGCACCTAGAACTTCAGCTGAATTGAACCGAATGTCATTTTTGAGAAAATCCGTGACCATAAAAATATTCTCACCAAGTAAAGGGTATTCCATTAAGAGGTTTCGAATGTTGGTAACGAATAAAAGAAACGTTTCATAACATACCTGAAAGTTATTTATGGCAGTGCGAAGCTGGATAGTGTACAATTATACGTGGAATACAACATCATGTCAAATGACCGCCACGACTTCTCTGGCAGCTCACAATTCTTTTGTTGAAATTCTCGATTACTGCTGAACACATTTGCGGAGTTATGTCACGAATTATTCGCCTAATTTCTTCTTTCAACTGTTGAACGGTTTGCGGATTATTTTCGTAAGCTTTGCTCTTCACATAGCCCCACAAAAAATAGTCTAGCGGCGTCAAGTCGCATGACTTTGGTGGCCAATTTACGTCCCCATTCCGGGAGATCAACCTCCTTCCAAACTGTGTACGCAATAAAGTCAATGTTTCACGTGCTGTATGACATGTCGCACCATCTTGTTGGAACCACATATTCTCTAAATCCATGCCCATTATTTGATCCCATAAAAAAACATCAATCATCGTTCGGTATCGTTATCCGTTTACTGTAACAGCTCGTTCATCTTCATCTTCAAAAAAATACGGTCCAATGATACCCTCACCCCAAAAACCGCACCAAACTGTGACACGTTGAGCATGCATCGGGTTTTGTGGATTTCTCTAGGATTTTCATTGCCCCAGATGCGACAATTTTGTTTCTTCAACAAAAAACATTTATTTCAACAAAATAATTGTGAGCTGCCAGAGAAGTCGTGGCGGTCATTTGACAGATGTTGTATTCCACGTACAATTGTACACTATCCAGCTTCGCACTGCCATAAATAACTTTCAGGTATGTTATGAAACGTTTCTTTTATTCGTTACCAACATTCGAAACCTCTTAATGGAATACCCTTTATATTATAAGAGTTGGCCTTTATGAACCCTTTATCACGCATTACTGAATTAAATTAGTAACCGACAATATATGTTTTGCACTAAACTTCAATACTTTTGACAGTATATACACAAGAAAAAGCCATTGACAGTACTTCCGTGAAACCACTTTAACATAATGATGTCACAGACATGGCAGCCAATCGTGGCACTTTCGTTCGTGATTTTATTTTAAATTTTATATATTTTAATTCATTAATAATTAATCGCAAACAATTTAAAAAAAGTTTTTTCGCATCGATTATCAATATTATTTATGACAAAGTTTTAAAATAAAGTAAAAGGTATACAACTTTGCTCCCGCCGATTTATTTTCAATTGTAAAAAACCGGTTGTACATTTATGATTCAAAGTATTGTCCATCCTTGACTACACTCTGTCCCATCTTTCAGGCAGCATTCGAAAACCGCGTTAAAAAAACTGGTCATCTTTTGAAGCGATCCACGAATCGATCGAATTCTTGACTTCTACATAAGACCGGAAGTGCTGGTCAGCCAGGCCTTGTGCCATCGATCGAAACAGGTGATAGTCAGAGGGAACAACGTCTGGAGAATACGGCGGGTGGGGTAGGACTTCCCATTTCAGCGTTTCCAAGTATGTTTTGACCACTTTCGTAACATGGGGCCAAGCATTGTCATGCTGCAAAATCACTTTATCGTGTCTTTCGCTGTATTACGGCCGTAAGCGTGGCCAGGATATCCCCATGATTTTCGACGCTTGGGATTATCGTAATAAATCCATTTTTCATCCCCAGCCACAATGCGATGCAGAAATCCCTCCCATTTTTGCCTTTCAAGCAACTGTTCACAAGCAAACAAACGACGTTCAACATCTCGCGGTTTCAACTCGTATGGCACACAATAGCCTTGCTTTTGGGTCATTTCCAGATCATTGAAGCGTTTTGAAATTGCTTGTTGAGTCACTACCTCTGATCTTGCCAACTCTTCTTAACTTTGACACGAGTCTTCATTAAGTAATGCCTCTATTCTTCATCTTCAAGAACTTTCGCTCTTCCACCGCTCTTCGACGTGAAAATCACCCCTCTTGAAACGTTGAAACTACTCATGACACGTTCTTTCACTCAGCGGCCTCACTATAAGTGTCTGAGAGCCTTCAGTGAGCCTCACTCGCAGGTTTCTTCATATTAAATAAATAAATTAATATTTTCCGCAAATGATGAGAATTTGGTTCATAAACTGACATTTTTAATCGCGAATAACTTTATGATGTAAACACAAAGCGACTACTGGTGCTATGGGGTTATATTTATAAGATGCGCAAAGGTATTGCATACAGTCTATGATGTATTTTTTCGACGACTATTTACCGCTAAGGCCATCTATAAGAAAACGGCGGGAGCAAAGTTTTATACCTTTTAAAAAAATCGATAATTATTTTTTATTCAAACACCCAATTGTAAAAAAATTATGAAACTACCCATGTTTTTAAGTGGCAGAAGGCTGAGACTCTATTAAATATGAACCAACATGAAAGACACTAGATATAACCCCGCATTTTTACCGAGTAGTTCTTGAAAGACCAAATATCAAAGACATGGTGCTGCATCACGGCTATGCGCCTTGCCACACAGCGATTCATAACGAGTTCTTGTCAAGTAAAAATGTTACTGGCTTCACAGCCTCCTTATTCGCCAAACTTGTATTAATGTGACTTTCCTTTTTCCTAATATTTAAACATGCACCTCAAAGAACACTATTTTGGAACATTGTAGAAAATTGAAAAGACCGTGATCGAAGGCGATGCCATTATCTGAGTTCCAGCACTGTTATGAACAGTAGACAAACCGTATTCAGCGCTGCATGACTTCCTATTACAACTGGTTTGAAGTTGTAATGTGTCGTTACTTTATTTATACACCTCGTATAATAAAGTTGGATAGCATTAAATATCTTATCCGTATATTTTTTCTGATTTAACGTACATTGGATTGTTATATGCCAGATTACCTTGTTATTCTCGCGCTACCATTAGTAACCATTAAAATCATTCATATAATTGATGACGATTTTCTTCTGGAATATTTTCGGTTTTTTTATTATCTCATTTGCCGGTCGTAAACGTACCGCTTGGAATTTATTTTCGGAACTGGACATTTGCGCGCGACAAATCGCAAATTGCGAAATCATATTGCTGTTTTTTAATTAAAAATGAAATTTTAGCGTTTATCGGTGGGATTTTCAGGTTAACGTAAGCGAGTATGACGCTGAACGTAAATTTACAACGAATATAGCTTTGTTCTTTTTTTTAATTGAATGTCTAAATCTACTACCAAGGTATAATAAAGATATTTGGGTTGTTGAGATGTTTTATTATTCACTGTTTATAGTTATTCACTCTTTCGCACCAATGCCGGTTAACGGTACTGTGGGATGGTCATAATTCTCCTGAAAGTTTCCTAGTGCTTGTTCTATGATCTGCAGCCACTGCCTGCAGTCAGATCTTCCTGTGAACGACCTGATCTTCCCGTATCTTCAGGACTCATGACGAACTCTCGGAACTTTTTGAACCAGAGCTGAGTGGTGCGGATTGACGCGGGACCTTCCCCCTCTACTCCGTAAATCTCACGACATCAGTCACTTTGAAACTTTTTTAAAATGTCTTAAAATTACCTAAATTCGCGACTTATTTCACCCATATTTAACGTCTTTGTTTAAAACTGTCAACTGAATACCACCTTGATCAAAAAGTTCCCGGAATGACCACCGTGTGCCGCTCTCAGCCATCCGATTAGAGTTCTGTTTTTTTTTGTTAGGTTGTCGCACCTGTCATTGATATTCCCACCAAATTTCGGCGTCATAGCCTCACATTTGTTAAAGTTACGCCTCCTTGAGTATATCTGCCGTTGTGCGTGTTTTCGATTTTTACTATTTTAAAAATGGAATTGCGTTTGCAACGAGTTTGTATTAAATTTTGCGTTAAAAACGGATTCAGTGGTGCGAGGACCTTGGAAATGTTGAAAAAGCGTTTAGGCAACAATACTCATTGTTTATCAGTGGCACGAACGCTTGAAAAGTGGTCGTGAGTTCGTCGATGATGACAAACGCAGAGGCAGGGCGTTAACATCAAAAACCGACGAAAATCTCGATAAAGTGGAAGAAACGGTGGCCAGTAACGGCAAATTAATCATCAGAGAGCTAGCAGAGGACTTGAACATTGCATATGGACCCGTTCAAGATATTTTAGTTAATGATTTGGGTTTCCCCGTGTTGCAGCAAAGTTGGTGCCGAAAGATCTGAATTTCATACAAAAAAAGGTCCGCGGACCCAACATTTATCAAACTTATTATTACTGGAGACGAGACGTGGGTTCAAGTGAGTGAATGGCGTGCACCCAATGAGTCAAGACTGAAAAAACCACGTCATTTTCAACCGAAAAACAAGGCGATGTTCTCGGTTTTCATGAACTGCAACGGTGTTGTGCATCACGAATTTCTTCCGGAAGATCAAACGGTCAACAAGAAGTATTATTTGGGCGTTATGAGACATTTGTATGAAGCAATTCGCCAAAAAAGAATGGATTTGTGGCCAACCAACTCGTGGAACTTGAACCACGATAACACACCGTCGTCATTATCCGCGATTTTTTTTTTGACCAAGAACGAAACGGAACACCATCCCACAGACATCGAATTCACCTGATTTGGCACTTTGCGACTTCTTTATGTCCAATTGAGTCAAAAAACCACTACGGGGAACGCGTTTTAGCAGCCGAAAGGAGGTTATGGAAAAATCGGAGACGGCTCTGATGACCATGCACAACGAGTATAAAAAATGTTTCGAGGATTGGATCAAGCGCTGGTATAAGTGCGTTACAGTCCATGGGGAGTATTTTGAAAGGGACAATTTTGATGATTTAACTTGTATTTTGTATTTTCTGAATAAATTCCGGAAACTTTTTGATCGAGGTGATATTTCGCAATGGAATCACTTCAATGCTGAAGAACAAATGTTCGTTGTCGGAGTAAAAAGTTGAAATCGGATTAATCATCTGAGGGGTCAAGTACTTTGTCTAGTACTTTGACAGAAATCGAGAGTGCCAGCTGCAAGAGTTCGCTGTTAACTCCTGGTCTCGGGTGGCTGTTGTATGTTTGTTCTTCAAATTAAGTTCTAAGACTAAGATTCGATAAAACAATATGTTCTCAGTCATGCTAGTAACCACGCTGAGTAAGGCCGGATGCTTTCTAAGACGTTTTCTATACTAGGTTAATATATATAGGGTTAATCGATAGTTGGTGACCATGGTTCGGCGCCGACGTTAAGACCTAGCAGTTGGCAGATCTCTTGAAAAAATAAAGGTTTCCTATTATTTCCACTTCTGAAGAATTTGTCACAAAGTTGATATTTGTAGAAATACTTTGTATAATATTCTTGACGTCCCTGTTGTGAGTGCCTACTGAAAGGTATTTTACGTTGGTCGCTCGGTAGACTTCGCCAGAGGCTTAAAGGTTAAGCAGAAAAAAAGGGAATAGCCCGAGAGCGGTCTGACTGGGGTAAATCGTCGGCTAGTGACTGTGGTTTGGAGCCCATGTTAAATTGTAGGTCCAGTTGCTGTAGGTCCACCTGTACTCACTGAGTTGTCGCGTTTCTAACTTAAATGAACTACCTAATTCTACTAACTTAACAGTCATTGATATCCTTATCCATCCTTAGCATGTCATTAGCATCTCTCAGAGTGGTAGTTCTTTATATAAGATTTGGATGGCCTGTTACCGAGGGTAGTCTCAGAATTACCCGACCTAACAAAGAAAACAATAAATTTGGGAAAAAATATCTTTATTTCCCTACATAGCCTCATTTTAGGTCGATGCACTTTTCCCAGAAATGTTCAATAGCTTCGATTCTCTGTTTGTAGTGAGAATCGTCGAGCTCCTCAAAATATCCATCAAGCGCAGACTCCACCTTTTCATTATTGGCAAATCTTTTACGTTTGGAGTTGTTCAAATAATCCTAGAGGGCTAAATCTGGCGAATAGGGTGCGTGAGGAAGCAATTCAAACTCTAACTCATTGATTTTGGCCATCGCGATAACGGATGTGTGAACTCGTGTATTGTCTTGACGAAACAAAACTTTCTTTTTCGCAAAATGTAGCCGTTTTTTCTTAATTTCCACTCACTCAAACGCTGCAATAAGTTTGCACAATACTCGCTGTTAATTGTTTTTCCTTTCTGAAGATATCAATGAAAATTATCTCATGCGCACCCCAAAAAACTGACGTCATGACCTTGTCTGCAGACGGAACTCTCTTCGCTTTCTGAAGCTGATTCTCCCCTTTCAGTTCATTGTTTTCACTGTTCCTTTGTCTCAGGTGTGAAGTAATGGACCCATGTTTCATCAGTGGTTATGAGTCGACGCAAAAACTCGGCCTTATTCCTATGAAACTTCGCCAAACATATTAGATTGAAATATCCTCACGACCCGGTTTTTGTTCCATTGTGAGTAATTGCGGCACATTGTGAGTAATTGCGGCGTATAGATTTTAAATGTCCAAATTTTCAGTCAATATGCGATGTACAACACATTCTGAAATATCTACCATGCCTGCTAGCTCGCGCACTTTCGGTCGACGGTCATCCAATACCATTTTGTAGATTTTCTTCACCATTTCTGGCGTGATCACCTCATTTGGTCGACCACTACGATGTTCGTCTTGGCAACTCGTATGACCTCGTTTAAACTATGCTGCCCAACATTTTACTGTTGTAAACGAAGAAGCAGACTCCCTCAGAGTGGAATTTAACTCCGCTTTGATGTCGGTTGGATTGAGACCTTTCAATTTTTTCCATGTTTACACTGAGAGCGTTCACTATTAATGGCTGCCAAACAAATATTAAATAACGTAGGGTCGTCAAACTTCAAACTTAAGCTTTATAACATTGGTACTTTCTACAATAGTAATTATTTTCAAACAACTGCCATATATATCAGGTCGGGTACTTCTGGCACTACCCTCGTTTACTTGGTGCGCCTGATGTAATAGTACACATTGATAATAGCCTTGAAGTTAAGCCACTGTTCGACCTTCATACTAATGCTAGAAGAATGTGATCTCTAGGTGCCCTTGACGTTATGCTATCGTATATCTATCATCTGTTTCTTTGTGACATCCACTCAAAATTATATGATGGGAAGTAAAGGCTACAAAACCGGTCATGAGAGGATATTGATTCTCTAAGGTGCTAAAAGAAGAATGTATACAATATTGAAGTATTTATAGCAACGTAGCATTATAAAATGTAACCAGCTATGTAACGTTTATCGATATTACTTCTAAATAGACTTTGAGTAGCTCAAACTCTTTATTTTTCTTCTATTCCTTATTATTCTTTTGTAGAATTGAGATCTGCACCGTAATGGTGTGATTTTTAAACATTGATTTTATCCTTTTTGATGGTTTTTCTAAGCCAATTTTGATCAAATCTTGGGTACTCGCCATTCGGTAGGCTTCTCGAGAGACAACACAAATCAGGGGGGATGTCCCGAGGGGCATACTGACCGGGATTAATCGGTGGTTGATGACCGTGGTTTGGAACCCACGTTAAGATGTATAAGTCTAATTCTTCGTATAATGCTTCTAGTAAATTTTCAACTCAATGAAACTATATTATTGGCTACTAAACCTGATTTATGTGGTAATTAACTATCATTTGATCCTTCTAGCCGAAAAACAACCACATTCAGGGCCCTCCTCCGCCCACGCCACTCAACAAAACCAAACTTACCGCTGGTACCATCCAAGGACCACTGATCAAAAAAGATAAACGCCATTCCAGTTCCAGATTCAACATAACCAAAAACAGAGAACTAGAAATGCTACCTCCCCTGAAAGGTAAGTATACATTATTTTATTTACATTTTTTCTGGGCTATTTATATTAATATTAAAAGAAAACTCTTGACATGATTTCAACGAGGTACCACTGACTCCTACGTTTTTTTTAACTGTTTAAAAAAAACAGCGTTTAACATATCCCAGTAAGCGACAAGTAAGGTCCTACATACATACAATAGCATGACCGTCAAAGAAAACTTATTCGCCATATTAACTCGCTGGTCAATTCAATTTTCTTTTATTCAGTGCAAATTCTCGCATCAAGCGAGTTAATTCAGCATCAGAATTAGTGCAGTTGATGTGAGTACTTTTCTATGTGACCCGGTATCGACATGGGGTATTTATGATTTCTTTTTTATTGACTGTGAAGGGTAAACGGCGACATTGTTCGGACGCAAACAGGTGGCGCTTGCGCTTCGGCGGTCCAATATAGGTTACAAGGTTGCCGGTTTGTGACTAATGTAGATTTTTGTCACTGAAATTTAATCATTTGAACATTTGAATCCTCTTAATGTTTTGTTCAGTTATATTTATTCGTTTTGAAATTACCTTGACCTAAATAGATGAAAATTTTAAAGGGAAAGGCTTGATTTTTTACCTTTTACACTTTCAGGTGTAGTTTTCAAGTTTTCCACAAAATCAAGATTCTTTTAACGAACTTTTATGCATTGAATAGTTTTAGTAAGTTTTCTTGTGATCGAGTTTTGTAACTTATTAAAACAAGTAATATATATTTAAACACACTTATGTCAAACCTACAAAATCAACTTCAAAGTCAACAACAAATCAACATCGTTGTGATAAAAATCAACATTACTATTTGATCTATTCCTCATAACTTTTTGGGCTTCACATCACACATATTTTATCTTGTCGAAGTAAATTTTCTTTAAATTTTATCCTAGGGATTCGATTTTGAAGAATATATCATAAATGTTCTGTAGGATTCAAATCCGGGTGCTCCACAAACCATTCTAAAAAATTGACCTAATTTTCTGTAAATCATAATTTGAACAAATTTGTGATATAGAGCATTGACCTTTTGGAATATTTTGTGTCTTGCTGTTAAATAATTCTTTGGTGTCTACATCATCAAACATTTTGAAGATTGATGACTTTGAAGCACTTTTGTTTACTTTATAGAATTTATAAACATTTCACCATCAATAGTTACTGTAATGCAGTTTCGGGTTACTGTTGTGACTTCACTGTGTTATGTATATGAAACTAGATTCCTAATACCCTTGCTATTCTATTGAAAATATTTCTCTTGTAATTCGAAAACTAGTAAAATCTATAAGTTTTCTCAAAATTTGATTTATACCACAGAGCATACTGTTTTTGAGCAATCTTATTCAGCCAAGTGTTGATGCTTTAGAACTCTGATACCTTTGAAATCTTTAGTGTGAAGCCTCAAACTCGAAAAGATTTACTACTACACACCAACTCATTGTTGGTATCATCAGGAAATGATTCAATTGAGATGACCAATAATTTCGACCGAAGCTGTCTACTTGATCATTATATTGTATGGGTGTTTATATATATATATATATATATATATATATATATATATATATATATATATATATATATATATATATATATATATATATATATATATAAATATATATAAATATAATATATATATATATATATATATATATATATATATATATATATATATATATATATATATATATATAAAGCCCTGCGCATGGATCAGGGAACAAACAAAAGTCTGTGACATCATTGGAAGAGTAAAACAGTTGAAATGGAGATGGGCAGGCCATATAGCGAGGCGATGGGACGAAAGATGGACCAAGGCAATCCTGGAGTGGATACCGCTTGATCGCAAACGTCCGCGAAGAAGACCGAAAGCACGATGGATTGATGACATCGTTAAGTATATTGGACCCGAGTGGCAGAGGAAAGCCCAGGACCGTGAAGGTTGGAAGCATGCTGAAGAGGCCTTCATCCCTGCAGTGGATCGATGCGGGCTAATGATGATGATGATGATATATATATATATATATATATATATATATATATATATATATATATATATATATATATATATATATAACACACATGTTTTCGCCGACTTCCCGTCGGATGGCGTCGTCGGCGAAAACATGTGTAAACACTTATACACACATGTTTTCGCCGACTTCCCGTCGGATGGCGTATGTATATATGTAGTATTACATTTTTTTTGGACTGCGTCCAATGAGACTGTGTGGCTGTGGATGGAGTCTCCCTATTCTTGCTGGTAGGGTATATGTCGGCGCCCTGAAAAGTCTGAACATCGAGAGACGAAACATATGTCGTCCAGTTGAAGGGATGGGTGGGACTCGTTCCCAATCAAGCAACCAACAAAAATGTTCATTTAGGCGGAGGCGTAGGTTGTTGTATGTTCCACATGAGATTGTGGAACCCAACGGTTGGGTGTGTGATGACACTCAGCTACTGCTGTCTCATTGGACGCAATCCAAGAAAATCTAATACTACATAAATAAGCCATTCGACAGGAAGTCGGTGAAACATGTGTGCGTACTGTTTCACGGATGGAAAAACTTTTCCGGAAATACATCCGGTTGTCGAATTGGTTCCTATTGGGAGCTTGCAGATGTTCATTTAGTGGGAGACGCAGTTTGTTGTATGTTCCACATGAGATTGTGGAACCCAACGGTTGGGTGTGTGATGACACTCAGCTACTGCTGTCTCATTGGACGCAGTCCAAGAAAATCTAATACTACATACATAAGCCATCCGACGGGAAGTCGGCGAAAACATGTGTGCGTACTGTTTCACGGATGGAAAAACATGTATTGGGTTTTTTTTTTCCGGGAATACATCCAGTTGTCGAGTTGGTCCCTGTTGGGAGCTTGCAGCAGTTTCGCCAAAATCTCATTTGGCATCTTCAGTGCCTTACTATCGCGAGGTTCGTGACTTTTTGAGAGAGGCCGGTTTGCCGTGTGATATTTATATCTTAATATCACATGACAAACCGATCATAACTCGACAACCGGATGTACTTCCAGAAAAAAACCCTATATATTTATATATATATATATATATATATATATATATATATATATATATATATATATATATATATATATATATATATGTATATATATATATATATATATATATATATATATATATATATATATATATATATATATATATATATATATATATATATGTATATATATATATATGTATATATATATATATATATATATATATATATATATATATATATATATATATATATATATATATATGTATATATATGTATATATATATATATATATATATATATATATATATATATATATATATATATATATATATATATATATATATATGTATATATATATATATATATGTATATATATATATATATATATATATATATATATATATATATATATATATATATAAATATCCGTTCTTCATCAATTCTATAGCATTTGTTACTTCCTCCACTAGGATATCTGGCATTTGTTCTTCCGTGGGTATTGCTGTCCCTGACTGGCTCTGATCTTCATATAACTGGGAATAAAACTTTCTGACAATATCTAACATTTGGGTACGCGCCCTGCACACTGTGCCATCCTCACGCTTTAAAGCATATATTTGCGTTCTTTTGTTTCTCAGCTTCTGTTTAGCTTTGTTAATTCCTTTGTTTTCTTCCAGGGTTTTTTGCACTAGCTGCATATTGAATCGGCGCGTATACTCTCTGATACGTTTTCTTATAGTTTTGCAGAGCTCAGTGTACTTGACCCTTCCAAAAGGACTACCTGCATTTCTCATTGCTCGCCGTTTCTGCATTAAATCAATGGTCTCACTGGAGATTTTTGTTTGTTTGAGACATTTTTCTTTTGGTGTTATTGAAGCAGCCGTTTGAAGTACATTGTTGGCGATTTCTTCATATTGAACTGATATTTCCACCTCCTCTGGATCTTGTAACGTAGCAAACCGATTTAACAAAGCAATCTCAAAATCGCTTCCTCTCTCCAGCAGTTTTCCAGAACCCACCTTGCCCTTCTTTGATCTTATCATTCTTTCGCACTCTTTTCGACAGTCAATCCGAACCCTTGCTCGTACCATTCGGTGGTCACTTCCAACATTAAAATTGTTAAGGACAGTACAATTGGTAAATATTGTTTTATCGTTGGTCATGATGTAGTCAATTTCGCTTGTGAGCCCAGATGGACTTTTCCATGTCCATTTTCTGCTGATATTTTTCTTATAGAATGAATTCATAATATATAGTTCTTGTCCTTCAGCAAAATCAACTAATCTATCACCTCTATTGTCTCGCTCACCAGTTCCATATGGGCCAGTTGCATTTTCGTCCGTTCTTGTTGTTCCAATTCTGGCATTAAAATCACCCATCAGGATTTTGTACCTACATTTCTCCTTGTATAAAATCTTGGCCACATCATCATAAAATTCCTCAATTTCCTCATCTTTATGGCTTATAGTTGGTGCATAAGCTTGGACGATTTGAAGCCTAAACTTTTTATTCAGCTGAATGACGCATTGGGCTAATCGGTCGGATGTACTTTCAAATTTTACCACACCGTCCTTCAGCTTTCGATTGATGAGGAATCCAATTCCGCCACATCGGCCATTTTCCGTACTTCGAGTGTAGAGTACGTGTCCAGTTGGTTCCAGTTTGATTAACTCTTCACCCTTTCTTCGTGTTTCACAGAGCCCAATATATGTTGTCAAGTTCGATTAACAGTTCTTGCAATCGGGCCTCTGTTTTCATATATATATATATATATATATATATATATATATATATATATATATATATATATATATATATATATATATATATATATATATATATATATATATATATATATATATATATATCTGTGTGTGTGTGTATGCATGTATGTATGTATGTATGTATGTATATCTAGGTGCTTTGAGACTTCAGAATTTGTAACACTATTTTAAGAAATGACTTCCGAATTGAAATTCGAGTTGGCAACATCGCTGGGGTAATAATCCATACCCTCTTTGTAGTTTTCCCGTTCCCTTTCGTTACAATTTGCAATTCGGGTAGATCAGGGCTGGTGAGTAATTGCTCAGAACATTTTCTCGTAAATTCGGGGCGTAACTCAGATCTGTCCTTTTCGCCACTGAGTATAAAACGTGCGAAAAAGTTCCGCAGTGTCAGCCAATTGGTTGTGTTCGGTATTTTGTCGGAGTGCGAAGGGACGACGCCGGTACAGCTGTTATTAAGTTATTTTGTTTTCCTTTTTTTGCCGGATCCAAGTAGGTTTGCCAAATTCTAATACTTTACTTTTGTTTTATTTTTTTTATATTTATTGTATAACATACAGGGTGTGGTATGTTGTGTACAGTATGTAATGTTTGTATTGCATCATTATTGCTGTTGGATTTGTAGTTGTATCGTGCCATGGAATTGCAATTCTAGATATACTTTCTGTTTCAATTTTTAACACTGCCATTTATAAACTAATCATAAGATTGATGTATTGAAAAAAGTTATCAGCGAAACAGACACAGACGTAAATGTAGCAGTGATAAATCTAGAAAAACAGATAGTAGGATATATAAATGACCTAAACATATTGACACAATTGAAAATATCACTAAGACATACTTACGTTGAAACAAATGTGAAAGCCAAAAAAGATATAGAACGAAATATAGACAAACAGAGGTGATGGAAAAGAATATTTTTATTTAAGAAGAGAACAGAACGTGATAATTCGCGATGACAACATTGAAGTTGGTGAAGGCATTTACGTATCTGGGAAACAAACTAGACGAAAACACAGTTGAAATTTATAAAACTCATTCGGCCGTTAGTCACTTATGGCTGCGAGACGTGGACCTTCATAAAGAAAACAAGAGATGCTGGCAATATTTGAAAGAAGAATATTCGAGAATTTTTAGTGCTTTGAATGATAATGGAAATTGGACTCACTGTATAACCAGAGGAAGAAGAAGATAAAAGCACTTCCTGGGCCGCATTACGGCTTGCGATTTCTGACTTGGACAGAATGGAAACGAGTGCTCAGACATCTCATCACTGCCGATGATAAGTGAATTATATACGATCACATTGGTAGAGAAAGATCACGCTTAAGGCCAGATGAACCTGTCCAGAGAATCTCAAAATCTGAAACTTATACTAAGTCATTTCTATTATTATTTTATTGCTAAACGAAGCAATCTACCGGAAGAAGTTTGAAGTTATACAATAGAAAGGACGTTTTAGTATGTCCATCCTATAGTTCAGTTCTTGCATCCTCAGAAAATAATATGTTTAGAAATTTGCAATATTCTATACGGCGTATATATACCAGTATTTTAATGACAAGGTAGAATGCCAATAGAGACAGTCGAAACCATAAAGCTGTGTTTTATAGATATTTCGAAAGCATTAGACTCGGTAAATAGAAGTCAGATTTGGAAAATACCGGATAAATATAATGTAAATAAGGAAATAATTAGAAGTATCTCAAATCTGTACAAGGAAACAGCATACTATGCGCGAACAAAAAAGGTTCACACCTGCATCTGGAGTGAGAGAGGCAGACAAAATTAAATCCCTATCTATTTAACATAGTAATGAACATAGAAAACAACATGGGGGTATTTTAATCTAGAAAGGATACAAATTAATCATTTGGCTTTTACGGATGACAGTACTGCTTGCGAAAAGGGAAAAAGACCTACAGTATAACTTAAATGTATGGTATGAGGAGTTGGGCAAAGGTCAACTGGCAATAAACTGAAGTAAGACAAAAATAATGGTGGTATCGAGAAAATAGAAGAACAAAGAAACTAGATTGGAAAACATAGAGTTGGAACAAGTTAAACAATTTAAATACTTAGGAATTAGCAGAAAATGGAAAGATAGACATAGAAGAAAGGTTAAAAGCCAACACCAGATTATGTATATAATTCGCTAATTAAAAAGGTATTTAACAAGACAGCAATGAAAACAGATACTAAGATTAGAGTACATAATACACCATACATCCCAACTTTGACGTATGCCTCCGAAATGTGGAAGCTAAATGAACATCAGAAGGGAAAAATACAGGCCTGTGAGATTGAGAAGAATTATAGGACTAACTCTGAGGGTCCGAGTATCAAACAAGGAAATTAGGGGTAAAATGAGTAGAAAAAAGGAATGGGAAATGCACTGCGATAGTTTGGACATGTATGCAGAGTACCTTAAACGAGACTGGCCCAGAAAGTGTGAAAAATGAGAAAAACTGAAACACAAGGGGTAGACCACGCAAGAAGTGGAACGATGAGAAGGTCGAAGAACTTACGAGAGATAAACGGTAGTGGAGGAAGAGAGGCGATTAAGAAACCTTAACTCAACACTGACAATGACCGGTAAACGAGTATAGGTTATGATGATGATGAAAAAACGAGATAAATATTTTTCAAATTAATAAAATTGATCAAAACTAGTACACATAATTGTAAATACAATAATAATGAATTGACATCAATAAAACCTTTGTGGAATTATTTTTAGCCAATCATACCAAAGGGCTACTAATTTCGCCTACAGCTCGACCCTCGTCCAAAAGGCCACCAGATGCTTTAAATATATGCCTCGTTTCACCTTTTTTTTGTTCTTAAATGGAAACGCGGTAGAACTATTGATTGCCACTTGAAGCGTTTGGCTCGTCGTTGTAACGAACAAACTGCAAAACTCTGAATACGTTTTAATAACTCGATTATTAAAAGATTAGGAATTGTTTATTTAAATTTTTGATAATGTTAGCTGGGCGACGAAAAAAAGTCAACCTTTAATTAGTATATTTCTGGAGTGGAGAAAAATCGGCCAGAAACGTAACATGTATCCTGCTATAAATTTTGTTTATAAATTTTATTGGTATTGTGCGTGAGACCATCCCGTTCGTTATTCAGGTCAGTGATGGGCGTCATATATAGTGTGATATATACGTTATGTAAAAGAAAATGATGATAATGCAAAGATAAATTGTAAGTTTTACTTTCTGCGTCTTAAAGCAAGTATTTTGTGTGTTTAAATCAAAAATCTCCGGTAGAATTTAGTAAAGGACATAGTGAAAGGCCTTGAACAACAGTAGAACTTTTTTTAAGTTTGGGGCTTAACTTCTTACTCTCTTATTGCATTTTTGTAGATAGTTTTTTGTTTCTGTCGATATATTTTCATATTCTGAATGTGATAACAATCAAAATATTCCAAAACGGACGTAACTGCCTTGCCGATTTCGGTAGTTACTTTTGTTTTTACAGATTTATGAAATAACGTTATATTTTAAAAGTGATGCTTTAATCTGGAGAATATTTAGATCCGGGACATGTGAGCTACCGTTCAAAGGTTCTTTATTTACTTGCTTTTATCATCTTAAGAATCACTGTGTCATTTGACAGGTAGTTTGCTTAACGAATCCTGTTTGTGACGTGAAATGTAATGTTTATTTCGCAACCTTTGTCCAGTAGTGATAGGGTAGGGCGCCAAAAAGTTGTTCATTACTCTAATAAAATCCTTTGACATGAAAATCAATATCAATTCTTCTATTGGAACCTTTGGAGTGAAACACTAAACTTGGAGAGATTTGCCACTAAAAACCAAATCACTTTTTTTAAACTTCTCGACGTATGTTTCGCTAACCATGTTAGCATCATCAGGAGATGATTTAATCTTTTAATATTTTTTAATCTGATTAAATCATCTCCTACTGATGCTATCATGGTTAGCGAAACGTACGTCGAGAAGTTCAAAAAATGATTTGGTACTTAGTGGTAAATCTCGCCCAAGTTTAATGAAACTCAAGATCTATAAAACACTCATTCGGCTAGGCCGGTAGGAAACCATCATAAAGAAAAATAGAAGAGATGCTTGTGGTATATGAAAGAAGACTATTCAGAAGAATTTTTGAAAGATGCACTGGAGGGATACGATTCGATAACGATCAAGATGTTGAGGACTTCATGCGCAATGGGCTGATGACCTAAACTCAAAGTTTCTACGAGCAAGGACTGAAGTTTCTAAGAACGTGGAGGAGACTATGTCGAAAAATGATCAATAGTTGTTTTGCAATATTTTATAAATAATAAATATGTAAGAACAATATACGCATATTCCTAAGTTTGCGATTGATTTGGTAAATTTAAAGAAGACTGGACTTCTTCCTACTCGCCTTATCTGGCACTGCGTGACTATTATTTGTTCTGAAAAGTCTAAAATTAATTGAGAAAGAGACTCATTACGGTGACATCTTTGATTGAATTCGTCATAACCACAGTATTGTGCTAGTTGTGAAAATGAAAACTGAAGAAGTCTATTTTTTTCTTAGAGCAAGTCAGATTTATTTTTAGACCACTTGGGGTTGTATATCGCACTAGCATCAAATAAATATACGTGATTCTTAATTTTTCTGAGCCTTACAGTGAAACAACACGTAATTAGGGAGATGCTTGTCAACATATTGAACATATCAACGCGGTACATTTGAACTACTATGCAAGTGTTACTAAATCAATATATTTAACTTGTCTAGGCGACCCAATCATTTATGAAAATGTCCATATATGTTGCAAATATATCTATACTTCTTAAATATACGATAAACATCGTTTATTTATTATAAGTAGTTGCTAGTATATTATCAGACAAAAGTCTAGACTGTATTGAATGATTTGCAGTATTGAGCAGACTAATTATTGACGTCAGCGAGTAAACTAAGAAAACGAAAGTCATTCTGTGATCTGTTATCATTCCCAGGGAGAGAATTGAAGGTGTATGCACTCCCAAGGCGGATGAATCCTACTCCCTCTCACCATCCATTCCCAATACCACGAATCAACCCCCACCTTCTGCCTATATCCGTTATCAATATCATTTCCTTTACCACAATCCCTCTCATCGCTATGCTTCGGTGAACAGGATGGTTCATTCTTCCGCCTTCTATCAGCAGGTACAATAATTTTGATTTACTCTGACATGAATAACAATATAATTACATGATTTAAGGGTTGGCAACCCTACCCGTATACCCAATCAGTGGGAGGTATTCCGAAATCTCCATCCTTCCATAGCGGCCTTGATCTCTTAGTTGCCTCAGCTAGTGTGGACTCGCTCAAATCCCAAACAATGGACGATTTAAAAAACATGGCGGAATCTCCGGGATTCACTCAAAACGGTTTGACATCAAAGGAGTTTTATGGTTAGTGATTACTGACTTAATAGTTGGCAGTGATATGGGGTTATTCAAGTTCGGTGTCGCCAATAACACATTCTAAAGAACACTTTAGTGTGTTTGGACTTATTTAAACGCGATTCTGCTAAGTTTCTTCACGTTTTATAACAATAGATGAAATATGGATTCACGATTACGCGAGAGAAACAATAGCAGTTGAAAACCTTGGTGAGAGCAGGTAAGAGTGTACGAATGAAAGCGAAAACGGGTATCATCTGCAGGAAAAGTCGTGGCTACCGTTTTCTTGGATTATCTTGGTGTGGTGCTTATAGACTCTAGCAAAAGGCAGCACCATCACCGCGGAATATTACTCTTCATTAGTGAATCAACCGAAGGGTGCTATTCAGGCTAAACGTCTACATCTGGCTAAAATAAGTGCTCTTTCACCACGATAATGTTCCTTCGCGCACTTCTCAAGTTGTTGCTGCGAAACCCCATGACTTACACTTTGAAGTATTTCCGCATTTAACACATAACTCAATAAGTTTATAGGATGGCATATAGATGTCACCACTATTGACAAATCCATATGATTTTTAGGAAGTATTAACCTTCAAATGATACGTGTCAAAGTTTCATGACAATCTGAAGTTTAGTTGACAAGTTAGAGTGGTTTTACAGGCTCTTACGGAAATGTTATTCGGACTCTGCTTCATCGAGACAAATGGTAGAGAAGTGATTTGCTGATTTTAAACGCGAGCATACAAATAGCGATGATGCTGAACGCCCTGATCGCCCAAATTAGGCAGTTATTCCAAAAATCATAAAATCAGTCCACAAAATAGTTTTGGCCAATTGTAAATTGAAGTTATGTGAGATAGCTGACACTTTTGAAGATATCATAAGGCAGTGTATTCACCATTTTGCATTAACATTTGTCCATGAGAAAGTTATGTTTGAAGCGGATACCGCTTTCCATAAAACATGTATCCATCATCACAATCCACAGTCAAATCGGCAGCCAGCTGAGCGAACAGCAACTGGCGAAAGCCGTTCAAAGCGAGCAAAAACGTAAATGTTTTAGCATCCGTAATTTGGGATGCCCAAGGTATTTTATTAATTGATCACCTTGACAAAGGAAGAACCATCAATAGCGAATATTATATGGCGTTATTGGTGCGCTTGAAGGAAGAAATTGCGAAAAAACGACACCAATTGTAGAAGAAAAAATTGCTCTTTCATCAGGATAATACACCGTGTCACAAGTGCAAAACAACAATGGCAAAATTGTATGAATTTCACTTTGAATTACTTCCCCATCGACCGTATTCTCCGGATCTGGATATCAGCGACTACTACCTGTTTGCAGACCTAAAAAGAAAGCTCCAGAGAAAGGGATTTGGCTCCAATGCAGAAGTGATTGCCGAAACTGAAGCCTATTTAGAGACCAAAGATAAATCGTTCTACAAAAAAGGCACCGACATATTAGAGAAGCATTGGAATCAATGTGTCACTCTTGAAGGAGACTATGTAGATGAATAAAGTCAAATTTTGCCTAAAAGTTGTTGTTTTATTAGTCATCTTAGGAGATATTAACTTGAGTAATGTGTTATGTATGCGCCAGATTTGGCGCCTAGTGATTTATTCCTGATACAAAACGCCTTGCATTCAGCTACGCTGTGCAATTTAATTTCTTCTAGGTAGATTAAAATATACAGAAGTATAGGAAGCCAAGGTTAGCCAAACTGTTTTAAAGTGATGTATTGAAAAATGTGACACCAAATTTGGATAATTCTATACAGTATCACGTGTTGTAATTTTCGAATTTATGCTAACTGCACTAATTTTGAATCTCCAAATTAAATTGATTTATTTAAGGCTTGAATGGGACTGATCCAGTACCATCAGCGGAGCCCGCCAAAACTGGTATAGATCGAAACACGATGCCTGTAACTGGGTTGAGAGTTTCCGTTATCGAAAAACCAACACCCATTAAACAATTATCTCTTTTGAAAGGTATTATTCGGTTTTACATGTCAAGTGTTTTTATAATGAATATATGCCCGTCACATATTTACTTGAAATAAACGATAATGTTAAAATTATGATTTTTAGAAGCTGCACCTTCTGAACGCGAGGAACTATTCATCCAGAAATTAAGACAGTGCTGCGTTCTGTTCGATTTTGCCTCTGATCCTTTATCAGATTTAAAATGGAAGGAGATCAAAAGAACTGCCTTAATAGAGATGGTAGATTTTGTCACTCAGAATAAAGGTGTCATCACCGAAAGTGTTTATCCAGAAGCTGTCAACATGGTAAAGGCCGTTTTTATATAGATCTGAAAATTCAAAAATGTAACATGCTTCACTTTTAGTTTGCTGTGAATCTGTTTCGAACTTTACCACCGTCATCCAATCCCAATGGAGCCGAATTTGATCCGGAAGAGGACGAGCCTACCTTGGAGGCAGCCTGGCCCCACCTACAATTAGTCTACGAATTGTTCTTGCGAGTGTTGGAGGCACCGGATTTTCAGGCGAACATCGCCAAGCGTTACATCGATCATAAATTCGTTCTCCAGCTTCTTGATCTGTTCGACTCTGAGGATCCTCGCGAAAGAGATTTGTTAAAGACAACTTTACATCGGATATACGGCAAATTTTTAGGTTTAAGGGCATTTATTAGGAAGCAAATCAATAATGTGTTTTATAGGTGAGTTAAAATTTGCCATTTTATTTACTTCACCACACTAACTAATTCAAACCAATATTCACAGTTGCTAATATCAACAATATTTTGTTCATCTCTCTAAACAAGTTTTCTGTTCCCTTTTCGTAAAAATATTCTTTAAATGCGGGTTTTTTTGATAGCTGCTACAGAAGGAAATTGTTTTCTACAAAGAAAACATTCCGTAAATCTGAAAAGATGGTAATATGACGGTGCAATGTCAAAAGAATTTGGTGGATGGGGAAGTACTTCTCAGTCTTTTTGATTTTTTTCTTGGATGGTTCTGTCACTATGAGGTCTTGCATTGTCGTGTTGCAATCCTGAGCGTTTTTGAATCCAAGCCATGTTTAGTCTCTCAAGTTGAGTACAATAATATACAGCCCTTATGATTTCACTAAGATTCAAAACCCCATAGTGAATAATTCCTGTAAAATCCCACAATATTGCTAATAACAATTTTTAAGGTGAAGACCTGGTTTTGGAGTGGGCAAAAGGGTTGGCATGGTGTTAATCATTGTCTTTTCTTCTGTGTATTGCAGTATAGCAATTTTTTGAAAAAACAATCTATACCCAACCTGGACAGAAGTGCACTGCAAATGGTTTCACATTGAATTTTGTTTTCAACTGAAGGTTGATATGACATTCCATCTCTTGGCACTTTTCACAGTTGTTTTAAACACCGATTTATTCTAGACCAAGAAGTTTTTAGCTTTAGGTCTAACTCTTGCATGGTTTGTTTGGGCCCAGCTTCAATTTCAGCCAATAAATCCTTATCAGGTTCAAAAAATCTTCCTTATATCGTCGAAAAGATTGAAGGCAGCGTTCTAATTTTTTTAAAACCAAAGCTGACATGCTCTGCTATTAAAGGCATAGGATAAATGGTATCAGTGACATTGTTATATTTTTGAAACTCATAAAGCATCAAATGTCTAATATGGAACTTATCCACGCTTTGCTCTTCAATTCTTATAGGGACCACTAAGTACACTAAATATCAATATATTTAACTAGAATATATGTTATGTTAAATTAAGGGAGAAATCCCTTTAGATGCCTAAAAATTACTCATTTTTTATCCTAAAAAGTAGTTTATTTACAGGAAATCTTTTAAAACTGTAGGTATATCCTTCCGATAATGATATAGAGAAAAGCCTCCCAAAGTTTCAGCCAAATCTATCAATAATTTTTTGAGTTATAGAGCGAGCAGTTTTTGAAAACACAGTTTCGAGATAATCGCCTTTAAAGTTTCAGTACGATAAAACGATTAGTTTTAGTGACTTACCGATGAATCAGCGATCCCAGGTGCATATAATAGATCTTCAGCCTCTTCGAAAAGCGGGGTTTTTCAACCTGCTGCTGTTGTCGGGTTGTACGAGCTGCTTTGTATCGGAAAAACTCCTCCGATTGTCTTGTTAATCGCGCCTCATCGGTGGTTTTGGCGAAAATTTTGGCATAGGTACCAATACTTATACTTACTTACACTTACTATACATACAAATACACTTGTACTTGGCCCGAAACTTTCTCCTTGTTTATCAGTAAAATGATTACCTTGATAATGTCTTTTTGTAGATTTTTTTTCGAGTGATATTATATAAGAACATAAAAAGATATCTTAAATAATATAAAAAGCACCGGAATGTCTACACATCGAATTAAAAACTGTCATTTTTTGGATTAAACGATGTTAAATTATTATATTCAGAAAAGAAAAGTAAAAAATTAGACCTACTAGAAATACTGGAAATAAAAATATCCTTAAGGAATGGTCATATAATAACCACGAGTGACCAGCTAAATTTCGAAAACACCCCGGTAATAGATAAGATCATATTGTAATTGAATAGCCCGGTTTTTACCTACTGATATTTACAGCTTAGCATCTATGGTTTGGATGCGCTGTAGCCTAACGCCTCAGAGCTCATTCGAAGCAGTGCATTCATCGTGGTAACATCGGTTATGTACTGTACATTCGCAGAATTCTTCGTTCTCTGTCTCTATTAGACAGTGACACACTCACTCGTTGGCGCATCTCAGAGCCCAAGATGCTGATTAAACTGTCTGAGTCGCGATATGCGGGCTCCGGGACGCTCGGCTGTATATGCGAAAACTCCGTAAATATTTAATATTTTTATTTTTCCTCGTGCCAATATACTGTTAATATATTATATTATCGAAATGTGAAAACAAAATCGATTTTTAAAAATTTCTAAAGGGATTTTCCCCCTTAAATTAAATTATTGTCACTAGATGAAAAAAATGAAAACAACATTACCTATGGGTAATATTTTTTCAGGTTTATTTACGAAACAGAACATCATAATGGAATAGCTGAATTATTAGAAATCTTAGGATCCATCATCAACGGGTTCGCGCTTCCCCTTAAAGAGGAACATAAAGTGTTTTTACTGCGCGTGTTGATGCCACTTCACAAAGTTAAATCGCTTTCCGTATACCATCCTCAATTAGCCTATTGTGTCGTTCAATTTCTCGAAAAGGACCCATCGTTAACTCAACCAGTGATCAGAAGTTTGTTGAAATACTGGCCAAAAACTCATAGCCCTAAAGAAGTTATGTTTTTAAACGAATTAGAAGAAATTCTAGATGTGATTGAACCTGCAGAATTCCAAAAGGTACTGACGGTACTGTTATCAGAGGAAAATTGTGTTAAAATGTGTTGTTGCAGATTATGGTACCTTTGTTTCGCCAGTTGGCTAAATGCGTCAGTTCGCCCCATTTCCAGGTAGCAGAGCGAGCGTTGTACTATTGGAATAACGAATATGTGATGTCTCTGGTTGCTGAGAATGCTACCGAAATACTACCATTAATGTTCCCCAGTCTGTATAAGAACTCGAAAACCCACTGGAATAAAACCATTCACGGCCTGATCTACAACGCCCTCAAATTATTCATGGAAATGAATCAGAAGTTGTTCGATGAATGCACTCAACAGTATCGACAAGAGAGACAAAAGTAGGTGGAATTCACTAAAATAGTAAGTAATGATACCAAAAGTTTATTGTTTTAGGGAAAAAGAACGCCAGAATCATCGTTTAGAACTGTGGGGTAGGGTGGAATCTCTTGCCATGTGCAGGCCAGAATATGATATAATCAGACAAAAAAATATTGGTGATTGTAACAATTTGATTACCAGTCCTGAAGGAGAAGATGATGTTAATTTGGACAATTTAGAGCAAGAAGCGCTAGAGGTAATTTCCAATATGCGTTTTGCGTACATCTCTGATGTATTTATACATAGTTTATAAATGTTTTATAGCTTTGCGCTGCTAGTGCTAATTTTGAAACATTTTTCCTTATCGATCATCGTTTTATTATTAGATTTATTTTCCTAATGTTTTATTCTCGATTACTGTGATTTACCAACTTGAGTCACGCACAGTTTTGCGAATTAACTACCCACAACGGCTATACGATTCAGTCATATCTTACTTTGCAACATTATTGATTATTAAATGTTCAAAATGTAGATGCGGTACATTTGAACTACTTTACAGGGTCGCTCCAAAAAATACTCGATCTAACAACCAGACGGAATTTCTGAGTGACAGTATTCGTAATAAGTTATAATATTTTTTCAGTATTATAACAGATGAACAAATACTACTGTGATCAAAAAGTAACTTTTAAAATAAAATACAAAGTAATTATTTATTCATTCAAATATATTTCGTCTTTTTCAAAATCGTCCCGTGTCACTGCAATACACTTATTCTAACGTTTTTTTTTTCCAGTATTTGAGATAGTTTTCATGGCAGCTTCTGGTCAAAGCGGTAGCATACTCTCTTGAATAGCTTCTGTGGATTCAAAACGGCGTCCACGAAGTGGTTTGTTTGATCTTTAGCGAAAAATTAACGAATAATTCTTGCGGTGTGTAATGGTGTTTTATCGTGATGCAAGAACTACGTATTGTTTTGCCGCACATTTAGATTTTTGTTCGAATTGACTCTAATAATCGGCGACTACTCTGTACAAGATTTCTTTATTGGTCGACGTGGAGGATCTTCTTGAACGATGTTCATCTTCAACTGCTTCTCTATCATCGCTAAAGTATTTATGTTGTTTTACATAACATTTTTTTGACCTATCTTCATCGTCTTTATAATTTTAATACATCAGTACAAAAAATTTCGTTTTTTAGACAAAATTTGATGTAAAACCAATTGAAAAAAATTGCCAACAAATATTTTAACCATTACAAAAGGTGCTGTAATTTATAGTTTAAGCGAAATGATATCAAACTTGTCAGATGTCAAATAGTCATACCAACTTAATATACAGTTATGTGTATATGTATTAGGTACCCCCAAATTTTAAGAAAAATAGCAACAGGGCTGGATTAAAAATAATAACTTCATAAGTATATCACTTAATATAATTTATCGACAACAAATTTAATATTTTATTGATCCACCATGAGCTTTAATAACCCTTTTAAGCGTTTAGGCATCCTCGACACCAACTTGTGACTCCAATCGGGAGAATTAGTAGTACATTGCCATCCCTCGAATATTTTTTATTGAAGTTGGATATTTCCGTGGCAGTGATACTTTGGACACATTTCTCTTTAAAATGTGCCAAAGATTTTCGATGGACGATATGTCTGGAAACTGTACCGACCATTCCAACACACGTACCCTATTATTACGAAATTAACGCATTGTTGCTTGAGCCCGATGACAAGGCGCATTATCATGCTGATAATAGCACTCCTCCAAGCTGTCACCGCAAAGTTAAAGTATGGACGGTACCAAGACAAAGTTCCTCGCACAAAAAAAATTCTTCCGCCCCTACTGCTGACGTGCGCCCCCAAACTATGATTCTTCCGCCCCCATGTTGGACGATAGATGACAAGCACTCCGTGAGAAATGCTTCGCCTGATTTATTATGCCCCAGATCGCCAAAATGAAAAAAACTCAGAAATTAGTTTTCACTTATCTACCCCACACAGAGTGATTTAATTTTTTTGTATCTACAAAAGAAAAGCAAAGAAAGTAACAGAGAAACATACCTCTATATTTGACTCGTCGGTAAAAATTACTTTAGACCAATCTTCACTTGTCCAGTGGGCATATTTTTTAGCCCATGCTAGAGAGTTTTTCTTGTGGGCCTCCATCAGATAAGGCTTTCGTCTGGCTACTCTCCCGTGTAAATCAGCTTCCTTCAGACGCCTTCTTACTTTACTAGTGGAAAGTGAAATTCCCTGTTGAGCGAATAGAGCCCTACTTAAATCCCGAGATGATTTGCGTCGATCTTGTAAAGCGAGTCGCGCTTAATATCGATCGGTTCTTCTACTTGTATGCCGTTTTCTTCCTGTTTTCCCTTTATTTTCGTAGGACCCCCGTTTCCTTATACCTTTTTAAGGTGGTTGGTTTGTACAGCACATCTCGAACATTTCATTTTTTCGGAATTACGACGTTCCGGTACAGTTAAACACTATTAAGCACTCACGAATCAACAAAAAAATATCTCACACGGGACAAAACAATGACGCAATTTTCCAGTTTATTCTCACAATGTCTGTATAGAACTAAGACGCGATAGTATGAAATCGCCGACAAGCAGATAGGTAATAAAAATACCTGTTTAACACATCAAAATCCTCATTTTAAATCCCTTTGGAACCAATGAAGATAAATATTTGCTCCGAATTTCGATCGATGGCGGGTTTTTCTAAGGGTGCCTAATACTTTTGCACATAGTGTATATTGATTTTGGTTTGCTTGTCAGAAGGACCGGTCCACGAGTCAATGCATTTCTGCTACGAACCTCTTCACTCAATCTATTTCCCTGATATCACTCCTTAAGACTACAATTAAAGGTCCTTCCAGATGTATTACTAAATGCATAAGTTATATCTTTTATTAGTAACTTTTTTTTGATTTATCAAGAGAGTTAAATAATTAACTAATCGTTGAAGTGAGCCCACCTACAAAAAAAAGAACTTGTGTTACGCATAATGTTGAAGACTTAACCACCTGCAACGGCTATGCGATTTATTTAATCACATTTTGCTTATTATATTTAAAATGCAGTACATTTGAACTACTTTACGAGGGTACTCTGAAAACTGGATTTATGAAGATGAACCTATATCAAAACTTCGCCTAAAGTTCTTGGGGTACACAACCAACAGCATTAAAACGTTTTAAGTTTTTTTTTGCGGGATCGGTAGTGTCGGTAAAAACAACATACAAAAAAGGCCTGAACTTACATATCACGTTAATATACATTTTTTCTATAAAAATTAAAATAACCTCTATGAAAATCGAATTTTCTGTTAGTTGTATGTAATTTCTAGGCCAAGAAGAATCGTAATAGCAACAAGCCTTTAGTACGTCGCAAATCTGAGCTGCCCCAAGACCAGTGCACCATCAAGGCCCTGAACGACCACAAAAGAGCCGACGAGTACCTCACCACTCCCCCGGACGTTAACAAATGCTAGTCATACATTAATTTTAGCAAGCTTAGTGCCAATTCCGATCACCAAATAATTCGGTTATAGCATTATTATGATTATTATTCTTTCTTTTTTTTTTGACAGCCGTGGGTAGATCTGAAGCTTAGAAACACCATAGAACGATAGTGCCTAAAAGAAATATAAGGATAAGGTTGTTCTTTTATGATACACCAGAATTTTTGATGATCGTTGACTAATGTAGGTGTGGAGATATACAGGTATTTGGAAATAATCTTTTACTAAGAATACCGTTACAAAAAAAAATAATTGAGTACAAGTTAAACAACAAAAAGAATATTAAGGTTTTCTGCAAAAAAAATTATATGTAATGTACACAATTTCAACAGTTACTGCATTGAGTTATGACCAATATACATTCTAACAAAAAGGTTGTATATAACATAAATTTAATAAAAATTAATTTTAAAGCAAAAACTGATTGTAAGCTGTGGTCATAGCTAGATTATTTTTTTTATTGATATTAATATTTAGACTTTCTTCTATATTTTAATCTCATTGGTTTATATGTATATTGAGCCAAAAAGAGTCTTATTACTAACGATAAGATATTTTTAATCAAAAATAGGTTAAGGGATAGTCGTAAATGTTGATAATGTAATATTAAGAACCCCCTAGAGTAAGTTGTTTTTCATTCTGCTTCTCTAGACTAATATAGATCTATAATTTTCTAGTCTTGTCAAAAATAAAACCTTACAACTGCAAGTAAAAACACGTAAAGCAATTCGCTTCTGTTTCTATTAAGTGAATTAGTATTTTTTGAGAGATTGTTCATTTTGATGCGAGATTTATCACAAAAACCAAAATAAAAATGATAATTTTTGGCTCAATAAATAAGTGGATGTTTATGTTTTGTTGTTTATCATTTTATCTTAAATTTATACAGAATCTAGCGTGTAGTACAAGTATTTTCTTGGATAACGTCTGTATTTCTATTTATTTCTTTATAATATATAGTATAAATTATTATTAGTGTCTTGTATTTGTAACGATATTGAACATTTGCACCACTGTCTGTTTATTTTATTAAATATTTTTTAAGGAAGCTCAAATAAGTTTTTACTGCATGAAGCGGTGCAACAATGTGGAAAGTACCGTTTTACCGGGTGATCGACATTGACTGGGCCATGAAATTTCGATGCTTAAATTAGAATCATTGTAAAATTTAAAATACCGCCAAACAAATTTATCGGTAAAAAAAAACTACCTTCGATGATGCTTCACAATTAAATTGTTCCAGCACAACCCTATTTTTAAAGAAGTCGGGAATTTAACTGTTCAAAAACCTAGAAATCTTTTTGTCTATAGTAAAACGGTGTTAAACCAGGTATAAGAATGATTTTTGAAACATTGATCCTCAATATTATATCTCTTAAAAATCGTCAGCATATAACAAAAATACAGTTAATTTTTTGTTTTATATATATATATATATATATATATATCACTCTGAATTTATGTATATTTTGATTGTAATTTATATTGGCTATTGATAACCAAACAAATCTTGAGACTTGAGGAAAAATGATCATTTTGTGTCGACATGGTACAATGGGCCAGCTGTAAACAAATCGTCAGTAGAAACGTAGCAAATGTTGCTTTAATTGTTTCAACTGAACTTAAGAGAAAAAAAACAATAAATTTAGGTCTAATATCTATTAAGTGGGAGTACATTCAATAATTAGCTTTTAAGAAGTATGAGTTATTTCGTAAGATCTAAAAGAAGAAACACTCTGTATAGTACCGTTAAGAAGTTGATAGCGTATTAGACAGTATTTTTTTAATGTACAGCTTTGCTTTATGATGAATATAAATAATATTGTTTTAGAAGTACAATTGTGTTTTTTTTTTTTTAATAAATATTTGTGGATAAAAAAGTATGGCATAAAATATTCTATTATATGATCAAAAAATATTACGACTTTTTAATAAAACACAAAATATGCATTTGGTCTCCTTCAAACAACACAACTCCTCTCACCACAATACACTTATTCCAACTTTTTTTCCAAACTTCGAAATAGTTTTTATACTCGACGTCTGGGTTTTTCATCAAAGCGGTCAGCGAAATCATTTGAATGGCTTCTATGGACTCGAAACGGCGTTCACGAAGTGGTTTCTTCAATCGAGAGAACATGAAAAAATCACCTGGTGTCGTATCTGGTGAAGATGGTGCTTGTAATGTGTATTTATTTGATTTTGGCGAAAAATGAATCAATAATTATTATGCTGATGCAAAAAGCATGAAATTGTTTTGCCACAAATCTGGACTTTTTTTTAATAAACACAAATGACGCGTCAAAGAAAACAGTTAACATGGCTGGTTTTTAACAAGCTTTGACGTGTTTTTTTTCTGGTTTGCTTCATCTTTAATACGATAACGCGTGATGTTGAGCTGTTTTTTTTGTACATTTTGTATATGAAGTGCAAACAGTAGTTTGCAAGAAATCTAGATTTTTTAACACTTTGTACATTTGATTAAATTGCATATGTGAACTACTGGCATTGGCTCTTGCAGATATATTTCAATTTATTATTTTTTTCTAGAAAACAAAACTCAAATGAGTTAACATTAAACCTTTATTTACAATAAGTCTAAATATATGTAGATAAAAACTGTATAAAATAAAATATATTAGGCTTATATAGTCTAGTATTTTAAAAATATTTTTTGAGAAAGAAACAAAAATATTTGTAAAACATTAAACCCAGTCAAAATTTTATAAAGCAACGTTTTAAACACTCATGTAAATATCGTTATTATTTAAGAGTATTTGCGGATGTTGATGTTACATAAAAAACTAAACCACAAAACAAAAATATTGATATCTTTCACGCTTTAGGCCTAAGTATTGAAAATTTTCTTTTGAGTTATAAGTAAATAAACACAGACCATGTAATGTTTATAGTTAATATTTTTTTAAATAGTAAATATGCAAAAGTCAAATATTATGTCTCACCTCATTCACGTATAACCCTGATTATTTGATTTTTTTTCTTGGTTTCAATCGTTCTTACATCTTGATTATATTTTTTTTCTTTATTTACACATCATTTTCTGACAGATATATTTGGCGAATCAAAGCAAATTCTTGCCGCTAAGCTTTACATCTTTTTAGCTCCTAGTTTCATGGGTCCACCGGTAGATCTGCTGGCTCTGCGAGCTTCCAATTCTTTCTGCCGAAGAAGTTTCTTTTCTTCGCGTTTTTTCCTTGCATCTTCCAACTTTTGATTACCTATCGTTTGTACAGTTAAAAATCGTCGTCGATTTGTACCTGATGGTGTTACCTGTACTAGAATTTTCATCTATTGGTTCAAATTCGGTGTCATCCCATCCCGTCGGTGGTTTTCTGTTGGTGATGACTGATTTTTTGGTTTCGGTTTTTAGTGGGATGATGGGCGTGGTATCTGTGGGACTCCAAGCACTCGATGGAGACGTTAAATCTGCCTCCACTTCCTACAGAACAATTTTGAATAAAGCATTAAACCTCGTTGGATCGACAGATGATATCATACATGCTCTTCTTCCAAACTGCCCCATTCCTCGTTATCCCAGCCGTCGGTAACTTTAACACCACCGGATCCAGACGGTGGACTAGTGGGATCACTCTGAGTTCCTGTAATACCTCCGCTTCCACTACTGCTTGCCATCTGACCACCAGTCTAATAAAAATTATCATATAAAATCCTGTAAAGACACCAATAAAATATAAAAGTATCAGAATGTATCCAATAGATCAGGTATAACTTCAAACTCAAAAAGATTCAGGATATTGTAGACTATATAAGGGTTCAGCGATTCAGATGAGCAGGACTCGTATCGAGAATGCCAGAAAACTGAATACTCGAGATAAACGAACAGCGGATAACAGGAAAGAAGGTAAATCAAAGACACGGTGAGAGAACAATGTAAGAAAACATGGTGAAGAATAATTACTGCACATCGAAAACTTGCAAAGGTCTGCTGGAGATTGATCCGAATAGAGGCGAAGGTTGAAAGAGGTCAAAGCTCACTGATGGGGTGTAGTAGGAAGTTCAATTATCCGGGAAACCACTGGGCGCCTTGTAAATTCCTTTTAACCTGGTAGTATGCTACCCTATAACATATAACAGACGCATCAAAACGATAATTTCCAAGCTTGGTCTCTCGTTGCAAGCATCAAAACCCTAATAAATAACAAATTTATTCCCGTAAGGGATCCCCACGAGCAATTGTTGCCTTCAAAAGTGCTCTTCTTTCTTTGAATAATTTAATCTTTAAAAAATGTTTGTTCTTAAACACTCATCCCCGAAATAGTTGCGCATAATGTCCACTATTTCTGTAAGAAATATGCCTGCTTTCAGTCGCCAAGAAAGCACTTCCAACCAACAATGAAATGCAAAGTCACTTATAGATTGGTGTTTTCACTACATTCTTTGATTGACCATGGAAAGATATAGGACTTAGTAGCGCGTAGAAATTGGAACTTGGTATGCATTGGAAGGTGGAAACGCACTCCTGGCTTAATGGCTTTATGAACAAACAACAGTGTTTGTGCCTTATCTATATTTAAGACCTTATTTTCTTAACGACGATGATGGAGATCACGTTACTGTCAAATGTGAACGCTATAGGTACGAGGGCTGTTCAATAAGTCCTTAAAAAAGGAAAACAAATTATTTTAAGTAAATTTCTTTCAACATAATCTTTTAGCTCTATACACTTTTCCAAGCCTTCCCCAAAGTTTTATTTAGTCTAAAAAGTAAGATTTTGGAAGGTCCTCAAAATAGGTATCTGTTTGGGCGATGACCTCCTCGTTCGATATGATCCGTTGTCCGCTGAACCAATTTTTTAAGTTCGGAAATAAACACTGGGGGCCAAATCCGGTGGATGTTACTACAACAATATTGTTTTAAAACTTTAATTTTCGAACTTTAACCCGTCAATTCCTAGTGTCACCTCTAGGTGACAAAGAATGGCGAATTAATTTAACATATTAAATAATCAAACGGAATAAAACAATTTTTTACTTTATTATCTATCACTTTTATTTTTATATAAAATTTGTGTGACTATAGTTTCGTAAAACGGTTTTACATTCACAAACACTACTTTAAAACTAGAGAGAATGTAAAATCGTTTTACGAAACTATAGTCACACAAATTTTGTTTAAAAATAAAATTGATAGATAACAAAGTAAAAAATTGTTTTATTCCTTATCACAAAGTAACGGACAAATCAATCAATAATATTAAATAATACATTTAAATGAAAATTATACTACTACTAAAAACTTAACATTTAGCAGTATTTATAATTTTATTTAAGCAACACTGACCCATATGTCATCTGTCAAAATAATTCATTTGTTTCAAACGGCTTCTTCATTTTCTTGCATGGGAGTGTTTTATTGACTTTATATTGTTGTGAAAATGCCAAAAGGGTAAGTACTGTAATAGTTATTATTGCAAATTGTTGTACCATAATCAAACTTGTAATGTAAATAATTTTATTGAAAAAATAATTGTTTTTGAACTCAAAATAGCGGTCTAAATAGCACGTGTCACCTGCAAGTGACACTAAGCATTATTATAACTAAATTGCTGTTTGAGCTGCCGTGATAATTTTTTTTTAATTTTAGGTTGGCGATTAATGACGTAGTTGATGCATTAGAAACTGACGATGACTTAGATGGTGACATCATCTTACTTCCTCCTGAAGATAGTGACTTAACTGATGTAGACAGTGGGGACGAAAATGAAGCCAATTTCCTTCACCTTCCGAGTAGAATGTTACGTTCAGAAGTAGAAATGCAGGTTAGACCTACTGAAACAAACAATGAAGAAGATAATAAAGAAGAGCAAATAGAAGAACAGCATGAAATTCAAGAACCGGCTCGAAAGAAAAAAAGAAAAGGGAATTTACAGTAAAGAAATGGACGAATAATACATCCCTTTTTTCTTCTTGTGGGAAAGTGGATCGCGAGGAAGATATTCTAGGCACCTTCGAAGAGGAACCGAGTGTCACAGAGTGTTTCGAATTATTGATCAGTGAAGATATAGTAAAATTTATATCAGATATGAGCAATTCCTATGCCCTCCAGAGAAATCACACCTTGAATCCTACACCTGAAGGGTGTATATTGCAATATTATTACTGACCGGATATTTGACGCCCAAATATATGAGAAATGTTATGGGAAAAAAGGCACTCATAATGAACTTATATCTTCTAGTATGAGGCGGAATTAATTCTTTGAAATACAACAGTATTTACATTTATGCGATAGTACTGCATTACGGCAAAATGATAAATTTGCTAAGGTTCGTAGATACTTTAATATGCCTATTCAAAATGTTACCGCCAGTTTAAAAAAAGTAGGATCATCACATCTTTCAATTGACGAAACCATTGTGTCGTATTTTGAAAGACATAGTACAAAGCGACATATCCACGGGAGGCCCATCAGGTTTGGTTACAAACTTTGGTCAGCGTCAACTGCGAATTGTATCAAGGTGCAACTGGTCCGACTCTGAAGCAACAATCTGATTATGGTTTAGGTGCCGCTGTCATTTTAGAGCTACACTATTGCTTGCCTTGCTAAAATATTTATACAAGAACAATATTGGAGGAACCGGAGCTATCAGAGAAAACCGCCTGGAAAACTGTAACCTTATGAATGATAAAGAAATGAAGAAGAAACCTGGGGGGCTGATTTACAAGGTCTCACAAGTAATAATTGCAGCTATGTGGCATGATAATAGTGTCGTTAATGTGGTCTCTAATTTTCACGGATTGTCAGCAATGACAAAAGTCGATCGGATTGGTGTAATAAACAAAAAACGGACAAAAATACAAGTTGATTGCCAATGGCTTACAAAAATGTACAAGTACATGCGTGGCGTAGACCGCTTCGATGATAATGTCGTCGATGTAGTTTCCACTTTTTACTTTCGGGATGGATGCATCTTGCCAAAATGCTTGGCTAATCAAAAGAAAGTGTGGTAGTAACTGCACCTACTGTGAGTTTCGCAGGGCTGTCGAGTTATCCTACTACAAAAATACGGGGAGCCATCTAAAGACACCAATTGCGGAGTGCTTCTTGAATCGAGAGTTACAATTGAAACTAGACTAGGAGGCGGTTCAGCTGATCATATAGAGTAAGATTGTTCACAACGCCGCTGCAGGTTATGCGATGAACACAACAAACATAAGTGTAATGTAATATAGGTTTACACTTAGAACAAATCATCATCAAATGTTGGTACAAATTCCAAAACAGGTAAGAAGTAAAGTGTACATACATTCCTAACATAAGTAAATCCACATTCTTTTTACAATAATAAAACTATAGAGAGGAAAATAAGTTGTTTTCTTTTTATTGTCATATAAAGTTCAAGGTATAAATTATGCCCAGTGTCACCAGTGGGTGGTTTTTATTTCATATTTTTAATATGTAAACACGTTAGTTAACGCAAAAAAACAATATTTTTCATTCAGACAGAAGCATGGGAATTGACGAGTTAATTGCATGATTTTGGCCATTGAAACTGTACAGGTGTGCACCCGTCCATTGTCTTGATGGAACAGGATCTTTTTCAAATGAGGTCGATTTTTCTTGATTTCTTCGCTCAACTGGTGCAATAACAACGCATAATACTCTCTAGTTATTGTTTTTCCTTTTTCCAAGTAATCGGTGTAGATGATTCCGCGTGCATCCTGCGCAAATATGTGGCCATAACCTGGCCGGCCGATTTCACAGTCTTCGCCTTCTTCGGAGCCCGTTCGACTTCAAAAACCCACTGTTTTGTTCCTTTTTCTCTGAAGTGTAGTAGTGTATCCATGTTTTGTCCACAGTTATGTATCGATGCAGAAACTTATCAGGATTGCGACGAAAAAGCGCCAAAACAGCTTCAGAATCGACCACACGATTGCGTTTATTCTCCAGTGAAAGCAAACGCCATCTTGCCGAAATTTGATTCACATACAATTTTTCGTGCAAAATTGACAACACTGTGCCTTGCGATGTTTGATCACTTAATCATCATTGATCACTTAAAACCAATGTCATGGATTTTGTCAATCATTTCGGGAATCAGGTCACTTCCACTGGACGTCCTGAACAATGTTCATCTTTTGTGGATGTACGCCCACGTTTAAACTCATTTACCCAATTATAAACAGTTGCAAACAGAGGGGCAGACGTGCCATGAACTTCATCCAACTCAGCTTTAATCTCTTTCGGTATTAAGTCTTTTATATATAAGTGTTTAATCGAATCGAATCGAAACTCACTTTTTTCCATTTTTCTAAATAAACAAAAGTTTCTTGCTTCAATCAACAATAAAAATGAAACAATGTAATGAATATAACTGAGACTTTGACAACTATCTGGTGAATTATGATGCTTACTATAACCTATTTATCGAAGAACGAAACTAAACCCACCCATATTCACGCATATTGCACGTGATCGTTACAGGACCGCACTTAGAACTGTCCTCTTTTTGAACGGGGGTATATCTAATACCAACAACTTCATCAGCTGTGTCCGTATCAAACATTTTATGGAAACAAAATACAATTATTATAAATCGAATGCAATTCAATAAATGAAAAAAACCCAAGGCAGTGTATGTGTTATATAATCTGGGTTTTCATTGGTGGTTTAAATCGACTCGACCGATTCCGGTCAATAGCAGGGGTGCTCAGCGTTCCTGGTTAAAATATCACATGTCGACTGTCGTTCTTCGGTGAATAGACTTCAAAAACAAACCGCTAGGCTACGAGCGCCACCTCTTGGATTTTCTAGACTTATTGAACGACCCTCGTATAACAGATCATCCTTGGCCGGAACTAATAAACAAATTATTGTAAAGAATGTTTTCTTTCAACAATAAGGCGCGACTACATTTATTTATTGTAAGAAAAGTTTCCTGTCACTTGGCCACCAAGATCATGCGATCTCACGCCCCTTGGATTAACACCATCGGGTGGTTATGTTAAATCTCTGGTTTACAAAAATAAAGCCCCAAGAGATGTTGATCTAACACGAAACATTGACGGCAATCAACAGGCAATCATTGACGAAGCCGAGGGGAACGTTTGAACTACATCATCAAAACATAATGAGATTAAAATGTTTTTCGAGATAAAATCAAAATTACCGGATTACCATTTATAGTTATCATGTCTCATTTCAAAGTTCTGACAATCTTCTTGCATGACTCTTTATATACGCCAAATTCACAATAGAACATGTTCATCAAAATAAAAACAAGCAAAAGAAATGAGTTAATCCCGCCATTTTTTTGCTTCGAGTACAATTCGACTTACCTCCATATCGCCCCAATTATCATTATCGCCCCAGTGATCGTAATCATAATCTGATACTGACTCATTTCCTCTACTACCTTCTTCATGTTCGAGGGAAGTCATGGACGTTACACTAGAAGTTGTGGTTGATATGCTACTGCTGGATGGTTGCTCTAGGAAAATAAGTGATATTTTCATATAGATACAGAGAACACAGGATATTTAAAAAAGAAACTGAACTTTAACTCTACATAATACTGGAATTTTAAGTTTAGGGAGCAAAAATGAATAAAAGGATCACAAGAGTCAGTATAGGTAACGGCGACTTAACTTCCTCGATGTATGGCGCGACCTGTACAATTTTTTTTGTATGTATTATCACGAAATATTACCCAAAGAGCCTGGTTTGTTCAACATTTTATTCGCAAAAGTATTCATGGATTTCACCGTATCCGATTGGCTTCTGTAGAATTTCGCTGTAACTGCAGTCACAGCCCATCCAGCCCAAGTTGCTGCCGCATTACTCAAGCTGGGCGTGGCTGTGTTTACATCAGCCTCTAAAAAAGAAATTTATGTAATAAAGCAAATTAGGTTATTTGTACCTATTCACCCATGCTTTCTCTCAAACTAGGATCTTCCGACACTTTTTCCAATTTCCCTAAAAATCCTTTAATAGTTCGGAAAACCGAGTCCCTAACAGACTTTTCTGGGTCCAGCGCTAGGTGACACAAGGCTGGTAATATTCTTTGAGAAACCTCAGCTAACAGATAATACTGCTGAGTAGCTGCTAAAGCTAAAACACCTGCAAAATATATTCACTATATGTATTCACAATCAGTATTTAAGATGAAGGTAAAATACTCCAAGCTAATATATCCTAAAAGACAAAAATAATAATCTCATTTTAATTTTAGTGAAATATAATTATAGTTAAATTGTTAAAAAGAGTAATATCAAGTGTCAAAACTTTGAAACGTACTGGCGGCAACACTGTTTGAAATATAAATGTTACTTATAGACTGCTGTGTTCAGTATATTGTATTAATTCATTGTCGAAAGATACGCGATACACGAATCGGGGTCTATACCTACTTTAGGGAAAAAATAATCTTCTCCGGCGAAGCGCACTTCTGACTTAATAGGTTTGTAAACAAACATTAACTGCAGGATTTGGGTCAATGAAAATCCTCAAGTGATTCAAGAGTTATCTCTTCATCCTCACAAAGTCCCTGTTTGGTGCGGTTTTTTGGTTGAAAAAGTGATAAGGCCTTATTTTTTTGAAAACGATGATGGAAATCGTACTACTGTTAATGGTGAATGCTACAGGAATATGTTAACAAAATATCTTTGAAGTGAACTCACAAATGTGGATATAAACAATGTTTTCTTTCAACAAAATTGTTTATGTAGTTTATGACACATTTATGTAGTTATGTAGTTTATCATTATAGAAGGCAAGTTTATCACACATCTCGCGTTATTTCGCGAAATAGTAATCTCAAGCAGCCACCCAAGATCCTGCAATCTCACACCCTTGAAATATTTTTTTGTGGGTTTATATAAAATCTCTGATCTGATAAACCCTGATCAATTCTTGACCTCAAACGAAACAACCTATTAAATTTTGCGCTAAATATATGAAAGAGTAATTAAATGTAGTCCACCAGATGAAATGTGTGTGTTCCACCGAGTGGAACATTCAAACAACATTATTATCAGAACATAATGCCAATATTTGTTCTTCAAGAAAAAGTAAAAACTATCTGATTATCACTGTGCCTTATTTTAAAGTTCTGACACTCTTATTAGAAAACCGTTTACATACCAGCATTCCTTGCAGGAGGAAAAGGATCCCTCATGGCTCTTATAAAAGCTGATATCAAAACTTTCTGTCTTATTTGAGGATGCAGATGATGGGCTATCTTTCCTAAACAGACAGTGGTATTAGTCCTAATTCCACCCTGATCATCTTTAGCTTGGAGACGGGCAAAATGCCTCAATACTTCCACATTTAAATTGTTGTAGTTTAACTTAGGGGCTAGATGTATCACAGACTGAAAAAAGCCAAAGTTAAAAGGCTTCTGGTTAGGCTGGAGGGATCTTATAACTTACTTTTACAGTCTGTTCTCGAATTGTTGGATTGGTGTCCATGAATCCATGAGCAATTTGGGGAAATATCTGATCATTGACTGTACTAGCTTGTAAATGACTAATGAAATGTTCTAATTGTTGTAATAAACGTGATCTTGTCGCCCTATCATTACTACCAAACAATTTCACAACACATGGCACAATTTTCTTCTGGTATTCCCCTTCATCTAGAAGCCTTCCCAACTACGAAGCACAATATTAAGCCTACCCCCAGTTATCTTATATAGAAATGTTTAACCTTAAACATTGGTGCTAAAACTGCAGATCCAGCATCACCATATTCAAATGCTGTAATCAACTGTGGCAAAATTTTATGCTTGCAAATATTATCAGGAAAATTATCAAGATGCGGCGTCAGGTTTGAAAAGAACCTGTTTTTCTCGTTTTTATCTTTTATTTGCGTTTCTTCCAAAAACA